>JASXSY010002028.1:0-311365 GCA_034509805.1 Sipha maydis
GGATGGAAAAGTTTTCGCTTAAATGATGTCCAGTCGGATTAAATGAAAAGGTTCTGGCACAGGTCCGAGAACTAATAGAGTGGCCCCGCTCACGATCCCAGCGGGTTTTAATTATGACTTCTTTCCTCGTTCTTTTCCCGACCGACGCCACCCGACCGCGTCCTCCGACACCTCAGGGCCGTTGCTCTGCACCGTGTTCACCCTCCGAAATGATGGAGCTATTTTGTCTGTATCGACATAGACCATCCGCCCTCTTGTGTACACTTCGCGCGCCCCCCGTCCGTACGTCCCGTTCGAGCCGTCGACAAACCGCTGCCAAACGGTCGAAAGCAATCAGCGGACGCGTGCCGTCAACGCCGTCGTCGCACACGTCAACGCGCATAACCGTATCGCCGTCGCGCCGTCGGCTTGTCGTCCCGACGGTTTCTCCGGTGGCTCGAGCTTTTAGCCACGCCGATATCAAAACGTTTCGTCTCGTCTCGCATTTTCCCTCGCGAAGAAGAAAATAATGTTGTACCCTCGCGCGTTCGAACGACTCTCACTACCCTCTTCTACGTATCGGTAGTAGTTAAGCGCCGCACAAACGTCTTGTTACACGTTGACGATCCGTTCACCAGGAAATCGTTTGAGGTCGCCTTTACTTTGATAATCGTTTGCACAAACCTATTCTGTCGACGTTGCGAATTCGATAACGAAACGGAAAACGTGTTTATATTAGTGATGGGAAAAATCCGGATGTTTGAAGTTTGAAAGCCGAAATCCGAATTTTACTGAAAACCCGGATTTCGGATTCTAAAATCCGGATTTTGCATTGAATCCGGATTTTGGATTTGAAAACATTGAATTAGAATACAGAAATTTGCAATGATAAACCAAAATCTCGGATTTTGAAATCCGAAAATCCATATTTCGGATTTGGCGGATTTTAAGAGAATCCGGATTTCATTCCCATCACTAGTTTATATATAAACGGATAAATATAAATTCACTGCTAACACGCCACCGTAGACTACGTCCGCAAACCTATCTTCCACATTTCTCGAGGATTTTATCAATTCTTTACTGATTTTATTAACAACAGTCTTAAAAAGACTACTTTCGTCTTCTATACGCTCTTTTTAACCCGTGTTCTTCATTCGTTCACTTTTATTTTTATTTTTATAACTCCATTTTTTTCATTTTAAAAATTGTTATTTTTCATATTAATAATATTGTCATTATTATTATCAAGTCCCTACTCTCTGCAATAAATGCGTTGAATGGCGTATCTTTTTTTTTTTGTGTTAAATCACGGCGCGGAAGAGGGGGGTACTACACCCATGGTTGGGTCGTCCTTCCCCCTCATCCTCCGTATCGTTTATTGTTTATTGAAGATAAACATTACATTTTTCAAGGTATTATATAAAAGCTGTGCACATACAAAAAAAAAAAATGTGCAAAAAATGAACAATATATGTTCATATATTTTACTCATTACCGGTAATAGACTAATTGGTCTATAAGATTTTGGTAGTGATAAATCTTTATCGGATCCTTTTGGAATTATCACTAGTTCTGCGTTTTTCCATGGTTGCTGGAATGTTCCATTTTTCATTGATTCGTTTATAATCAATGTTAGATCATCAGATATTTGATGCCATGCTTTTTTCAAAATTTTTCCAGTTAGGTTATCGTATCCTGGTGCTTTATTAGGGTTCATTCTCCAGAGTGCAATTTTCACTTCTTCTTTAGTGACATTACGCTCAAGTGTATAGTTCGTTCTTTCTATCACTATTCGGGAATCTTCTCCGTCGATTGTAGGTATTAATGTGTCTGTTATCTTTTTTAATGTTTCTCCGACGGTAGTGGTAAAGTTTCCGTCGGTTTTTCTCACCGAAGTTGGTACATGTTGTGTAATGGTACCCTTTTTAATCCATTTGAAGGTTTTCCCCCAAATGTCTTTATTTCCTTCGGTTGTAAATTCTTTCCATGATTTGAACTTCTCTTTTCGTAATTGACTAGTGTACTGGTTTCTGGCAAAATTATATGCTTGTCTATATTCTTCTGGATTATTACTGTTACATTTTTTAATGTACAGTCTTTGTTTTTTCCTCATATATCTTCTTTTTTCGTCCAATTCGGGTGTCCACCATTGAGGTTTAATCTTTAAATTTCTTTTAGTTTTTGGTATGGAGTTGTCGGCCGATACGATCAGATTTTTTGTTAATTGTTTGATCATATTGTTTATATCTCCTGTGATTTCATTTTTATTAGTCTCTTTCTGAAGGGTTTTTGTGAATATATCCCATTTTGCTTTTTTAACATTATATCTTTTTTGTCTCTGGTTTGTATTATTGTTTGCATTAGTGTTTGATTCTATGTGCAATGTAAAACTTATAATGTTATGGTCGCTTGTGGTTTGTTGTTCTATTACTTTCCATTCTTTTATACGATCTGTCAACAAGTTGGTTAATGTTATGTCGATCCAAGTGTTTCCTCTAGGTCCTAAGTAAGTAGGATTGTGTGGAATTTGGTTCTCTATTTTTAAATTTTCTCTTGTTATAAAATCTTCGACAAAAATTCCTCTGTGATCGGTGTTTTTGCTTCCCCACATTGTAGAGAACGCATTTACATCTGCACATATTATGATTGATTTGTCGAGACCTATTTTTTCTATGATGTTTGTTAATTCCGTGGTAAATCGAATAGTGGGTTCTCTGAATTGGAAGTACGCTGATATAAGTACGACGTTTGTTCCATTTATTCCGATATTAGCAATCGCGAAATGTTTATTCATATATTGTTGTAGTGCTACTATTTCTAATTTTGGGTTTAACACCACGATAGCTGTCCATGTAGTAATGCTTTCTCTACCCTTTATGTATTGTCCCTTGTGACATATAACTCTGAATGGATTAATTTCCAATCCAACGAGTTTATGATTTCTAGTGTAGGGTTCTTGTATTAGTATTATGTCTATTTTGTTAATGGTACTATAATGCAGGAGTTCGTCATTTACTATTTGACTCCTCGCTGCGTTTATTTGTATTATTTTTAAATTATTCATGATGAATTTGTGCCATAACTTGTCTTTCTGCACCTTTGTATAATTGCTCTCATGCGTGAGGGGCAATCAAGGTGATTCGATGGCTCATTTTTACCACAGTTCACACATTTTGGATTTAAACTACAGTTTTTCCAATCGTGGTTCTTTTCCTGTGTCGAACATATCATGCATGTCTGTATGTTAGTCGGGCAGTATTTTGCAATATGTCCATACCTTTGACATATGAAACACCTGGTAACTTGGTCATAGGGTAGGATTCTACAATACGACATACCGATGTAGAATCGTCCGTTGACAAGTTTTTTATATATGCTCGGGTGGACTTCCAGTAACCAGGATACTTTTCTGGAAGATATTTGTCCCTGGGGCGATCTTTTATTGATTGCATTATATTTTTCTTTGTCAGTATCTCTAAGTTCGGAGTTGAGGTTAATGAGATCCTCCACAACTTCTACTCCGGTTAACTCACTATCAACATTGTATACCAATAACTTTGGTTTCAATGTTTTTTGTTCAACTACCTCGAGATTACTTTTGAGCAAAGCTTCTCTTGTATTTCGATCGGCAGGTTTAATGTAAATGTCTCCTGTTCTTTTAATAGTATTTGTCATTACTATATTTGGTCTCGGATTATTTTTTAGTATCTCTGAATAAGCTTGTTTCTTTAGTTCCAGAGATGTCTTACTCCCTGTGTTCTTGACAATATATCCTAGTTCCGGTGTTTCATTTTTTGCTTTTTCAATAAGCTTTTTAGAACGTTGTTTTTTGTTAGTTTTTCTTGTAACTAAAACAAAACCATCTTCTTTATTATTATTCTCTGGTTCAACTCTACTTGGCGGTCTAGGTCTAGATCCCAAGCGGGATTTGATCGTCCGAGGTTCTGTATTTTTCACTTGTTTGGTTCTGTTAAGTTTCTCTATGGTATTCTTAAGATCCCTTGCTTCATCGCGTGAATTAGAGATGATGGATTCAATTTTATTAGAAATCAATGTTTCCATATTTTTCTCCATTTGGTCGAATTTCATTTTTAGTATCTCTAAATCATCCGTTTCCTTTCTTATATTCTTCTGTTTTAGGTTTTCTAGATAAATTATTGATTCTCCAAGTTTTGCCATTGTAGTGTTATCAACTCCATGTTTATAAGTAATCTGATTGTGAAGGTCTTGCAGATTAGTTATAACTGTACAAATATTTATCATAGTATCGTTTGTCTCTTTAACGCATTTTGTGCATTTTTCGCAGCAATTTGATTTTAAAACTTCTCTTTGTTTTTGTTTTTGTTTTTCTCTTTCTCTTTCTGCTTCTCTTTCTTTTTCTTTTTCTTTTTCTTTTCGTTTTTCCAATTGTTGTTTTCTTATAGCGTTCTCAAGTGCCCGCTCCATTTCATTACCGGATTCACTATCCGACTCCGATTGTTGAGTAGGTACGGGTTCTTTGTTTTTCTTAATTGTTGTTGTCTTTCTGGGCTTTGTCACTTTTGACGTACCCTGTTTATCTCTTTCATCCATTTTCAATAGTTGCTTGTTGTGCTATAATGTTAAAATCCTCCAAACCCCATATACCAACCCTATCTGGACGGATTTAAGTTAATTTGTGGTTTCGGATTTTAAAATATTTCTTTATTGATTATGTTGTCGTCGTTAACAACCGAATTGTCGGGACTTAGAATTATTTCGGAATTAATCGAATACTTGTTGATTGCCTGTTAGCAACACGAAATATCTACGCGATTGTTATTTTTCGGACTTAGAAAAATTTTCGAAAAGATAATTATGACTTGTTGATTTCTAGTTAGCAACGTAGACCAACAACAGAAATATTAAAATTCGGACTTAGAAAAATTATCGAGACTAATAACCGGCTAGCAACGCGGGTTGCTAACGAGTTTGTTGATTCTCGACAAAAAACGAATTTTTTGTTTAAAAAGTCAAATTTCGGATGTTTAAACCGCCCTCGAGGGTGCGTATTTAAGCCCACGGAGTTGAAACTAGTCTCAAACGGTAGGGGACAACCCTGGCTACCCTCCCTGTAAATTACGAGAGTAAAGGACCGTCCAGAGAGGAGTGATCCCCCTGTGAGTACCCGTAACTACGGAAAAATAAATCTCTGACCTGATGTATCCCTTATGTCGCCGTAACTTCTCAACCCTTGGTCCGATTTTCTTGGGATCTGTACAGGTGCACACGATTTCTCAAGACGAATCCTCCGGTATCTTCGGCGTAAAAAACTCTTCACTTTTTCCCGACGAAAAAGTCAATCTCGCGGGAGCTCATAAAAACACGTCTATTCGCGTTGAATGGCGTATCTGAGGATCAAAATAGTATTGGGCCGGACCGAATTTCTTTCACTTTTTGTTTACCGAAACAATCTTTTATTTTGTTTATTATGTTTGTTTTAATAATTGCCAATTGGGGTGCACGTACTTGTAAACTAATACAGCTTAAATAAATTAAATACATTTTATTATAATATTCGATGAATGTACGTGATTTTCAACCTATATTTTTTTTTTTTTACATCGAAACAGTAGTTGTTCTAATTTAAAATAGTAAAATATCTTCTATGCGAGGTCGGGGTTTAGATAGTAAGATAGTATATATATATATATATATATATATATATATATATATATGTAGTTGAACGCATAAGGCAAGTAAATATAGCATTTTTATATGAATTATACAATGCACTTTTAATTTTAGAAACACATGTACCACATGTACCACATCCCAGATAATTGTGTATAATTAAAAAAAAAAAAAAAAAATGGTAAAATGGTTATATGCGCCACGCAACGACACTGGTTTGTTTTTAGTGGGCAAATTAAGGAAATTGTTCAAATCGTTAGATCATCATCGTCCAGACGTACCCACGATCACCCGCCAAATAACGCCCCTACTGTTGAGCGTTCAATATAATATTATATACTGAAAGTCACACGCTTTTTTATCACATTGCGTTTATGTATTATTGCATTTTTATTCGCTCACACTTGGAGTATCGGTTTTTCGTTGTGAAACAAGGAATAAATTAGCCTGACCATGAGGTGTTTATGTTTTTTTGTGTCTGTGTACACGATTTCGACCAGAAGGATTATTCCAATCATCAAAATTAGAAAAGCTTTCTGATGAGAATTTTTGTCTTATTGGTTCAAAAGATTCATTTGAGTTTCATCATCAGTTTTATTAATAATTGTAAAAAAAGTAATGATTAGTTATAAGAAACCATCGTTTATAACATACTGGTTTTTGACAATATCGAATTTTACAATTTATGAAAAATAAAAATAACCGTAGTTACTGACATTTTCGCTGTAATCATTATTCGTTGTACGAGTAGACAGTATAATTTCCAGACAAATATTTTAAAATGTTTATAGATACTTATTATAAAATTAAACACAAATTTTACATATGCTTTTATTTGTAGTAAAAAAAAAAAAATAATAATAATAATAATAAAAACTATATATTTACAGTCGCAAATATGATTAATAAGAGTTAATAAATTACAAAATAATATGATACAAAATCGGATATTTTAACGAATTTCTATTACATTATATTAATTATTCAGTTAAAAACGTTTCATGATTTTGAATATACCACTTGAAATTTTTTTTATTTTTCCTAATTTTAGATTTAAATTTTTTTTTTTTTTAGTTAAAACATTAAAAAAACAACTTGCCTTATAAAAAACTTTGGTTTGACTTATATGAGTTATTTTTAGATTTATAAAATGATATGCTGGACCGCATTTACTCTGAATAATTTTTTCGAAAGCAATAGTACCTTGATTTCAAGTTTAAAAGACCAATATAGAAATATAATTAACCAATCGCTACATCTCACTAATGATTCTCATTCTTTTTTTTGTTCTTATAAACAACGAACAATATAAAAATATTAATTTTTTTTTTTTTTAAGATAATATGACATAAAAATATTAGGGATGTTCCGAATATAGATAATATCGTATAACTGTGATTAATAAGTTCATATCACGTAACTAGAAAGTATGTAAACAGGTCACACTACACAAGTGCTGAAATTCGGTGATACGAGTGTACGATTGCGTATGATTTTTTTAACTCGTCCTTAAAAACATTATGATTACGTATAAAAATGAGTGCGAGATTACCAACACTACTTAATATTAGGTACATATTTAAAAAAAATAATAATGTATACCTAATTTATTAAAACCAATTTAGTTAATATAATCTATATATAGTTATTAAAAATACAAAAAAAACATCGTTTAAAATGTTGGTACCGGTAACCAATCCTTTTTAAAAAATTTAACATACTACCGTATATTTAAAATTGGTCGTATATTTGAATTACATTGTTAGCCATTAGCATATTTGTAGTTTAAATAGCTATTGACATTGTTGTGTAGATATATTTTTATTGGTTTCAGCCTAAGTTTTTTTCCAATGATTCAATGACAATGTATATCGGTCTCGATAACTCGAACCTCAATAATTTGAAAACCTTGATAACTCGAATTTATTTTGTCCCTAGGAAATTCTTATAAACTCAATGCAATATTTGTGGCGATAAGTTAAATATAAAAATAGTTGAACATAAATATATCGAAATCATTTCTTATATTTTATCATTAGAATAACCGGTTTACAATCATAAGTGTATGAAATAAAAATTGGTATTTAATCTTATTTTATAGTATCATATAGATAATCGATATTTATTTGAATGGCAATAATTGTAGTCACAGTGATGTTCATGAAAATTTATCAAATATATAAACGATAATTTTATAAAATAAGTTACGTTTCAAATGTTCGCGTCTACAAACAACGTCAATATTGCACTAAATTGAGTAGGTAGAACGTACACAATCGTAAGAGTGAAAAAGGTTCATACACAATCGTAACACACCTCTGGAATCACTGTAGTAGCTGGTGATGGTGTTTATTTTACGAGCATCAATAATACATATATCTTTCATAAAACTATACCATGAATATGTATTTCTGTTAATTATTTTCATTACAGTTCTTAGTATTTTTACCCCCCCCCCCACACACACACACACACACAACTTCCCAGTCCAATGGTAATCACTAAATTTCAGTCCCAAACTAATTCATTATGTACAAATTATGACGTTTAACGGGTTGAAAAGTTTAACAAAGCATTAAAATGCATGTTCTCGGAAATAAATTGTTCACTATATTTCAAACAAAAACGTTAGTATTCTGTAATTACTTATTAAAACTACCCTAATTCAAATTTCGTAAGCATGTTTTAAAAAACAACCATAATATAAATGCTGATATCAATACAGACTTAGGGATAATGAGTGTGAAGAGTGAAGTGTATTGAGTTGTGTAGGTACTTACATTCGATAATTTTTGTCCAAAGAAATTAGACGACAGAAAAATCGGTCAATTCGCCTAGAATCGATTTACATAATGTATTAGTAGTAAATATAAGTATATATATATATATATATATATACACATATGTAATTGTAAATGCAAATAAACCGGACCAGAAGTGCAAACTTTTATTTTTCTACTTGAAATCGTCAGCAAAAGCACGTCGTATTAATTGTATTCCATTAAAAGCTCCGATCAAAAGAGCTCTGATATAATAAGATGCAGTATTTATACTGTTATAAAATTCACAAATTATATGGTTGCATAATAACAATGATAAATATGCATTTATGTAGGACCACCGAATATAATCAACAATTAATTTAAATGGCCGAATATGTCAATATATATTATGTTCATCATAAACCTTCCCTCATCTTTCTTATTGTATTCAACTTAGATTGGTTTCCCTTGTCGGACACCAACTCTCCACTTTATCCTGTTTCTAGTTAATCACTTTTGTTCCATATAGCTTGAAAGTCCAGCGTCGGAGATTATTTGTTCAAAAATTGAAATTCCAGGACATCTTCGGTCTCCCACCACACTTCATATATTATAATTTCACGATGCGTTTTTTCGTCCAAATAATCATACTATTGGAGCTTAAAATGTTTTTTTTATTCCTGAAAGCTGACTCTGCCTGTGCGATCCAGAATCTAAATTCCATGAGGTAAATGCTTTCTTGGTTAATTGAATTACCTAAGTATTTAAAATGTTCCACTTGTTCAAGCAGCTTATTTTCTGCTTCGATATTATTTTTCGCTTTAATTTTTATGACTAAAATTATTTGTCAGATGATAATTCAATGGCATTTTCATCCGTGAATATTATAAAAGATATTGAATTTCTATTTTATTGTGAGAAATTTTTCTCAAATTTTATTAATATGTTGATCGATAAAAATATTAAAAAGAATTGGTCATGGTGAACACTATTATTTCTTTCTAATAATCTTCGTCTGTTCTTTGTCAGTCATTTTTGTTACAAATTTGTATAAATTATATAATATATTTTCTATCTCGGTAGTCAGCTGCTATTCCTTCTAAAATTTAGACATTTTCATGATAAGTTATTGAACGCCTTTTCAAAATCTGTAGACGCTATAATATGTCTTTAAACTGAATTCTATTTTTATTTTCTAATATTTTTAAACTTAAAATTGCCACTTTAGTACATTTGTCTCTTCTAAATCCGAATTAGCCGTTGCTTAATTCTATTTCTCTTAAGTTCTCGATTCGATTGCATATTATCTCAATTATAATTATTGCTGCGTATACCATTAAACTTATCGTTTTGACCTTATATTTAACCTAACTTTACATTATCCGTTTGCCTTTATTCGATGATAATGACACGAAATGCTTATTCGTTTAAAAAATACATAGGTACAAATAGTAACTACACCCATGCTTTCCGTGATTTTATAACATCTAGCTGACGTAACGTAATGAAGTTTGTTCAGTAAAGAAAACCAGAACCGACGATCGATACTTCAGGAAGTAATGACAAAGCTATCAACTTAAGTGTTAAGTGCTGAGATAACATTTAGTGAAAATTACCGGAGCTATCTGCAGATACCTAATCGAACCTATGCGCTCTTTTAGACGGACTCAAGTAACGCACTAGTTACTGGAAATGCGTAAAAGACGTACGCTCTTGGTTGTGCCCATCACCAATTCGCGATGTTCTTTTCGTTGTGTTTTTTCCCTCCCCTTCACGGTGCCGCGAAACGAACGGAGTTAATGCTCCCAACGAAGTACGATGTTGCGCGTACGTGTTCGACACGTGGCACCGAGGACGGCGAACGGTCAACGTCCGGCGGCGGAGGCGTTCGCGGTGCCGGCGAAACGCGCACCGGTGCGGCGTGAAGTCCACGGCGGGTGTGCCGGTCGTGTAATGTGCGGCGGCATCGCGCAGTCGGTTCGGGTGCAGCAATGCGAGATACCGTTTCCGGGTGCGGAGTGCGGCGTCGAAGGCGTTGCGGGATCGTCGAAGATCCGACGGCGGCGATAAGAACGGAAACTTATGGCGCGCGGACGGCCGCGTTGACGTGTACGACGCGACGTACGACTGGAGCAGGAGGCTGCGGAGGAGCGTATGTGGCGGTAAATCGGTGGTGATGGGGTGGGGGTGGGGTGGAAGGAACAAACGAGTGGGATGAAATGGAAAGAAAATAAAACCGAACGGACTCCTCTCGCTTTACAGCGTACAGCTGTGTATGCGCGTCTGTGCGTTTATATTTATTGCGTTCCGTGTCGCGTCTGAAAGATTTGTGCTCGGATCTTCGCTGTCGCCTAAATCACTCGGCCTGCTGCAAGTCCCGCGCACGTCACGAAATTCTCTTCCAGCTCCCCACGCCCCGACAGCCGCCACCCGCGCAATAACCGGGGACTGCGAAACTTCCCGGCCGAGATCCCGGTTTAAACGTCGCCCCTCCTAACCGTTCGGCCCGATGCGTACGGGTGTACGGCTCCTCCACTATTACTACACCATTACCGCCGCCGCCGCCGCCGTATACCGCGCCGCGCGCCATCCGTACCGTTTACCGCTGCTACCGCGATACCATACCGATACTGCGGTGTACGCGTACATCTCGCGCATAACCCTGTTTATCTCGATCTGCCGTTGACGTGTTGCCGTCGTCGTCTCCGGGTTCCATTACTCTCCCGGCGCTCAACAACCGTCAGGTTTAATCGTGCACCGCGGTGTCTTTGTTCGTCCGCTCTCTTAACGTACGCATTACGAAATGGATAGGAAAAGAACAAAAGAAAGAAAAAAATAAAACAGAGAACATTCGTGACTTTAACGCGAACGATGATTTCGCGCGCGCGTAAGTATCGACAACCGCTAGCTGCACCGTTATCGCGTACTGCTATTACGTGTTACGCGAACCGAACTCGGTCGAATGATCACAACGCGTGACCATTGCGGTCCGGTGGCGTACGAACGGGGCGGTACCGGGGCTCGTGTCTATGCGATTGATGTCGTCGTCGCCTGAGCACCTGACGTTTACGTCGTTATTGCACAGTCATAATGCCGCAATTACACCTGTGTTTTTTTTTTCCGGCCGTAGTTTCAATACGTGTCGACACCAACACGTGTGCGTGTTCAGGGTTCAGGCTACGAGTGCACGTCGAAGTGTTATACGCGGGGGAGGATATCTGCAGCTGTGACGGCTGTAAAGACTTATCGCTACGGGACTGACCGGTGAAAAGCGGTTCACTGCGGAGCGCGGTAGAGTCTAATTGAAATTAAAAAAGTTTTCGGGCCCGCGAACGCGTACCGTCTCGATTTCGATTAAGTTGTTTCCGGTGTAACGTTTTCAGTCGTTACCGTGGCCGAGGTCGTGATGGGTCATAACGGTACATCACTCCGTCCAATTGGCACGGATCGGACCGACCGAGTCGAAGCACTCGAAACCAGTGGTTTTGTAATTAAATTTTTTGCTATGTCATAAAATCTGTGTATTTATCGTCGGTCATGTAGCTTGAAAAATAAAGTTTTTCGAACAAAATTTATTATTTGTGCATTGCGACTATACACATGTTTACGGTATTGCATAAGAATCGACTGCATTTTTTCTAAACGCATGTGAGAGCAACGCGTGGGTGATCTTAAATCTATATTTCTATAGCGAGTATGCGATTACACGAAAAACGGTAATGAAAACGATTACTGTGCGAACCAACGGGAACAGGGGTGATTTTAAGAAGTAAAAACGACCGAAGTAAATGTATACATAATTTGATCGTAGTACAACATAATTATTGAAGCCCAATACAGGCAGGGCTTTTAAAAGTGTAAACGTCGGACGCTTATAGCATCCACATAAATTCAAAACAAAACTGTATAAAAGTATATACAACAGCTAGTCGCTTAATCGAAAATGTTCGTAAAAACAATGATAACAATTAGCGTATTTAACAACAAGTACTCGAATCGCGTTTAAATATTATTCTGCTCTAATCGCCTTACGGTATCTATTGCGGATGAATCGCGCACTCGTGTGGCAGTGTGTGTGTGAGTGTGTGTGTGTATGTGTGTATATGTATTAGTGGGCATGAGTGTGTGCTTTTGCGGCAAACAATGGCGGAGACAAAAGAGAGATGGGACCGTGCCATAAATTCGGTGTAAATGTGACAGACAAATTGCGCCGATGACGTGATTGGCTGGCGCCACTGCAGCAGCCGTCCCACGTGATCAACTCTTAAATCAAAATCAACTTCCTGGCCATACGCCGTCGCCGTTGCGGCAAACTGTCAAAACTGCGCTGATTTATACCAACATAACTCGTCTTTAACCCTGACAAGTTCTCTCTTGCTTCATCCATCCCGACCAACCCGTCGCACCCCGCAAGCAGCGAGACCACGGATCTCTACGACCCCGCCACTTACCCCGGAAATGCACAGCGACTCCTCCGTCCACCCCCGATCCTGAATCCCGTCACGGGGACGCCATAAAGGAGATGAAGACGACCGCCCGACTCCTCGGCCGTTTACATACTGCATACCGTATTAAAATGTTGCAGCAGTACCGAGAACAGATAAAAACAAAAAGCCGCGATCGAAATCCTGATTAAAATGCAGACGGATATTTTTCATGAGTGCGTTGCTTCCATCTGTGAAATTTACCACTACCATTTTACATCGATTCGATTGGACTTGTACTTTATTTCTTTTTTTTTGTCTTCTAATTTTCATATTCAACGGACATGTAAAATATATTGCCGCTTAATATTTACAATTACCGTATAGTATCATGGATCAGATATTATGTACCGTTATTAATGTTATGCGTATAAATGTTATCATTTTACACGTACGGATAAACTTCAATCAGCATCTGTGACCGCTTGCAATCATAGATAATCGCTCAAACATTTTTAAAACGTTCCGAAAAAAGAACACTCATTCTACGTTTGTATTCATTATGCCTCCATTTATATTTAATAATTTACATGTCCACGTCCTTTGTCAGTGTACAATATTATTTGATTGGAATGTCGATGATCGTTGAGCTACCCTAGTATCAAATTGTGCTCACCGAAGCCTATAATATGTTCATACTAAAGTATAACAATTTTACCATAAAATTTAGTTTTCTATTGCTCGGTAACTGGTTTTAAATATCAATTAAATGTATAACATATGCATAAAAAATTATATTATGATTTATTTATAATAATATCGTATAAGTTTACCTTATGCTGTATGCAGGGCCGTAACTAGAAATTAATTTGTAGGACGGGAGTTTTGTTAGCTAAAAATGTCTGTTGTTCTAATTTTATTGTGATATTGTATAGGTAAAATAATAAAGCATACAATCCATATTATTGTTGTATTAATATTTATTAATGAAACATTAATTTGAAAATCTTTATTGCTACATTTTAAATTAACTATTAAACTTTATTCTTATTATATTAACATTCGATTTTTAAAATAGTTTATATGAAAAATTTTCTTTGTTTTTCATTTAAAAAATGATTGTTATCTTCTTCTGGATCTACAATAATATTCCTATGTACACTGAGTTATATTAAAAAGGCAATCAGTTTTCTCTAGTTGGATTAGAGTGAATAAGCCGATTGACGCCAAAACGTTAAATCCGCCACTATATATATATATTACATACACATTGGGTAATCAATATCATGAATTTAAATAATTTGTGAACATGTTTAATCATTTACAGGACATTTATCAGGCGCCCGTGAGTTCTGTTTATTTTGAGTGGTAATCGTAGCGTCACGTACACATCACTGTGAGTTTTTAAATACTTTTTTTTTACAAAAATAGTTCCATTTATAATATTACCGCAGTATATAATACGTATTATATATCGTGATAAATTGGTGTTATTTTTTTTCCAACCAACTACTTATTGTTACATTATTTGCATTAGTATTGCCATAGAATAAATTTTTATTAATTGTTATTTGTACACACGTGTATGTATCGCCTTAAATTGTCTACAAATGTTTTGAGTATTATTTTCAATTGTTGCCATAATTTATACTTATATGTTAGATTCTTATATTATTCGGGAATAAGTAAGTGGCTGGCCATTTTGTACTTCACACCAATGTGAGTTTTATTATTTTTCTATACTATTTTATTTATTTGTTATATCATACGTAATCTATTTATATGCTATTGGACAGGATAAACAATTTTTTATATTAATTTACTGTTTATTATTGCATTGCTGTAGGTTATAACGATATATTTCATATATTATATATTATTATAATGCACACCGGCAAACACATTATTACTCCAAAAGGTTTACGAAAACCTCTTACTGTTTCTATACTCGCACTGTATCATTCATATCGAATAATTAAGATAAATATTTTGATCGTCTCGGTTATTAAGTAAATAATGGGGATCTAAAATAGTTATATATCGCTACCCTAGACATATTTAATGAAGGAAATACAATTATGACTTCTTTTGTGATCCCACCCAACCCCTACCAAATCACGCTTTTCCTACACGACGCAAATTCTATGCAAAACGTTGAACAACGGTCTGTTATTGTCACACGCGGTTAATGACTGTTGGACTCGTTTATTTTTCTTTCCGAACCCAAGATAGGATTGATCGTGTAACATGCGCAGCTATGGTGTCTCGCGTGCGTTTATTATAATTATACGTACACAATAAACGGACATACATACACACTCGCGGCGGCAGCAGTTAGGTATGCGATAGTTAGATCAGTGTAGATAATAATATAAATGTTACATTCCGACGAAATACTATTTCCAATAAAACTGCAGCGGTTCTGACGCAGTGCGCGTATCCGATACAATGTGCATGTATGTATGTACGCATGTGTGTGTGTGTGTGTGTGTGTGTGTGTGTGTGTGTGTGTGTGTGTGTGTGTGTGTGTGTTACTCTAGAATATACGTACGTATATAATATTATATATTATGAGAACGGGCCCTGAGAAGACAATGGCGTGTTCTCGAGAATTAAAATTTCAAGACAATGCGAACGCCATAGACAATACTGTCCCTCCGACACAATGCGCTAATGTACGCGCGACCGTACATTATATCGTATGTAGGTGCATTGCATACTGTGCAAGTATATAATATAAGTACGTATGCGTTGCATTTTTTCATTATTAATATTATTTTTATTATTATTATTATTATTATTATAACGTGAACCTTCAAAATATGCAACGCTCGAATTGCTCGAGCCCCGGACCGTGTTAGATGGTCAGAGACTCGTTGCGAAGCGGTTATAAGATTCGAATTCCATGTGTTAGGTACAACGTGATTAAGTGGTGGTGGTAGTAATCCTCTTAATAACTCCTTTCCTATAAAATTCTTACTTCTATACATTTTCTATGAATATTTTTTACAAATTTCATTGTTGTCTAATCGTAAAAGAAAACATCGATAAGTCCATCCATGGATGATGAAAAAACAATATATTTATTTGAAACTATTACCAATATATAGGTAATTACCTATTACCTAATTACCTTTTACCTATTAAATAGGTATTACACGAAACGAAAAAGGTCTATTTTTTCCGCATAACTTCTGTGGTTGATACCACTTTGTTCTGCAGTAAACAGTAGTAATAAATAATAATTATAATTTCGTGTAATGTAACTACATGAAATTTAAATGTTAGTTATTCATACACTCAGGATAAGTAATTCAGATTGATAAAATATTGTAGAGAACGTTTTGAGATTTTAGGATAGATTATGGAAATAATTGTTATTTAATATTATGGTACCTAACTATACGAATGGGGTGCTGATTCGCAGTTGGTCGGGTTAGGCACTTCGAGTGATCGATCGTGAAAATATCAATGGTGCTTTCGTGAATCCAGTGAAGTATTTGCACAATAAATTAATCACAAGAGGATTTTTATCGTTTTTAAAATCAAAAACATACCTATAGTAAGTATAAAAACTATATTATTGACCAGATGTTATCGACGAGACATCGTATGAGGTTGGTGTACAATATGATCGAGGTAATCCAAAACACAAAACGTAAAATTAAATTAGACGCAATCAATCATGGAATAGTGTGTGGATTCTAATTCGATTATGCAATGTAAATAATACATAATATTAGCCTTGAATTGCAAGAAAGTGAAGAGAGAGACCCGATAGTGGTAAGGATTTGAATAAACGAACTGTGTAATGTACCGAGTAAGTCGGAAGAGGATGTTATCTAGTTTGCGGTGAGAAGGGATGCACTCCACACAAAGCTCAACCTAACGCTAATCGAGAGCTGCAACCGTTCAGTCTATCTCAAGCTCGTGGTAAGTGCAGGTGTACGTGCATGTATTAATAGCCTTCGTACGCGTTCCTACGATTTGGCATAACAGCGCATGTGCATGGCGATGATTTTTTTTTTCAATAAAAAGCGAACAAACGAAAACGACAAACTAAGACGGTAAAAAAAAAAAAACTGTTAAAATACTATCCGGTGACTGCCAATAAAGTTTCGTTGAAATTTGCTCTGCCGCCACCACAGTGAGACATTATTAATTTCCTCCTTACACTGTGACTCCTAGGTATATCTCTTATACCACGGTGCACCGTGGGTTTCAATAATATTGAAATGTAGCACACGTACAGTACATAGCCATGTACACATAGTGGCGTAACACTTGCGTGGTTTCAAATGGATAAACGATATAATCAAAGGTACATAAAATTGTGTGCGAGAGAAGGAGACGAGAACACGACGTAATATAAATCTATGCATGCTATTATATTAAACACATATGCACACATATTTGCGACGGCATACTTCATAAACAGATCCTCTAAAGAATTTTAAACCGTATTGTAGTAAAACGGATATTTCGTTTTTTTTTTTTTTTTTTCTAATCCAAAACGGTTAGTTCTTTGAACGATTTCACATCACACGGAACTCGTGTGCAATGTACATAGCTTTTTAGTTCACCACCACCGCCACCGTCGTCGGATTATACTCGGTCAAACGTCGCTTTTATGATATTATTATATGAATACGTTAATATATAACATTACCACTTTACCATGTTAGAATGTAGACACGTATAGGCACGTACGGTAATCGATTTGGTTTATACGTATACATCGAAAATGTTTCTATTCATGTGTGCGGCAGCGATATTAATACGCATCTCACCAGCTATAATAGTGAACGTGACGAAAGAATTGGCGGGGATAGGACGCTGTTTATTTTATGGTTTCAATACAATTTTAAGAAAATACAATTATTTAATTTTTCTTCGTAACTCATTTATTTTTTAAATCTTTTGGAATGTCCATTTCTGGTTTATTTGAAAAAAATAAATCGTTGAGTTTTTCTGTAAAATCTTTATATTTTTTACACAAAGAATCAATTTTACCATCGTTTCATATTTTAGATTCTGAACGGAGTGAAGAATGTACTGATTTTACAATGATGTGTGTTTTTTTTTTTTTTTTTTTAGATTCTGAACGGAGTGAAGAATGTATTGATTTTACAATGATGTGTGTTTTTTTTTTTTTTTTTTTTTTTTCGTGTCTATCGACACGTTTTGGGGCAGTAAAAATGCTTCGATTGCCTTATGTAGCAACTTTTCTGAAAGGAAAGTGAATCTATTTGGTACTTTGGGGGGTCAAAAGTTAAAAATTTCCAATATTTTTTAAATGCGACGGGAAAAAACCATAAAAAAATTTGGGAAAAACGGGAGTTTTTACGCAAAACCAGTTTTCGACATAATCAAATTTTTTATTTTGCTATAACTCAAAAACTAATCAATGTAAATACATTAAATTTTCACCAAATGTTTAGATTAGCGTTCTCTATACACCATTAGATTTTCAAAGTATTTTGACTTTTATTGAGATATTTATAGACAATTGAAATTTTCAAATTTTTTAAGTATTTTTTTTTTAAATAACGATAAAATTTTTTTGGCTGCCCAGAAAATCTTGAAAATTTAATACAAGGTTTCTTATAAGTTGTTCCTTAACTGATAAAAAAAAATCTAAAATCGTAAGTCACAATTTTTTTTTATAAGTGCTCAAAGTTCCAATTTATACGAAATATTTAAAAATCACGATAATTTGCAAGTTATTTTGTAGATAAAAATTCATAACATTTTTTCTGTTCATACTTAAGGTTCAAAATTTTAACACTAGGTTATCTATAAGTTACTCTTCAAAAATCTTTAAAAAAATTTCTACCGGAATTTGAGGAAAAAATGTTATGACTGTTTGAAATTTAAATATTTACGAAATTGCATAAAATAGCAATTTATTCTCGAACGATTTTAAATATTTGTTATAATTCAAAAAGTATAAGTCGCAGATTTTTGAAATTTCTACCAGCTGTTAAGATTGGTATTTCCTTTATGTCATATTTTTTTCAAAATATTATATTGATTTTTAAGCCACTTATAGGCATTTAAAATATTCGATTTTTTTACATTTTTTTTTTATAATCGGTGATAAAAAAAATTTGGCTCGTACAAAATACTTGAAAATTTAATAGAAGATTCCACAGAAGTAGTTCTTAATGTTATTCAAAAATTATTAAAATCCATAGGCACAATTTTTTTTATAAGCGTTTGAATAGCGAATATTGACATAAAATTACATGTAAAATATAATATAATGTATAATATTCTAGACTGACAATGATATCGGTTTTTTTTTAAAATGCTCTAACTCAAAAACGAAAAACCACAACAACTTGAAATTTTCACCAAATCTTTATATTGACGTTTTCTATACATGGTTAAGTTTTCAAAGTATTTTGACATATTTTGACTTATTTATAGACAATTTAAATTTTCGATTTTTCTAAATTTTTCGTTTTTAAACATCTATAAAATTTAATTGGCAGACCGAAAACTCTTGAAAATTTAATACAAGGTTTATAATAAGTTAAACTTATCGTAACTAAAAAATATCGGTGATCGGTTTACTCAAATTTTTTTTATATACCCTTAAAGCTCAAATTTGTATAAAATGTGTAAAAATCACGATAATTTGCAAGTTATTTTGTAGATAAAAATTCATAGAATTTTTTCTGTTCATACTTAAGGTTCATAATTTTAACACTAGGTTATCTATAAGTTACTCTACAAAAATCTTTAAAAAAATTTCTTCCGGACTTAGAGGAAAAAATGTTATGACTGTTTGAAATTTAAATATTTACGAAATTGCATAAAATAACGATTTATTCTCGAACGATTTTTAATATTTGTTATAATTCAAAAATTATAAGTCGCAGATTTTTGAAATTTCTACCAGCTGTTAAGATTGGTATTTCTTTTATGTAATATTTTTTTCAAAATATTATATTGATTTTTAAGCCACTTATAGGCATTTGAAATATTCGATTTTTTTACATTTTATTTTTATAATCGGTGATAAAAAAAATTTGACTCGTAAAAAATACTTGAAAATTTAATAAAAGATTCCACAGAAGTAGTTCTTATTGTCATTCAAAAATTATTAAAATCCATAGGCACAATTTTTTTTTATAAGCGTTTGAACAGCGAATATTGTCATAAAATTACATGTAAAATATAATATAATGTATAATATTCTAGACTGACAAATTTTATCGGTTTTTTTAAAATGCCCTAACTCAAAAACGAAAAACCGCAACAACTTGAAATTATCATTAAATCTTTATATTGACGTCTAAATTTTTCGTTTAAAAATAAAATATACTTATATAATATTTATAAATAACATTGTATTATATTCTAGACTAACATATCATCTCCGTTCAGAATCGTTTTTCGTATACAATGATACCTATCATTGAATTCAAATTTAACAAATCCATTATAATGACCTAACCTATAAAGAGTCGCAATCCACCCCCAAGTGTACAGCAGAGCGAGGCCCATCCGGTTCTTTTTTTTTTTTTTTTTGTGTCTGTCGACACGATTTGGGGCAGTAAAAATGCTTCGATTGCCTTATGTAGCAACTTTTCTGAAAGGAAAGTGAATCTAGTTGGTACTTTAGGGGGTCAAAAGTTAAAAATTTTCAATATTTTTTAAATGCGACGGGGAAAACCCTAAAAAAATCCAATATCAGTACTTGCAATTGCATTTAACGAAAAAATCCCATATTTTGTTATTGCTTTGATTATTTATAAATTGTAATGTACTGTGTGTGTGTGTGTGTGTGTGTAGTGTATCGGGAAAAAAAAATCGGAGCTCAGGCGATGGTTTCCTTGCTGCCATGACCAGACCGATACTGGATAAATCTTATGTTTATTTTTATAAAATAATACTTAATATTTTAAGACGTTTAAAAAATATATATAAATTATTTATAAAGTAGCTGAAAATGTGTCTTTCATAAAAATAATTTGTAAAAGTAATTTGAACTATGTACACGCGATAATTATTGGAGATAATGAAATAAATGTTACTATACAACAAACGATTTTTCGATCAATGAAATTTATAATAAATTCAGGTATACAATTATACCAACAGTTTATTATAATTGATATTTTAAATAATTTAATATTACCGTATAAACCGTTTTCATACTGAAATGACATCCATTCATAAATGGTAAATGAACATGCAACTGTCATGGAATACATAATCAATTAATTTTCAGTGCTATATAGACTTTAGTGGTGTACAAATTACGATCACTGTTTATCGTTTCCCATTTGTAATTGTACCAATCATAATATTACGTCAAATTATCAACTATGACAGGGTCTGATGCAAGGCAATAATAATATAACAATATCCGAACATTTTGGGCAATGTAAAAATGTTCATTTTGAATAATCAATTTTTCCACACATTATCCGGGTGTTGTACAAGATCACCCGGGAGAAGTATACATATTCATATTTCATTTATTATTCATGTCAAACCACTTTTAGATAAAAATAATAATTCTTTGGTAAGATGTGCTACCTTAAATAATAGATTTAAAAACTTTTAATGGGCAACTAATACTTGAAGCGTTTATTTCAAGTTTTTCTTTTTGTGATTATTTAAGTACTCAGTATAAGGTGTTTGATTTAATTTTTATTATTTAATATTTAACCTACAATACCCGAATAATATTTTCTTATTACAACATTACCCGCGAAAATCAAACATTATGAACAACGCTCGATTTCTTACATTACTCGTAACATGCACGCACACACATATATATATATATGTATATTACCGACTAGACGTCTACGGTTTTGGTTTAAACCGCACCAAATTATCATATTTGTCGTTGCAATGTTATTTCTCAGTGAACCCGAGTGACTTTTTTTCTTACGAGCACTATGTTTGTACAATACTATGCGTACCGTGTGGCTCGATGAGCGCCGATCACTCGCCAAGATATTTCGCGAATCGAAACGCAAGTGGAAAACGTAATAAAATAATTGCCGACAAATGGAATTCGGTTCATTAGACCTCCCCCCCATTGTTCTCGACCAACCTGCAGACGTCCGACTACGTTTTACAACGTGACCTTCGCCATCGAATCGCTCGGATCGTAGGGTGGACATCGGAGGAGGGTAGTGAGAAATTCTCCCGTCTCAAAAGTCACCCCGGCAGATAAATAGTAATCAAAGCTTTTGGACTAAACACGACTGAGCAATTTAAACAACACGTATTGCTTATGGCTCGTAAACGAAGTAGTGTACTCCGTTTATACGAACGTACAACAACGGTAATAATGCAATTATTATTATTATTGTTGTTTGCGCGGTGTCGGAAATTCACGAGCAAGAGTTCAATATTAAGCAGTAATATTTTCATTCGGAACGAAAAGCTAAACGCAAAAGGATAAAAATCAATCAATACATCGATCCACGCCGATTTCATTTTTACTTCAAAACAAACGCGTCCGGCTCCGCCAAATCATAACCGTCAAACGAATGCACCTACGATGCATTACCCGTTCCTGCTTCTGTTTCCGAAATAGATGTCGATAAAAGAACGGTTCACGGCGCACTGAGGTATTTTTTTATTTTATCGTTTGGTCATCGAACAAACGTTTTTAATACATCTACAGCCATTGTTCTATAGCCCTTTTTGCGCTGCAGGTCGATCTGTAAAGTTTTATTTATTTATTTATTTCTTTTATGTTATTTCGAGTGCGTTGCTTATTCTTCTGTCATGTCACGTCGTTATAAACCTCGTGCACTTTAATAGGGATGGCGGGGGGAAAGAGGCACCTAATTAAATGGCAACGATTATTCTCGTCACTTAGAAGCCGTATTGTGAAGTATGACAGTTGTTCCTAATTAAACAATAGGTGTTTGATTACTGAGCTGTATATACCACACCATATAATAAAGAGCGTGTTCCGAGGGTACGAAAAAAATGAAAATAAAAAAATATAATAATACGACCCTCGCGTTTAAAACACAATAACTTTCGAGAAGCGCCATCAATCCGAAAAAAAACCTGCTGCCACGAATTGAAATATTTTTATACTTGACAACAATAAAATAACATTATAATAATAGACACTCGAGCAATATATTTAGCGAAATATTTAAACCGGAATGAACAGTGGTATCAATAATTTAACATAATTATGTATCATCGGCATCAATATTATGATAATTGTCAATAAATAATAACCGTTTTTTGAAGTGTACCATTGATGAACTCATGAAAGTTTTTTGAACATGAAATAATTCTAGTATGCCACGGACCAAAGTAATTTTCATGATGTAATTGTTATTTTTTCGTTTAAACTCAACTGAACTTATTTATTTTTATTTTTTCTAACAATATACTTTTACTAAGTATCGTTCGTTATCAACACACACTTTAATATTTATCATCGAACATTTGTGGTTATAGCTATAATTTTATTTCATTATTTCATTGATTAATCCATTCGCCACTGTTTTGAAAAAAATAAATTACAAAAATAATACTGTCAAAAAAAAAACTACTTCCGTGTACCTTACAGTATATATACGCCGTTCATAACCTGTAATTATAAATAAAATTTATCGCTCGCAAAAATCTCATTTCCCTTTTGTTCCAAATCCGAGACAATTGTACCTGAAACAATTTTAAGGACATTTATTCGTGATTTAAAACATTTTCTCCTATCTCTTCTTTTATTTTACATTTTCCCTTGTCTCTTATATTGTTTGCCTGTCATCATTTATTTATTTGAATGTTCGTTTCAGAGTTTGTCTTGATCTTTTAAATCATGTACGTGGACAAAAACAGATACGCTTAGGATGTGCGCAAAGTAGATGGAACTATTATTAGATTGTCTCGCTATAACGATACATTTTCTTTTATTTTGCTTTTTTTCGGAATATATTTACATCTAAAAATATTCTCCATTTTCGTCGAAATTAATTTTGCACAATTTCCATAATATACTCATAGAAAAACACTAAAACGAGTTTGCGAGATGTAAAAATGTATTTATTTTGTACAAAATACTGACTTATTGATCTTTATCGTCATTTATGTATTCATACAAACTTTATTCTACGTTCATAAAAATACGAAAATAAATTATTTAACTTTTGAATCAATTGAGAAGTTAAAGCTAAAAAGTATCTAAATTTACCGTTTTAAATTTAGTATTAAATTTAGGATAGTAGAGTCAGTATTTTTATTTCCAGCTGAATAATTTATTGTACTTAATAACTAATAATAACTTTAAACTAAATAATCTGTCAGGAAGTTAGAATTTTGCTTATTAGTAAAAACCTAAAAGTAACTATGTATTATTTCCGTTCGTATTGTTGACAAAAACCTTTGCAATTTTGATATGGCTACTGTATAATTCATGACGTATGTGGAAACAGTCGCTTGTAGATAAGTATCTCATTAAGTTCGATCACAAGCAAATATGCACAGATTTACGTGCAAGTATTTTTTAAATTTGTTCAATAAAGAATAAAAAATGTTCATTAAAAAATAAATAGTTTACCGAACATCTCGGATCGCTTTACTGGGTTCTATCCTCTCAAAGCTGCTGTACATTTTTGTCTTTTTTTTCTAAAAACCTTTGTAACCGATCAGCAGTGTGTGAAATGGGGTAAAAATATTGCTCAATCAGATAGTGATTGACTAATTAACTTCACTATCAATATGATGCATCGTATTAAATGTGTATATTATGTAAGTATAACATTTGTATTTAAAATTATGGTTAGAAAAATAAATTATTACTCTGAACTGTGAACGCATATCAATTTATAACTATATGTGCTCTGTTGGTACAAAAAAGTAAATTAGACGACATAACATTTATTTTATAAAAATCAGTACAGTATAGCTATAAACAATTAATTAATTTAATGTATTGGTCCTAAAAATAAAAATGGATTATTATGTGAAAAATAAATAAAATATAATAGAAAAATAAAAAAAACCTAAATCAATTAATCACGGTACACATATAAAAACACCGCGTTACTAAGACAAATGAAGCGATTTTCGTAGGTACATGTAAAATGTGTGAAACTCGTAACGATACGTGTTCGCGGACGATGCAACTCGCACGGAGAAACAATAATTCACGAACTGTGGTGCATATATATTAAAAATTCACACACACTGTATTATAATTTCGTGATGCTGATGATCGTGTGTGATGACATTTTAATTCTTCGACATAAAAATTTTCAAATATGCCAAATAACAAAAATAGAAACACGTAATACGTGTGGGTTTGCGCTGATTGGTCATTTAACGTGAACTCATGAAATATTAGAAATTGATAAAATAATAAAACGAACAACAAACCAAATAAACTATATTCCGTATGCGTACAATAGTAGAACAACTGCTCTTGGAATTATGAACTGTTACCTAGTATCTTATAGGAAAACATTGCAACGAATATTCGGTACATCCTCCAAACCGTAAAATAATGAATTAACTTTTTACAATCCGATAACCGTTTTGTATTATCAATGGAAACACAAAATAGCTAAATGAGCGATGTAAATCGAATGATTACCATTTGGAGTATTTTTTTATAGCCCTAAAAATCATATTACTTTAATTTACCATGTAGTATTTAATACACGAATCACTGTACCATATATTTTTTAACAGATTGAATGATATGCAGTGCAATCAATTATATTTTTACTGTACGTTTTATAAAAACAATCATTATTCTTTGTAGGTAAAAAAAAAATTAACAGGGTGTAAATGTAATATCATTGATTATAAACAGTATTTATAACGAATGTTAATACTTAAAAACTCGTTAAAAGGAAAAAACAAGATTTAATAAATAACTCTTATTGAATTTTGACCTTTAGACAAACATTGACAGTAATATTATGAGTATAAAATTACATGAAAACAAAAGGTTCGGTGTCATTGTGCAGTATGGTGTGATTAGTGATGTACACGTTTTTCTTGGATAAATAAAATAACTGTGATAGTGCTACAATATGGTTTTGGTATATTTTTAATATTTTAAGATGATAACAATAATTGCAAGCAATAAATTTGTAAGTGAAAATATTTCAAGAGACGTTGTTGTATAATAATATAAATGATAAAATTGGCTAAGGATAATAAATAATATTATTGATAGAAATCAACAATTGTCATTATCGTAAATTATTCTAACGACATGATGTGTACATTTTTATTAACAAAATCGTTTCACTTCATATAAGAAAGACAAGAACTGGTGCCAAAAAAAGTTCAACTAGTTAGCCTACGTTGCCGTCGCAACTGAATTTGCTCTCAACGAAAAGTTCCTTTCTACTGTAGCACATATTAATATAAAACACAATTATTTTAAAATGCGTTTGGATTTTCCAGAATAATAATTTCGATGAAAAATTCCTAGTTTTTTACTGTTACTGTAAGACCAAATAAAAACTACACCATAAAATGATCAACATTTAAACAAAAACCAAAAAAATAATTGAGTGCAATAAAACACCGAAACACTTGATCAACATTAGTAGAACTCATTCAAATAACCATACGATCGAACTCTGAACGTATTAAGATGGCAAATATAGTAGAATGTTAATGTTTAAATGCGTATGTTATTTTAAAACTCATTTATCCATACAACAATGCTTCCACTAGACAATTATCGATGCATCAAGCTTCCAATATTAATTTGATAATACAAATATTTTCGAACAAATAATCGCCCAGTGGTATTGAAAAAATGATCGTAAAAATTCATAAAAAAGTAATTATGTAGATAAGTAATGAGTACTGAAAATACCGAAACTATTTCAAATCGTTTAAAAATTTGTGTACACGAGACAAGAGTCCTTCGAGTTATGAGAATGGTCTTAGCTCAAGTCGTTGTCTTTAACTCTAATGACATAAATTCTTATTACATGATCCTTGAAGAAATTTGGATATTTTGTGAATTGTCTTTAAGATTATATTTTTTTTTTTTTTTAATAAAAAAGAGTTATTTTGATTTTATGTCTAAAACAGGTATCGAAAATAAACTGAAGTATAAAACATTAACAATTTTAGCCGAGCTGGTATAATTTATTAACCGTTTACATTTATAAGTTGTTGCATTTACTAACGTTTGATCAGAGTAGTTCTTCAAATACGATGATTAATAATTACTTTCAAAGTTGAACTCAATTACGGCCAACACCAAGAGCATAGTGTACCTAACTAAGTTGGTTATTTTACAGCAGTTAGTAAAAATACGAGGATAAAAAGGAAAACAGTGGTGAGTGTCTGTATAAGCTCTTATAATTTTATTCTATGATTTGAAATAAACTTTGGCGTCACAGCGTCCCTGCGTCCCTGCGGCAGTTTTATGAATATTCTTGCAAGCCAATCGTCGTCTCGTCACTTGTATACACTACAAAGTGGTGAATTCCGTACATAATATAAATTGACCAAAAGGGTTTCTGTATTTATTATTGTTTATTCGTTTCTCGAGTAAACAACAAGAATGCTGATCGTCGACTTTGCAAAGGACACTATAATATATATATAAGAGTAAAAGTTTACAGTTTTGTAATTTATATCGTTTCAAGGACTGTTGTCACACGGACAATATTGACGTTAATCGTTGTGAAATACAATTGGTAAAAAGCGTCGTGGACTGGAGGCTAATAAAAGTAAATAAAGCCTCGTGATATATTATGGATTTGTCGTAGCGTGGTAATTTTTACAGTAAGACGTTTGAAAATTTGCAATCAGTTATACATTCACAAATATAACAACTTCCATAAAGATATCATTTCCAACGTGTTCATCGATCTATCAGGATAAGATATGTATTTCAAAAAACAAATTTGAATTTGTATATACTCGAAAGTGGATTTTCGGCATTTATTATTTATTTATTTTTTTTTACAATTTTACGGTTCCTAATACTTTTGATTATACTATATTTCGTATAAGATCTTAAAACAATTTTATCGTATCACAAAATTGCCATCGTTCCGTCGAAAATGGAATACACATATATCACAATATTTTGTATATCACTAAGGATAACAAATCATCGCTTCAAATCCACTTGACGTAACGTTATATAACATTTATCTATATACTATTATACTCGAAATCACAAAGTGATTGAATATGCATTATTTGTTATGATAAAAATTATTGTAACATGAACGTGTTAATAATATTCCGTAATATGCTTTCCAGCCAAAAACAAACAATTACAGTTTTAATAATAACCTGAAATCAATTTGAACGTCGGATTATTGTGATATTTGGTACGGGGAATACTTTTGGATTAATACCGACGGTATTCGAAAAACATGAACATTTTTGATAGCCGAACAAGCAGTCGAACACGAAATCGTCACCAATTGATTATGTTTATTTATTGTGTCCGAGGTAACAACGAATGGAATTTGCTGGTGGTGGTGCCGTGTTGATGATGGTTTCGACCGAGTAAGGAGGTGATGAGAGGCCCTGAGAGAGAGAGAGAGAGAGAGAGAGAGAGAGAGAGAGAGATGTAGAAAGAGAAAGATAATTCTTATTGCGCGTGAGGTGGACGACAACAACGACAAGAGTGGCTTTTGCTGGCTGCCACACGACGACGAACCGAGGCCGTCCGTATAAACGCATACGAATAAAACAATAATAATCGTCTCCGGTCGCGTCGGCAGCCGATTTCCATGGTAGATAGCGCAGGTACGATATAATACAATATAATATGATAATGATAAAAAAAAAAAAGTGAACAAAAAAACGAAAAAAAAAGGTCACGCTCACGCACGCACTTACACGATCACGCACTTACTACAAATACACAATACACAATATTACTACTACTACTGCTGCTGCTACCACTACAACTACTACTGATACTACATTTACTACTACGTTTACTATAAGTACTACTACTACAGCTATATACTGTGCAATACGTATAAGTGTACGCACAAAGACTGCTGTTACGATAACGCGACCCGCCTGTGGAGGCCGGTTTATGTACAATGCGCCCGCGTATGCAGATTTCCCGTCGTCGTCCATACAGCCGCGACCGACACGATGCCTTCCACTGCTCGCATTTATCGATCCTAACGGTGACGCGACGAGCAACCGATTTTTAGATGTTTTATCGTGAACTTTATTAACCACTTCTCAATATTTTCCTCCGACAGAAAATTTCCATATCGGAAATGCGGTTCGAGATGTGACGTCAACCACGAGCTCTGGTCATCTGTACACAGTTACGTGCAGGATTAAATGTGCTGTTCAACGGGAGATCTGATTTTTACCGTAACGGAAGACAATTTTGAAAAATGGTCTTGAACGTTTCGACGAGATTCGAAATTGAAAACTGGAAAGAACGATCTAACCCGGCAAAAGTTGCGCGGTGGATAGTAATAATATTAATAATAGTAGTTTAATATGCATATAAGGCACGAGTCGATATGGCGCATCGCGTGACAATTAAACGACTTGCGTGTTTTTTTTTTCAAAACTTTATCATTTACACGGCATAAGATCATTTACAACTTTTAATTAATTTTCACGCGTTCAAATCAAAACACCGTCGTTTTCGTCGTCGACACCCTAGCCGCGGGTGCAGAGCGGCGAAATAATACTTTTTAATTTTATTCGGATTGCGTGCATATACATAAACGGTGTTCAATCGAAATAGAACACCGCCCAACGAGAAGTTCTATATTGAGATTTAACTGTCCCTCCGTCGTCGTGCAAAACGCTGTTCGCAGTGAGTGCATATACGATATACATGTACATAAAACTTCATTAAAACCGTTCGAAACGGATGAATATCTCCGATTCGTGACTCTTTAATCTGCAGTAATTCGACGTTGTCGATTTCTCGAGATAACCTGTTTTTTTTTTCTCTATAAATTACAAATAGAATACAATACATATTATGTAAATGCGTATACGTTACTTTACATATACAACAAGCGACGTGATACTGTAAATTGATAGAGTGTATTATTTATTGCGAATATATTACTATATAGTAATCAATAACGATAATAACAAAATATGCTGTGCAAATAATAATAAAAAAAGAAAATCATAGGTACCTAGCGTACGGTGCACCTATACGTAATAATAATATGCACACTGTGCACACTACTGTATAATAAGGTAAATTAATAATAAGTATAGCAAATACTCTTTGAAAATATTGATTACCTTCAAATAATAAGACCCGTTTCCTCGTCGCCATACTAGTCTTTTTCGCTAATAAATGTATAAATCGATGATATATTATATCCTTTACTCAAATGTTTAATATTGTCATAATAATAATTATCACACATAATATCAATTTAAAACTTCCAAGCTTATTTCAATATTTCTCAATATTTACCCATACAGCTCTATAGGGAACTCGTTTTCATTCTAATTGTATGAGTATACAATATTTATAAGTATATGATATCATAAACTATATTTTGTCTTTTCATTAATGTATTCATTCGATAATCATAAAATTTGGTTTTTTATTTTTAAAAAATTATTAGATATCAATAGATTACATATGTTATAATAATTCTCATATTTTGGACACCGTTTTACTTTTGCATTTTACTAATATTTTCATTGTCGTAATAATGTATCCACCATTATAACGCAATAATTATATGATATGTAGAAATATTGTATAGAACATGTATAACAATCGGTATCCATTACTAATCGTAAGACAGAAGTGATTGTTTTAACCCGTTGCGATACAATGGAAAAGCATATAAGCTTATCAATACGAACTCTAAGTTGAGTGTCAATAGTTTAACTTCTTCAAGGATGGATGTTAAAAAATGGACGTATTTGTAAAAACAATGATTATAATTGCTGGGGAATATGTGCTTAAAAACACGGAAACCGTGTGAAATCGTTATTGCCGTTATACATCGTATCGAAAATATAGTCAACATTTAATACTCGGATTGAACACATTTCTAAGACATCCAACCACTCAAACGTTAAACAAATTCATCGGCAATGTGAACATTTGATTATTTTTCTTTAAAACGATAACAAATTTGTTCAATCAAGTTTAAAAATATACTGAAATAAAAAAATAAATCCAACTAGAAACATACTTAACAGAGACTATGAATAGAAATCGCAATTCTACGTGTAATACGTACTCAATTTCAAGTAATTACATTGTACGATACATAGTAAATATAATGTAACAAATAGCTATTGTAGTCGAAGTCGAAAACTATTCCATTAAAATTGAAATAAATATAAAAATACTTTCAAGTGGAAAACTCAATGTAATATTGTTATTTTCTTTTTCGATTGATAATAATTTATGTCCGTCTTTACTGTGATGTGTAAACTGTCGTAAAATATAACGTTATTTGTGTTTTAGAGTAAATCAAATGAATAATAGGGCTGCAAATTACTACAAGTTTTTATTGTTTTCTATAAATAAAATCACGAACTATTATTTCCCAACAATAGGACCATTTTATTTACAATACACTTTTTTTTTGTGACATAAATCAACTAGCAAATTACATATGAACAATAATAATAGAAACTGTACTTGTTTGATAGTCCAATAAATAAGTTTAATATTTTATAGTCATTAAATGGAATCAGCTAATATTATTGTCCTTCAATACTAGATATCATCTTGATAAATCATACTAAATACTACAGAGTGAACCAAATAAGTAGTTTTCGACTAATTATTTAAAAAACAGAGAAATTAATTTGTGAAATTCCTATTCTTAAATATTATTCCAATTAAACCTGACTGTAAAAATTGTGTTTATTGTTCGATTCATAAAATGTGCAAATTATGCTCATTGAATTTTAATGCCTTTCAAGTATTCGTGTTTACATCAAACAAATATGGTCATGATAAAAAATTTTCACATGATGAAATTAGAGACAAGTTGAAAAAGGTTCACTATATTTTTAAAATGATTAATTTAAATAGAAGTGAAGTTAAGAGGAAAATTCTGAATTATGTATATTTCAACAACAAAAGTCATTTAGATGTCAGTTTCAAAATTTAAATCTGAAACTTGAATTAGAATTTTACGATGCTTAGAATATAATCAATCCCAATACACTATTAAGCGAATATCTGAAAACTCGTTTTTATTACACCATAATTTATTTTTCATGTAGTTGTTGGTATTTTAAATATTCGCTCATAAGATTATTCCAGTCTTGTATAGTTATTATGTAATATTGTGTAGGGCAACGGCGTTTTAAGGATTTTTCCTATGTGCAGGGAGAGGGGAGGGGGTAGTGCAGTTGCTAAAATAAACAATGGAAAAAACAATTAAAAAAAAGCAAGCGAAAAAAAGGTATAAGGAAAAAAAAGCAAGTGGAAAAAAGCGAATGAAAAAGCAGGTAAAAATACAGTAATCGACTGTAATCAAATGCATCGAAATGTTATCGAAATGTCATCGAAATGTTATCGAAATGTTATCGAAAGATGCAGTCCATCTAAGATTGTAACAAAAATAGCGTTGTTATAGCTACACCCCGGATAATGAATATTGGATAACTTCAATTTTCAAATCACACACCGATTGTATTATTACAAAACTGCAAATTATTACAAAAATTATTTATTCAAAAGTAATATCTATTTTATATTATATTATCCAAAACTACGAGATGATTACAGTCTACGTATGCACGCTTGATAATCGCGATAACAACGATAATAATAATAATATCGAATATTTATTAAGCGCTGAAGCTTATCATTACATTTAAAATAAATAAATAAATATATGTATATATACATATATAAATATTTTTTTTTGGGTGTTCATCGTTAATTTTAATATTATAATTTAATAAAAATATTTTTATTGGACCTATGCATGATGTAATGTACAATTATTTCATACGACTTATTATAATAATATTATAATGTATATCTAGTTATTGATTTTTATAAATAAATAGTTTGAAATAACAAACCATACTTGTATGCTTCTAATTTTTTTCAACTGTTATTTTTCTAAGTTAAAAATATAGAGATGATTTATCTTTTCTAATTACAATTTTTTACTTGTTTTTTTTTCACTTGCTTTTTTTTCGTTGCTTTATTCCCAACCCAATAGGGGGGATATATATTCACTAATAATACTCTATTAATTTATAGAATGTATATATTTTTAGTTGTAACGTAATTCATTAAAGACAAATCAATTATGAACAAAATGGTATTTAATGATATCATACTTTCGTCATTTTGAAATATCCATAAAGAAAAGAAAACTCAAAGAGAAGATATATCTTCTATTTTATCCATTCCTCTGTTAATCCATCGGTGGTATCGTGGGTACACAAATTTATTTGATTCTTATCATTCGTTTTTTGACTATCGTTGCAAATACGTATTCTTATTCGGATCGCTGCTGCGGCTTAAAAACGCTTGGTTAACGATTAATTACTCGTCTGTGTTTGTACTTACTCCGTGTTTAAATGTATTATTATAAGTTTGTGTATTCGTGCACGTGACAGTGTATACGCGTACGGTTAGCGCACACAAAAGAACTGAAAGTTATATATTTTTATTGTTTTCTATTTGTTTTTTTTTTTTTTTACCCCTGCGCTGCACTACACATAAAAAGTAAATATCTTTGTGGATTCGATCGACGCACTTAAATTTTATGCGAATCCAAATGGCGAGATATTGTCATTTATACAAATACATATATATATATATTTGTTGTATAAGTAGATGGTCACGCTTATGGCTATTTCGACCGCCGCATCGTATCTTACGGCGAGCAGTACAAGTGTATATACCTAATAGTGGGCTGAAATGCGCTGTGTGTAAATACATGTTTATGTATATTTGGGTCTTTATTCGGCCTGTGAAATAGAGTGGTAAGAGGGTGGTCGAGATGCCGGGAAGAGTAGATGGGGATGAACGGATGAGGATAGACCGAGAGAAGGGTGTACATAGACGGACGAGGGAAAAACGACATAGAGAGCGAGAAAGAAAAGGATTCTTAAAACGAAACCCACGTAGCTTATTACGAAAATCAAAATAATTCGCAGAACAAACAAATTCGTATATGATAAGATTTACTCGGTTTGTTTCGTATATGTTTTAAAATATGCACATTGACTACCGCTACCACGGACAAGATCGAATGACACGGACGTGGAATCCCAATGAAAAATCGCCTAACTATCTGGGATTACGTTGAAAGATAAAATTTTTTGCCAAAATCATACGATTAATTTATATATATTATACATGAAAAATATCAGTGTACATATTAAACGACCAATATTATATTATTATAGTTATATGTATAGTCTTCAGAATTGTAAAGTCTACACATATAAAGTAATTCGATACTTGACCTAATTATACAATGATTCAGTGTTTAAAATTTGTTTTATTTTTTATTTATACATATATAAAGGGTATCACTTAATAATTAACATTAATTATACAATCAACACTTTTTAAATACAGTTTTTAGTTTTTTCGCAGCAAAATGATTTTTGGTTAAAATGTAATTATTTTATTATATGAACAGATTCTTTATTCTCCATAAATGGGTAAAACAGAATACCTTATTTTCATCAACAGCATGAAGTTATAGTTAAAAGTAATTTTAGATGAAAAGATATATACTTGAGTAAAATAAAACCAGTGTAGTCATTCCTTTCTGACCACTGTCAACATTTGTTTATAAAGGGATAAGTTAATTTTAACTCGGAAACAATAGGATAAAAGATTGATGAATTTAAAAATGCAGAGGTCTATATGGTTTTTGTTGAAATTGGTTTGAATTTATATTTTTTTCTTTATTGTAATAATATTTTAAATAATATTTAAAGTTTATAATCGCTCTCCTGAAAAGTTGTGAATTTTGTTTGAACCCCTTTACTCGGAGACCGTCAAATTACTGCTTCATTATAGCTCTTGTAAAGGATATTCTGTTTTGCAATAAAATGAAGAGATATCATAAAAAGAGATTTTAAGTACAAAAATGGTTAAAAAGTAAAATATGTAGATTCTACACTGTAGAATCGTTAAAATTATTTTTCTAAAATATAAATAGAGGACTATCGTGACAAGATGTTATAAATATGTTATGTTTCAATATACCAGGAAAAAAAATTTAATTGGATAAATACGAGTATATCATAAACACAAAGTTTGTACCACAATACCTGTGTGAGTATACTTAGTTTGTGTGCAATATTTATTAGAAATAGTTCCAATTAAAAATGGAAACAATGACGACGAAATCAATATTATTTGTTTTAGTTTTCTCAGAAAAGATTTATTGACATATATTGAACAATTATTATTGTATTTTTAAAATAAACATTTTTAGTTTTATACTAAGTACTTCATCAGGTATACTTTTACCGGCTACACCTGCATTGATATGATTACAATAATTTATCTTCAGACAAAATTCAACCTATTATTATTTTTTCATTTTTAAAAAAGCAAACCCATCGTTTATCAATACATTTCATAATTTTAACTGTCATTATTGGATTTTGTGGAAGTTTATATGCTTACAGTTTTGTTCTAGTATACATATTTCAGAACGTTTTTTAACTACAATATAAGTATATTCAATAAAATAAGTATAATTTATAAACTCTAGGTCAGAAAGTATAGATTTCGATAGGCAACAATTTATATCACGAATAATTATTATTGCTGTAAATGAAAAGAAAAAGAACAGGGTGAGTGAGCTCCGTTCCCATCACTGTTGGTCTGTTGCTTATAGTACGTCAACGAGTACACAAACTTTACAAACTATGACAATTTAGCTTACTTGAGAATACCGAGTATTAGAACAAATGTATCATTGTTACAGCCAATTGGTCAGATTGCACACCAGCATGATCATGTGTGTTTGTAGTCCATTCAACGTTTAGACTAAATGTAAGATATTTCATCCTTATACGGAAAGTATTAACGTCACGTTTCGATTTTAAACAAGAACGAAACAACGTTTGAAAGCTGTCAATACTTTGATTTAAACGATAAAAATAATTTATTTACAAGCTGGCAATTCTCGTTTTAATTGTTATAAAGTTAAGACGTTGATGAATGCGAAAATTATATACTGCGAAACCTCAATTTGTAAAGGTTATACGAGGAGGGTGGAGAGTTTTAAGCTCCTCAGCAGAAGGGTGATTCAAAAAACATTCAAAAAACACTTACTGAATACAAAGAAAAAAAAGTAATTTGACAACAATGGACTATAGAATTAATCAGCAGTTTTTCAAACTTTGACATAAAATTAAGTACGTTTTTGTTCTTTTCAATTCTTGTTTCTACTTATATTTTAAGTAGTAGCTAGGTAGATTTGTTTTTCTACCATTTTAGTTCAAGAAAATAATTGTCTTGTAAATCGTCTCCGTTATATTAATTAATATCACGGTGCAATACGTACTTGAATAATGGATATTTTAACTATACTATTTCCTAAGAATCGAATAAATTGCATTATCTTTTACTCGTGACTACTTTTATACATTATATATTTATTATTATTAATTAACTATACCAATTAATTCTTTGTGTTTGAAATAAACGAAGATAATAAAAAAAAACATTTTTTTTTTTTACCACGAAACTACTTTTGATGTACATATTTAACAATACAATAGTATCAATATTATTATATTTATTTCAATGAATTTCACTAAACATGTGTAACGTACAAAAATAACTTATAATAGTTTTTAATAATATAATCTTCTATATATATAAAAGTCAACGTCTGTAAGTTGTGCGTTAATAACTCCAGAACTACTGCACCGATCGTCCTGAAATTTTGCACAGTGCTTGCTCACGTGCGTCCGAAGGTTATAGGCATATTTTTTATCAAAGTAATTGATAGCCCCCACCTAGACCCCAGCTACCAATCGCAAAATGTGTTGGTTATCGAACTCCTCCGAAACAACTTGACCGATTTTCATGAAATTTTCTGTGTATATTTGGTAGGTCTGAGAGTAGGTTTATGGCTAATTTAAAAAGGGGATTGACCACCCCCGGGAGGTGCTCAAACAGGAATTTGAGATTTACGATAGAAATTTTTGTTTATAAATGGTTGCTATGGGTGTTATAAGATGTGAGAATAATATTTATTTATTAGTGGTTGCCATTGGTAATATATAAAATTAGTATAATAATTATTTGGCGTTTTGTTATTTGTTAATTGGCTCTCATGATTACTTGGCTCCCATGATCTTGGCTCCCATGGCTGAGTTTCACTTACTGCAGTGAGTTACACCAAAAAGGAGTTGAACAATCATAATTTTTTTGTGAATTTTTCTGGCCACGAAGTGTACAGGATTAGCTATATTATATATAAATGAATGTTTGTGTGCAGATCTGTGGGAAGAAGATAGGCTAATTTAAAAAAAGTTAAATTTGGTTTTTTTATTCATCGGATTTTAGTACGTTAAGGTTAAGTTAGGATTATGTATTGATTATATTAATCCACCGTATTATGTCGTCAAACTTGGTATAACTTTGATACTTTATTAGAGTTAAATCATACACTTACGTACAAACAGCAATAGGTCCGCGATCTACCGCAGGTAGATTGCCTATCTGATAATATACTGCTGCAAATCAGAATTTTTATTTCGGGCAACAGAAAACCTTAGATAAATCTAGAACATCATCCATCGAATATTAAATAACGAATTGAACAAAGTTTGAGTCATATAGAGTTGGTATATTTAACGATCAACGAAGTGCACGGGATCAGCTAGTATATAAATAAAATAAAAAGTATCACGCCCTTAATCATGTGATTTAAAATAAAAAATAACTGATTTATTATAATTGTATTGCTGTTTTGTTCATGTATAAAAGCAAATAAAAAAAATAAAAAATAAAATAATTTATAGAAATAACTGATTTCTTTAATTTTGAAACGAGATATTGCGAACAAGTATTTTAAATACTTTTAATAATATTCTTTCAGTGAAATTATTTGACAAGACTACATATTATCATACATTAGATACCAATGTAAGATTCATATGTAATAATAAATTTTCGATTATGAATTTTTCAACGCAATATAAGTAGCAAAAAATAGTAACGAGATGAAATTTAATTTCTCCCCCATGTAAAGATTCGTATAGTCGAGCGTCCAAGATAGGTTTCATTGTTCTATAATTATTGTTTTAATTAATTTTTGCGGTATACCATAATATTCGATCGAAATGATCGTCTACAGATGATGTATGTCCGCCATGTATAGTAGCCTTATTATTTGATAGAACTTCCATCATTTCGATCCCAAGGGAGTTTGATGATAAACATAAAAATTCGAACTTCAGATTTTTTGAGTTAACTTTGAGAAAATGTCATATTTTTTTTCATTTAAACGTCGACTTACTGAAATGACTTACGTCGTGAAAATTCCATTAGCTACATAGTGTGTGTGTATAAATGCCGATAAAATCGCGGAGATTTTAACGGCTTGGATGAAATGTGTTGTATTTTCGGTGTCGCGGTTTTGTAATATTATTTTAATTATTATAACAAACGCGTGTTCGTTGCGTCATCGTCAGTCCCCTTTGAGCCCGCCTCTTCGAATGACAGTATACATATAACAATTTAATATTAAAATATTGATTTGTACTCGTCAACTGTATAACAACCTCGTCGAATCGTTTGCCGTCCTCACAGTGTGCTAGGGGGTGCGGGAGTAACGCTGCATTATTTAAAAGGTCGCAGCGCTTGGCGTCATCGCCGTCGTCATCGTCGTCTATGGACCCGGAGAACGAGTTGTTTTGTTTTTCAAAATGATTTAACTGATTTGAACTCTGATCCCGAAGCCACAGCGTAGTACCAACATTATTATTATTATTTTCTCCGGACAACATTAATTTTTTCAACAATAATTTATCAAGTTCCTGAATAACGTAATGCAGTATTTCGTTATAAAGAGTATAATTCCTATATATAGTTATATGTATATGTACGACATTGTATGTATAATATATGTGTATATGTGTATGCGATGAGTACGGTTGCTGTAACGTGTTATTACGTCAAAGTAACTATATTCATATTAGGATATTGGTGATTTGGTATATTAAGTATGCGCGTAAGTAATGTCAAGTATTTACTAATGAACTTCAAACTCTTGAGTCGAGCGTCATTGACGGATATATGTATATTATGTGTGAAATCGACATAACCACCGCACTACTATAATTAACTTTAATCAATACGATTGTTATTTTTATGACGTTTTTAAAAAGTTTACGGGCCAGCAACGATTATGTTCGATTGTCGCAATAATGGCGGGGTGCACAAAGGACGTGTTGAATAAATACATAACATTTACCCTACATAGTATCGTATTATGTTTGCGTTTTTTTTTTATATATATAAGAAATGATAGCGATAGCCATTCGATACTCGCAGATCTTCTTACGTTGCTTATGGTTTTTAATTATTTTTATTTTTATTGCGAGTCTATTTAAATTTCAACGAGGGAGGATAAATAGACATTTAAAAATAAAAGAGATAAGGGCGGTTTAACATAATATTACAATTAAGTATCGGATTTATTGTCTATTTGGGTTTATAATTCGGTCATGTATATAATTCACGTGATCTGCATTAATCAATTTGATCGTGGCATACCGAACAATCGATAATGTCCGATCACAGATCCTTGGTGTAGAGTCTGCGGACGTCTTACGATTGTTTTTCTGTGGAGAAAGTGATCGATCTAGACAGTGAACTTTATCGCAATACAATGTCGATTTGTCTCGAAAAACAATAATGTGAGGGGTTTAAAAAGTCGAACCGTTATGCAAACGGAGAAAATTTATCTCATCACAATCTTGTAAAAAAATCAAATTTCCTCATCCATACATAAAATGCTAGATGATGAGGACGGTCAATTATTCCATTTTAACCTTGAATGCTGTATCCATCACCGCTCACTGGCTCTCAGTTGAGTGACTGCGAACGGACAGAAGTCATAATCTTCCGTACGCATGAGTAATAGCATCCATTCTACCGCCACTCGGATAGACGATTGTAAATCCGTCGAACACGTGAATCGATCGGCGATTCGATGTGATGTACGAGTTGACACAATGATCCTGCAGCTGCGAAACACTTAGAACTCAACAAGCGCTTTGCAAATTACAATGTCCGTCCGTTAATTAAATCGTAATATTTAAGTTTAGGTACTCTGCAACGGCTCGGGATTACCGTCGAAGACCGGTATCGGTATCGGTACCGAAAAACAATGCCCGTGCATATCGTCCTTGTCCCGCGACAGGAGGTGGACGAAAGAGCCGCTCCGGTCCTAATCCTACGGGAAAGTCGACGCGCGCGGTGCGTTGTGTAATACCGTTCCGAATAAACGAGCGCAGGACAGCACATCGACTGGGAAAAGGGTCGGGAGATGGAGATGTCCCGAGCGGCGGCGGAGAGAGCGCCTCGCGTGTGCGTTTTGTATAGACTTTATTTTTATTTTTTTTTCACCCTTCGAAGGTGGGAATTAACACGGTAACCATAGTCTGCGTATCGATCGGGCGACGGCGGTGGCGGTGGCGGCGGCGGACAGATGGACACGGACAGACACGTCGGCACCGTCGCAGCGGCCTTATACTCGTAGACCAGTGTATGTATAGTGTGATAGGCGTGCGTGCGTGCGTGACGGAGGCGACTCTAGCGCCAATCGTCTTGTCACTGTCAGAATATAATCAACAACCGCGGTGGCGGGTAGGCTACTACAATACTCCCGTCGGTTGACCCTGTGCCGTCCGCCGGCCAACTTTCCGCTTTCTATCGTCGACGCCGAACACGGGTCTTTTGTTTTCACATCATTACGATACTATTATAAACCGGACGACGAGTGTTTTGTTAAACTTTGTAGCGATTTTTTTAAAAAAGCGTTTTACCATGCATTCGATTGCCCCGACTCCATTGCTCCGTGTTTCGTGTTCGCGTTATTTTTCAACTACATAGGGATGGTTTAGTTATAGGTTATATTCCTTCCGTAATATAGCTATATAGCGTGTTTAGATGACTAATATTTCTTTAGTATTTCTTGACGATGATTTTACAATTTTATTTCGCAAACAAATTGTACATTACTCGAAGACGGCCATCGAAAGGGGCAGGTTTTTGGGTTTCATCCCCGTCAAAATCTTCAAAACCATCTTTCAAAAAAAAAAAAAAAAATTCTTCACTCTTTACGTTTCATTATACGGTTTGTTCGTATTTGTAAATATGTTATTTATAAATGAAAACTGTGACGCTTCCTTTATTTTTTTTATTTTTTTCATTTTTACGCACCATTTTGAACGTAGAAAAATTAAATCACTGTAGCGTTAAAACAATATGTTGTGGAAAATCACTTTTATAGTTAGGTACTTCATATTATAGTTATATACTGTATATGGTGTTTTCCGAATAGTTTTTAAACTTGTTTCTTTTCAATAAGCAACAAATATATTTCTGTTAATTAAAAATGAAACATTCACTCGATGATGAGAGTGACATTTTATTTTGTTTTTCTTATAATTCACACGTTAAGTACTCAAAAATCGTAGACATTTTAACGTATTTCACCTTCGTGTTAGTTTATAATTCGATTCGAGTATGTCTATATTTGACTAATAAATTCGAACAAACCCATAATTAAATACACAGCTTCAAGTTTTCATTTTTAATTATTCGTCAAAATGCTGGTAACATGCTTACGTTTTTGTAACAAATCTCATTAACAGTCGGTATTTCACGTGTACTTGTGTAGTAACAGTGCAAGAGAAAAAAAAATTAACAACAGTTAGTAACGTTTTTTTTTTTCATACTGTTTTAATTTTTTACCATACGAAATGTATGAGAGGCTCAAAGTATTGGTTGTCAAATTATATTTGATTGCTATAGTAATGATGGGCTTTTTATTGAACAAATTAAAAATGTTAGTATACGCAACTACGACAGAATTAGAATTGGATGCTATTCCACTATAAGCCTTCTCCCATCGTAGGGATTTCATTGTCCAGATTGATATTTACACGTGGCTCGTTATACGGCACAAAGAATTCATAAACAAAATGTATTGCTCGCAAGGGGTGCGTATTATTCTACATACGGAAAGTCTATGTAACATTGGAATTAATGAAATCGATTAGGTATACCCTTGGAGTTCAAGAGGCTACATAGTAAAGTGTATAATTATGAAAAATATCTAACCGGGTAATTCGAGTAACAAATGCGATAATTTATTTACCGACAATACTTTAATGAAACAATTACCCTTTTCAGTGTTCATTATTATTATTATTTTTTTTTTGATAAATAATGTAATTTAGATAAATAATATGGCAAAATCGTTCATACAATTATCATCCAAGGGGAAAAAATCGAATTTCATTTTAACACGTCATTTTCGTTTGACCCAAACTTATAGTGACGAACGGATATCGATTATATTTTATACATACATGCGTAAAAATGTATACTTCTTGTGCAGTGTTGTTAGAGAGTGTATTTTTTTAAATTTTTTTTTTAATCATAAACAGTACCGTAGCTTACTGTAGATTATACCGTTAAATTAATACGGAAACTAACAATTTGACGGAATATTGTACGTTTTTTAATATTCGGAAATGGCAAACGATTAATCATTATGATTTTTCGCATTACCTTTGGAGGTCTATTACATAACAGCTTTGGGTATTTCAATAAAAATTACAAAACTATCGATTTCATCGTTCTACGAGTACACGGCTAGCACCGTCGTCTCCGAAAAACTGTAAGACCGTATATTTTGCTGAAACATTAAAAACATCATCATACTTCGGACAGTGAAACAAATCCCGTTTTTAATTTCGTTTCGTTTCTTCGCAACTTTCCACATAATGTGAATTGTTTACGATAAACGGTATTGTTACAGTTTCGAATTACTGTATTTATAAAGATTAATATTTAAGTTATGTGTTCAACAATCTCGCAACAAGATAAATAAACGTCAATGCGTATTGTGATGTTATTGCGTATACGTCAGAATCCGATATTGCCCAATGTAATGTATTATGTTTCTTCAATAGTCGTAAACGAACAGAGTGTACGTACAGGATATTAAGTGTGTGTGCGCGTGTGCTTGTACGGATCGTAGGGGAAATAACAGAAAAACCGACGGACACATCGAGCCTCGGCGTTGTGCACAGCCGGTCAGAAATGATTTTTTGTTCCGAATGAACCGAAACCGTTGTACGGCGTTGTGTTTATGTGTTTGGACTGTGCGAAAACTTTTTTCTCCTTCAATTATTTACGAGAAAAATCGACGTCGCTAAAGCCGTCTGAAACCGCCCCGCAATATATTGTTAATCTGATCCGAGTTTGGTGTTGGGCACTAACATGTACTTTGTGAGAGTTCAACTAATCTATACTTATTTTATCTGATTTGGATGTAGTCGTATGACCAAAGACTTTGGGACGCCTTTCGAGATCCAAGTCTGCTTTATATGAGCAGAAGACGATTGCTGTCCGATAAAACCAATCGTATTTTTATGTAATTAGCTATTGTTGGCAAGTAGTAGTTTTTCAATTCTGACAGGTCTGATACGTTTACATGTACATATGTATATATATATATAAAAAATAAAAATATATTAACGTAAAACACGTATTTTTGCATAAATACATTTCGATATATTTTCCGGTTTCCACTAAATGCAAAACCTTATTAATTGCTTTCACGTGTGTGTATATGTGTGTGTGTGTGTGTGTGTGTGTGTGTGTGTGTGTATGTATGTATTTATTTATATGCGTCACTGGAATTATATAAATTGTTATTATTATTAACTTAATTTATTTTTGTTCATTTCTTTAAACGTGTACACAGATTAATTTAATTAATTAAGAGATTTTAAAAAAAAAAAAAAAATAGCGATGCAGTTGTTAAAAGTTGTCTACTGCGCTCAACAATTGGAATATTATTTAATGTGGCCAAGTTATACAATTATGATTATTTTTCTCTTAGGTCTTTTATTAGTGTAGATAACTTATACACGAAATAACATTTTAAATGTTGTAGTTTTGAGATAACTTGCTTACTCTGTACGCTTTTATTTTTTTCACTAACTTATGCAATATATGAGCTCATAATAATAGAGAAACATCTAGTCATAAGATTTTATGTGCACCATAATTGATATTTAAGGTACGTTTTAAAATAATTTCCTAGTCACTTGTAAAAAATTTTGATTTTACAAAAAAATGAAAACAGGTTTGTGTATGTTTCTCTAGAAGCATCTAAACTGTCGGTAAAAATAACAGAAAACAACAACTATCTAGTGAATTATCGTACGTGTGTCGTGAGTCGATATCACAAGTGTGCGAAATAAATAAAATCACGGTTGGTCCCGGGTGCTTGGGCACCTGTACGCATAATAATTACCGAAAACGATACACGAGAGCAAATCATCCGCCGTCGTTCACATCGTGCAGTTGGTGGCGCACGAGTTATGATACATTACATTTATTTTGATGAGAATTCAAAGCTACTGCTACTACTGCTGCACCGGACGGCTGTTGCTGCTGCGATGTACGAGCAGTGGTGGATGAGGATGTTGGTGATTTCTTTTTTTTTTTTTTTTTGAGGAGGGGGACCAAATTTTTTGAACAATTATAGAATACCTATATTTTTTTAAAAAACAAACATATTTTGATAAAACGTACCGCTTTAAGTCATAATTGTTCGTTACAGAAAGGAATAACATTAACATGATTGATGTTATCAATCATTCGGTTTTTTATATCATGTTAATAATTGTGTTATTTTGAATTTTCTGTTGTAATCATTACAAAACTAATCGAGGCCAATTGGTAAATGAGGAGCCCAAGGCCTCTTTTCCACTTTTAAATCCAGCATTGTATACGAGCCACCGTGAGCCGTGTATTTTCCGGAATGCGTACGCATTCGTCGGTTTAGGTGACGAGACAAGTCAAAGGATTGACGGTTTTGCGTGGCACGTTGTGTGCAATATACGTTTACTGTACCACGCGGTCGTTGTAGTCCACCGCGAGACGTGTAGGTACTGGTGTATTGACGGCATCGACGCGACGCGCGCGCGTATACACTCCGACTGATCGATAAAATCTTTTTACGACGCAAAAATATATGAAAAACCTACACACATATACTTGTGCGTAGATGATTGTGGATAACGCTGGAACTGTAAGAGTATACAGGAGCGGCGATGGTAGCACTATTTTATTTAATTGAATAGTTTTTTTTTTTTTTTTTGACGATGAATTTCTGTTTAGACCTCTAGAAGAACACCATCGAATATACGTGTACGGTTGAAAGGAACGGTCGGGTGACGGTATGTGTGCGCGCGTGTATATTGTCACGTGAATGTCGACAGATACGCTGTTGAGGGACGTGCGCGTTCGTTTGTGTGTGTGTGTATGTGTATGTGCGTGATGGAGAGAAAGAGAAAGTGAGTAAGTGTGTGTGTGTGTGAGAGAGAGAAGGGGAGGGAAAGAGGACAAGGTTTGTTTTGTGGAGGAAAAATTCGATTGCCGTCGGCTGCGAACAAAAGAGTCGTCGGTGGTGTAGAAGGTGGCGGTGGACGCGGAGACGGTGGAAGAGTCAGCGGTGGTGGATACGACGTGCAGAAGGACTATGTACGGCGGTGGTGACGGCGGTGGCGGTGCGGGCAAAGGCTGCCGCGGGTAGAGGGACAAGGGACATTTGACGTTGTCAGGGATGACAAGGGCCGGTTGACGAGCTCTGACGAACTCTCCGGGTCTCCATGGCGACGGCCCGGCACTGTCTGTCACTTTAATTGATCTCCAAATGGTCGACCGTGTCTTGTCCCTTTTGTGCAAATAACATTCGCTACGCGCGACGAGCTTTTCCGACGTTGCCGAACAGTGCGCGCGCGCCTCCCCCGACCGTGTGCGTACGTACACATTTTTATACACACGTACGCGCGATGCCCTCGCAACACGGGTACGTCGCGCGAATCGAACGTGTACGCACTTACGTGCACAAAACCACAGCGGCCGCGTTACGACTGCACGTTAGAGCGGCACGTTGATCCGAGCGATTTCGTCGACGCGTAAGCGGCTCTCCGACATGCCGGCACCAGTTACGCGTTTGGGTTCTCTCCTCCCGCAGAGACAACTCGCCTGTGCCGCGACACACGTGCATAATTATGTCCCCGAGCGAAAGCCGCGGTTTCACTTCGGTTCTTGTTCTTCCGTCCCGGCACGTACACCTTGGTAGTAATATGTGACCCGGTACACGTGTGTACGCGCGAGCGTAAAATAATAATAAAAACGAAATGGTCCAACAACGCTGTTGCCTTGCATCCCGGGGGATTTTAAAAATTAAAATATCGCAGGCGATAAATTGGCGGTGGCTACGGCGGGCCCGCGTTCGCGTATAATTCGCGCTTAAAAAGCAATGATGATGTGACGGCGGCGGCTGGAGAGTAGACATACATATGGTAATCTACACGTACTCCTTCCGCTGACGAGAGAGACGCCTTTGAATTATGCAAAGGCCAACCATTGCATATATATATATACGTGTGTATATATATATATATATATACGCGTACGGTATGCGATCTTGTGTTTATACAGTGAAAAACGGGTGGGCGAGGTGAACTCCTCTCTGGTCGGTCACATGGTGACTTTTATCCGGGAACAGACGAAAAATAAGAATAAATAAAAACGGTCGGCAGAAGAGTGTCGCACTGGTGGGCTAGAGGGTAGGTTAGCTCTTTTATTCTAACCGTTGCGTCTATTTCTGCCGGGGTATCATGAAAGAATAAAACGACTGCACGATTTTGCGCCCTTTCGCGTGCACTAGTGTGTGTGTGTTTTTTAGAAAAAAAATTATTTTCCATGACTCGATGGCCTTTATATTCATATTATGTACATGTACTCGTATTGTACACCACCTTCATTGTGTCACCATCGATGAGGCTGCGGCGGTGCTGGCGAAATATCTTTGATCCGGTGCGTGTACGTATAATATAGCCATCGTGTGGTGACAAAAACAACAGTATCAGCGGTGAGTGCGAAAAAAAACACTCACGCATTCGATATTTCCTCTTATCCCCTTCCCCCGCCTCCTACTCTACGAACCCTTTTGTATTTAACTTCTACACAACACCGTTATAAAAATATTAACTAAGACCCAATTTCAATGGATTATGGTATGCGTGCCGCGTACCATTATGCAGTATCGATCCCCAAAATCATTGATTTTAGGTAATGTACAATACCCATTAGATGGTCGACGAATGAAACGAAACGAATATTATATTGATGAAACAATGTTTTCTAATTTTTCAGCGTGATCGGTATGGCGTTGAGTGACAGATATGAAAAATTTCGATAAAAACTAATAAGAAAATCGGACGTCTGACGAAAATATAACGTTATACATTATTGAGTTTATAAAGTTGGATAATGGTATTAGTATAATAATATAATTTTTTTAATTGCTGCGATAAAACTACATATATACCGAACGTATTGTGGAAACTTCTAAATTAAAAATGGTCGACTTTGGTCGGTGGTATCTATATAAAATATTTCGGTACAGATTTACTGCGCGAAAAAGTGTTTACAGAAGGATAAATAATGAAAAAAAAACAAGATCATCGCATACAAACATTCCTCGATTTTCTCGGAATCTAAAGGATTACATTTTAATTACACAACAATGTCCATATTATACTAATAATAATACGGTGATCGTATTCATGTATACATTTATGGTTGAGCCATGTTACTTGCACCGTAATATTTTCAACGATACTTTTACATACCTATATATACTTACATACATACTCACACACACACACACACACACACACACACACACACACACACACACACACACACACACACACACACACACACACACACACATACTTATATATATTATACGTACTTTTGTGTATCGTTATACGTGGAAATAAGTTTTTTAATAGCTCTATGTATACGTACGATCAGTTTTTCGAGAAAATCCTTTGGGATTATTAAAACTTTCTTTAGGCACCGTACAATAACTTTATTTTTCCAAATCGATGTAGTTAATTTTTGAACGGATTACGTTGTTATTATGTATGTTTAACATTATTGTATACATGTATGCGTAATATTATGGCATAAAATAACTAGCATAATTGCACTACGAAATGTATTTTGTATAAATAATACGGCAAGTTCGTGTTTAATCTTTAAACCATTTTATTGCACAGCTTCGTGTAATGATACTACGCCAAATTGTTCATAAATGGATTCATTAATAACTTTTAGCGTTAATTATAAGTGAATATTTAAGCGTTACACCGTTTCAAACTAATTTGAGTTAGTATATTTTTATATATACTGCACGTGCTACCATACTCATATTTTTTTCATGTACTTTTAGTATCAATAGTAATATTTACCGTGTAGATATGATTTTTCAAGAGAAACATTGAAATCAAATGCAATCGTAACGAGCTCTTCTATTATTGTTATATTATTGTAACCATTTTCTTGAGAAAAATCAATTGAATAGGTACATTTTATAAATAAATAAAATCATGATTTATGTGTGCACTGTTAAAATTTTATTTTAATTTAATACTTAATTGAAACAAAAATAAAAATAATATAATCACCACTAAGAATGTTACTACATTAATATTTAAAAATATATTATTCTGCGTTCTAAATTTTTCTTTTTCATTTGTAAACTTAGTATTATCATAAGTTTCGAAAACTATTAAGTCTACGTTTAAAATCAACAAGTGTCACGTTATAAGAATTTAAGTATAGAAAAATAATTATTTAAAATATATTTTTCTATATTTAAATTCTTATAACGTTACACTTGTTGATTTTAAACATATGTTTTTTTTTATATTTTTTTTTTCTTATATAGTATTATTTTTTAAATTATCTTACGTAAATATGTTTCATTTATAAGATGTATAGAAAAAAAATCTATTACAAACACATAATACATATCTAAATTAAATAAATATTCACTTCAATACACAGCAATTTTTTTGTTCAAATATATTCACAGTTAGACATATTATAAGTTATTTTAACCAAACCAAAATTTTAACTGAGTATCAATAAAAAGGCTCAAAACAAATATTTATAGAATATAAATAAGTAATCAAATAGTTTATGTATAGAAATAAATCAAAAATCAAAAAATTGAGCTATATATACGAGTAGTTAAATAAAGTTGCGATTTTTTTTTTTCGTATTCACGCAGTCTTATCAACTTTGTACATACCTGATGATAATTTTAGATTCTGAACGGAGTGAAGAATGTATTGATTTTACAATGATGTGTTTTTTTTTTTTTTTTGTGTCTGTCGACACGATTTGGGGTAGTAAAAATGCTTCGATTGCCTTATGTAGCAACTTTTCTGAAAGAAAAGTGAATCTATTTGGTACTTTGGGGAGTCAAAAGTAAAAAATGTCCAATATTTTTTAAATGCGACGGGAAAAACCATAAAAAAATTTGGGAAAAACGGGAGTTTTTACGCAAAACCAGTTTTCAACATAATCAAATTTTTTATTTTGCTATAACTCAAAAACTAATCGATGTAAATACTTGAAATTTTCACCAAATGTTTAGATTAGCGTTCTCTATACACCATTAAATTTTCAAAGTATTTTGACTTTTATTAAGCTATTTATATTATTTATATATTGAAATTTTCGATTTTTTTAAGTATTTTTTTTTTAAATAACGATAAAATTTTTTTGGCTGCCCAGAAAATCTTGAAAATTTAATACAAGGTTTCTTATAAGTCGTTCCTTAACTGATAAAAAAAAATCTAAAATCGTAAGTCACATTTTTTTTTTATAAGTGCTCAAAGTTCCAATTTATACGAAATATGTAAAAATCACGATAATTTGCAAGTTATTTTGTAGATAAAAATTCATAAAATTTTTTCTGTTCAAACTTAAGGTTCAAAATTTTAACACTAGGTTATCTATGAGCTACTCTTCAAAAATCTTTAAAAAAATTTTTACCGGACTAAGAGGAAAAAATTGTATGACTGTTTGAAATTTAAATATTTACGAAATTGCATAAAATAGGGATTTATTCTCAGACGATTTTAAATATTTGTTATAATTCAAAAAACATAAGTCGCAGATTTTTGAAATTTCTACCAGCTGTTAAGATTGGTAGTTCTTTTATGCGATATTTTTTTCAAAATATTATATTGATTTTTAAGCCACTTATAGGCATTTAAAATATTCGATTTTTTTAAATTTTATTTTTATAATCGGTGATAAAAAAAATTTGGCTACTACAAAATACTTGAAAATTTAATCAAAGATTCCACAGAAGTATTTCTTAATGTCATTCAAAAATTATTAAAATCCATAGGCACAATTTTTTTTATAAGCGTTTGAACAGCGAATATTGGCATAAAATTACATGTAAAATATAATATAATGTAGAATGTTCTAGACTGCAAACTATATCGCTGTATGCAACTGCCAACCCATCCTAATTGAAAAATATATTTATCGTTTCAAAATAAAATATACTTTTTACAATGTTTATAAATAACAATGTATTATATCCTAGACAAACATATGAACTCCGTTCAGAATCGTTATTCGTATACAATGATATCTCTAATTGCATTCAAATTTAACAAATACATTATAATAATGACCTATCCTATAAGCGAGGTGCACTCCACCCCTAACTGTACAGCAGAGCGAGGCCCATCCGGTTCTTTTTTTTATATATACCTAAACGATTAAATCATCTATCTATATGTATAAAAGTCAACGTCTGTAAGTTGTGCGTTAATAACTCCAGAACCACTGCACTGATCGTCCTGAAATTTTGCACAGTGCATGCTCACGTGCCTCCGAACGTTATAGGCATATTTTTTATCAAAGTAATTGATAGCCCCCACCTAGACCCCAGCTACCAATCGCAAAATGTGTTGGTTATCGAACTCCTCCGAAACAACTTGACCGATTTTCATGAAATTTTCTGTGTATATTTGGTAGGTCTGAGAGTAGGTTTATGGCTAATTTAAAAAGGGGATTTACCACCCCCGGGAGGTGCTCAAACAGGAATTTTGAGATTTACGATAGAAATTTTTGTATATAAATGGTTGCTATGGGTGTTATAAGATTTGAGAATAATATTTATTTATTAGTGGTTGCCATTGGTAATATATAAAATTAATATAATAATTATTTGGCGTCTTGTTATTTGTTAATTGGCTCTCTTGATTACTTGGCTCTAATGATCTTGGCTCCCATGGCTGAGTTTCACTTACTGCAGTGAGTTACACCAAAAAGGAGTTGAACAATCATAATTTTTCGGGCCACGAAGCGCACAGAATTAGCTATATTATATATAAATGAATGTTTGTGTGCAGATCTGGGGGAAGAAGATAGGCTAATTTAAAAAAGGTTAAATTTGTTTTAGATTCTGAACGGAGTGAAGAATGTATTGATTTTACAATGATGTGTTTTTTTTTTTTTTTTGTGTCTGTCGACACGATTTGGGGTAGTAAAAATGCTTCGATTGCCTTATGTAGCAACTTTTCTGAAAGAAAAGTGAATCTATTTGGTACTTTGGGGAGTCAAAAGTTAAAAATTTCCAATATTTTTTAAATGCGACGGGAAAAACCATAAAAAAATTTGGGAAAAACGGGAGTTTTTACGCAAAACCAGTTTTTGACATAATCAAATTTTTTATTTTGCTATAACTCAAAAACTAATCGATGTAAATACTTGAAATTTTCACCAAATATTTAGATTAGCGTTCTCTATACACCATTAAATTTTCAAAGTATTTTGACTTTTATTAAGCTATTTATAGACAATTGAAATTTTCAATATTTTTAAGTATTTTTTTTTTAAATAACGATAAAATTTTTTTGGCTGCCTAGAAAATCTTGAAAATTTAATACAAGGTTTCTTATAAGTTGTTCCTTAACTGATAAAAAAAAATCTAAAATCGTAAGTCACAATTTTTTTTTATAAGTGCTCAAAGTTACAATTTATACGAAATATGTAAAAATCACGATAATTTGCAAGTTATTTTGTAGATAAAAATTCATAAAATTTTTTTTGTTCATACTTAAGGTTCAAAATTTTAACACTAGGTTATCTATGAGCTACTCTTCAAAAATCTTTAAAAAAATTTCTACCGAACTTAGAGGAAAAAATTTTATGACTGTTTGAAATTTAAATATTTACGAAATTGCATAAAATAGCGATTTATTCACAAACGATTTTAAATATTTTTTATAATTCAAAAAGTATAAGTCGCAGATTTTTGAAATTTCTACCAGCTGTTAAGATTGGTATTTCCTTTATGTCATATTTTTTTCAAAATATTATATTGATTTTTAAGCCACTTATAGGCATTTAAAATATTCGATTTTTTTACATTTTTTTTTTATAATCGGTGATAAAAAAAATTTGGCTCGTACAAAATACTTGAAAATTTAATAGAAGATTCCACAGAAGTAGTTCTTAATGTCATTCAAAAATTATTAAAATCCATAGGCACAATTTTTTTTTATAAGCGTTTGAACAGCGAATTTTGACATAAAATTACATGTAAAATATAATATAATGTATAATATTCTAGACTGACAAAGATATCGGTTTTTTTTAAAATGCTCTAACTCAAAAATGAAAAACCGCAACAACTTGAAATTTTCACCAAATCTTTATATTGACGTTCTCTATACATGGTTAAGATTTCAAAGTATTTTGACATATTTTGACTTATTTATAGACAATTTATATTTTCGATTTTTGTTAAATTTTTGTTTTTAAACATCTATAAAATTTAATTGATTGAGCGAAAACTCTTGAAAATTTTATACTAGGTTTATAATAAGTTAAACTTATCGTAACTAAAAAATATCGGTGATCGGTTAACTCAATTTTTTTTTATAAGCCCTTAATTCTCAAATTTGTATAAAATGTGTAAAAATCACGATAATTTGCATGTTATTTTGTAGATAAAAATTCATAAAATTTTTTTTGTTCATACTTAAGGTTCAAAATTTTAACACTAGGTTATCTATGAGCTACTCTTCAAAAATCTTTAAAAAAATTTCTACCGAACTTAGAGGAAAAAATTTTATGACTGTTTGAAATTTAAATATTTACGAAATTGCATAAAATAGCGATTTATTCTCAAACGATTTTAAATATTTGTTATAATTCAAAAAGTATAAGTCGCAGATTTTTGAAATTTCTACCAGCTGTTTAGATTGGTATTTCTTTTATGCAATATTTTTTTCAAAATATTATATTGATTTTTAAGCCACTTATAGGCATTTAAAATATTCGATTTTTTTACATTTTATTTTTATAATCGGTGATAAAAAAAATTTGGCTACTACAAAATACTTGAAAATTTAATCGAAGATTCCACAGAAGTAGTTCTTAATGTCATTCAAAAATTATTAAAATCCATAGGCACAATTTTTTTTTATAAGCGTTTGAACATCGAATATTGACATAAAATTACATGTAAAATATAATATAATGTAGAATGTTCTAGACTGACAAATGATATCGGTTTTTTTAAAATGCCCTAACTCAAAAACGAAAAACCGTAACAACTTGAAATTATCATTAAATCTTTATATTGACGTTTTCTATACATGGTTAAAATTTCAAAGTGTTTTGACATATTTTGACTTATTTATAGACAATTTAAATTTTCGGTTTTTCTAAATTTTTCGTTTAAAAATAAAATATACTTATATAATATTTATAAATAACATTGTATTATATTCTAGACTAACATATGAACTCCGTTCAGAATCGTTATTCGTATACAATGATATCTATCATTGCATTCAAATTTAACAAATCCATTATAATAATGACCTATCCTATAAGCGAGGTGCACTCCACCCCTAACTGTACAGCAGAGCGAGGCCCATCCGGTTCTTTTTTTTATATATACCTAAACGATTAAATCATCTATCTATATGTATAAAAGTCAACGTCTGTAAGTTGTGCGTTAATAACTCCAGAACCACTGCACTGATCGTCCTGAAATTTTGCACAGTGCATGCTCACGTGCCTCCGAACGTTATAGGCATATTTTTTATCAAAGTAATTGATAGCCCCCACCTAGACCCCAGCTACCAATCGCAAAATGTGTTGGTTATCGAACTCCTCCGAAACAACTTGACCGATTTTCATGAAATTTTCTGTGTATATTTGGTAGGTCTGAGAGTAGGTTTATGGCTAATTTAAAAAGGGGATTTACCACCCCCGGGAGGTGCTCAAACAGGAATTTTGAGATTTACGATAGAAATTTTTGTATATAAATGGTTGCTATGGGTGTTATAAGATTTGAGAATAATATTTATTTATTAGTGGTTGCCATTGGTAATATATAAAATTAATATAATAATTATTTGGCGTCTTGTTATTTGTTAATTGGCTCTCTTGATTACTTGGCTCTAATGATCTTGGCTCCCATGGCTGAGTTTCACTTACTGCAGTGAGTTACACCAAAAAGGAGTTGAACAATCATAATTTTTCGGGCCACGAAGCGCACAGAATTAGCTATATTATATATAAATGAATGTTTGTGTGCAGATCTGGGGGAAGAAGATAGGCTAATTTAAAAAAGGTTAAATTTGTTTTAGATTCTGAACGGAGTGATGGAATCTATTGGTTTTACAATGATGTGTGTGTTTTTTTTTTATTTATTTATTTTTTTTTTTGTGTCTGACGACACCTTTTTTGGCAGTAAAAATGCTTCGATTTGCTTAAGTAGCAACTTTTCTGAAAGGAAAGTGAATTTAGATGGTACTTTGGCTAGTCTAAAATCCAACTTTTCAGTACTTTTTAAAAAAATCGAAAAAAACGATAAAAAAATTACGAAAAAATGGGAAATTTTACGCAAAATCACGTTTTTAAAAATTACATTTTTTTTAAATGCTCTAACTCAAAAACGAAAAACCGCAACAAGTTAAAATTTTCACCAAATCTTTATATTGACGTTCTCTATACATGGTTAACATGGTTTCAAAGTATTTTGACATATTATGACTTATTTATAGACAATTAAAATTTTCGATTTTTCCAAATTTTTCGTTTCAAAATCAAATATACTTATTACAATATTTATAAATAATATATTATTATATTCTAGACAAACATATCATCTCCGTTCAGAATCGTTTTTCATATACAATGATACCTATCATTGAATTCTAATTTAACAAATCCATTATAATGACCTATCCTATGAAGAGTCGCACTTCACCCCCAAGTGTACAGCAGAGCGAGGCCCATCCGGTTCTTTTCTTTTTTATTCATTGGATTTTAGTACGAACAGCACTAGGTCCGCGATCTACCGCAGGTAGATTGCCTACCTGATAATATACTGCTGCAAATTAGAATTTTTATTTCGGGCAACAGAAAACTTAAGATAAATCTAGAACATCATCCATCGAATATTAAATAACGAATTGAACAAAGTTTGAGTCAAATAGAGTTGGTATATTTAACAAGAAACGAAGTGCATGGGATCAGCTAGTATATTATAGAGGAAAAATTTTAATATTTTTTTAAGTACAAAAATCTTTTAGATAAATGTGAAAATTAAAATATAAATAACAGTCGAAAATAATAATGCAAGTCTTATTATTTCGGGCATAACAAATAGGGCTTACATCAATTTACGATGTTTTTAACGACATCTTTAAATTTTAAATAAAATTATTATCCATTTTTCTGTACTTAATTAATCAAACAAAATACGAGTATGTAATATCCAAAGCTATTAAATTTAATACAATTATATTATATTTTGAGAAAAGTTACTTTTCTTGTAAATGAGTGTAATTAGCATAATTTTTATAGTGCTCATTGATAATTTTATGAAATATTGTTTTTAATCAAAAAAACTTAATTATTTTATTATTTTTATTTTCCACTTTGAAAATGTATAATAACGATAAGTAATATTAAATTAAAAAAAAACCAAAAAGTATCAATAGAGTATTAAATATTTTTTTCATGAAATTATAGTATTAGAACTATATGACTATATTGGAATAATTCCAAAGCTATAGAATTGTAAGTGTAGGTTTACGAGTGTTACTTGGAAGTATGGAAGTATTAAACGTCGACTTACCTTTATAGTTTCAGAGGATATCGAAAAACTCGATCTCTAAACTACCATCAATTTGTCGGTTCTAGATTGGTGTAAAACTAAAAGCTTGTCTATAAAACTCTACTGGTTCTCAAACATTTCAAAGTAAAGCTTTAGGTGAAAAATAAATGGTGGGAGTTTGGATTTAGAATCTGCAATGTAAGCACATTACTCTGTAGGGTCACAACTATTATTGTAGTCGTCTCGGGGGTAAACTAAGTAGTATAGGGTGATAATAATACATAGTAAATTACAAAAGTCAGATCGTTTAGATTAGGAGTATACTTATATTTCTAAAAGTACACATTTTTTATTTTTTAAAAAACAGAAAATAATGTTAACAAAAGTATAGACATTTTTGTTATGTATAAATAATTTATTTTTTTTATTAGCATTTAGTTTAACTATTACAGCTCAACAATTATATAATGTATTAATTATATTCTAATAGAAAATTTGATTTATGATTGTTGAAATGTAAACAGCATTTCATTATACTTTATATCTACAAAGAAACAAAGAATTAAAAAACGTTAAAAAAAATACTTGGTCAAATATTATTGATCATGTTATCATATCGTTTTTGTTATGCATACTTCTTAAAAAATAAAAAACTGTATTTTTTCAGTATCTAATATCAAAATCATAAAAACTTTTTACTGTTGTATACTGGGACGCTTTATTGTATTATAATAGCTTAAATATTTAATTGGAAACATAACTATAAATAGTTTTAATATAAATTGTACATTATTCGTTTAACAAAATATTTCGTCTAGATTTTTCGTTGTATTATCTTATCAATGGTATTGTGAAATTTATAGTAAAAGTAATCAATAATAAATAGTTATTCATAACCTAATACAATTCTTATTTTGAATAAAAAACATTTTATTATGATTTGAAATAGATTTTTATTTACTCATTTTAAATTCCTTTCGAGTATTTACATTATATACAATTTCAAAGAGCTCACAATTTTAATAATATAACCGTATAGTTTCCTTTAATTTAAGCTCATGGATTTCATTGCATTTCTATTTACCGTACGTAATGATAATGTTTAAAACTTTAATTCTTTTTACATAATTGGCAATGCACCAGTCACGTTTAGGCCCATACGTATTCAGTTTATAATAAAATGTGGTTAGGTACTCGTGTATATTACACGCCGAAAAAAAATGTATTTTGTAATTATAATAATACCAAATTAACTTTTTATGACAGATGAGGTAATATGAGGAAATATATATGTTTACCGGACAGTCAGTATATTCAATTACGATATTAAAATAATATTATACTGAGAAAAGTGCTCGGAATTAATTTGTAAAAAATCCCAGCAGTATGAAATTAAATCCGACTGAAGAGCAGAAAGAGAAAAAAATAAATGTTCGTTTATAATTTTTTTTCAAACATGTAAAGGTTACTTGATATTATTATAATTATCAGTGTACTTTTTTTTAATAAGTAAAGTGTAGTATAATAGATATAGAAAGCTATGGAAAAAATTTTATACCGCAATGGAATGCATTATTAAGACATTATTCATGATTATAAAAAACCGTTTAATTATTACCAAACGTCTGACGTGTACTTGAATAATATTTACAAATTTGATAGATCATCATATAACGTGTGTGTGTGTGTGTGTGTGTGTGTGTATATATATATATATTACGCATAAAAAGGAAGTGTGCTGTGTGCATTTTGACTATAAAAGAAAATGATCGTTAGCCAACCCAATACGATGCTCCAGTGATAAAACAGAATGCCGTGCATCAAAGAATAGAGAAAACTGTAAATACACGACGATGAACCGCACATAGGATAGAGTATAAAATTAATGAAGAAGTAAGAAAAAATAAATAAATAATAGAAGAGTTATGGTTACATTTTGGTTTTTACATGAAAGTGCTGACACAAATTGGTGCCAGACGTTTTTCGTTATGCATTATATTTAAATATTTGACTCCAAGTAATATGTCACAGCTGTATGATAGTTCTTCTAAAACTTAAAATGAAAAATGAAAAAATTTATAATTTTAGAAATAAATATAAAATAATTCGACATGGAAATCGAATAAGTAAAAATTATTGTTGTACGTTTTCTAACACTTATTCATACATTTATTATAGATATTGTGTATTACAATAATTTTTTTTATTCTGGTAATTTTATTTATTTATACTCTATTCAAAATATTTTAGGTTTTAGTTCAGAATTTATTTATTCACTATATATTTATTATTCGTTATTTATTTGTGGTAATCAGTTGTTTTTTTTTTTTGTCAGGTTTTTGGAGAATACGGAATACTATAAATAGCAATATTTAATAGTTTGATCATCGATCGACAAAGTGACGGTTGATTTGAAATTAAAAAATCTGGTCAAATATTCGATTAATTAATTTATATTTCGAACCGACAACGTCAACTGCACAACTTTGCATATTATTTACAGGTACAATAATAATACAGATGTTGCAAAACATCAATTGCTATAATATTAATTCATTCATTCTACTTTCATAGTATTAAATTAGGTTAAACACATTATACAAACTACATTAATTTACATTGCCCACGTGTTTTATGTATAAATGTTGTTTATTTTATTTTGAGATCTTATGAACATCATATGCTATTATAAGTATTTTGATTTTCCGAAGTAGCACCGGTGCAACAAGTCTCCACTCTTTTGAAAGAGAATAAATCAATAAGTTTGTAATCAATAATGTTTAGTAAAACAATATTAATAAATTGTCGTCGGAGTGCTTGCTATTTATGTTCTACACTGTGCACCTCGCGTGTATAATCAAATATAATTTGATGTTTTGTAATTAATTGAAGCGAATATCGTTCTTTGATAATGTTGTGCATTTACGAATTGCGTTAAAGCAAAAACGTGTTATAATCTGTAGTGATGATCATATAATATTTAGTCGACGACTAATCCACCGCAACAATAATTTGATCAACTCACTCTGCGTAAGCATTAGTGAAAAGTTCTTTTAATGTAAACAAACATAATAGCGTAAAATCTCTGTAAGAGTCAGTTGCCTCTTTTTAACAGAAAATACGTGTGTGGGTATTGGTCTTTTGAACGGTCGGAAACAATCGTCAAAGGTTAACACAGGTGAGCTTCAAAGGCAGAACGTTACACAGGGTACGTCCTACACAGCGAGTAAAGTACAGGCTGGATGACACGACATGTCGGGTGGGTATTTATTTTATTTTTTTTTGTCTGCAATAGATTTACCTTATTTTTAAGTTAAAATTATAATAAACGATATAAAATAATAATAATAACAACAACAACCGTTCCGGCTAACTTTGGCGAGTAATTACGCGGTCCTTTTGCGCAAACAAAAGCTTTTGATTGACGGGATACGCAAAAGTCCCCTTTGGTCCGTACAATCTCCCCCGCGCGGGCGAGAAACATGTATATATTACACACACACGTGCGCACATACACACACACACTTTAACGCACGCACGCGAGTAATAATAATTTGTATACAAGAGTTTGCGTTGTTTCGTTCGGAACTGTTTTCACACACAACTTAATAAACCTTCTCCCTCGGCGGCAGCAGTGTTTTAACAACAACACAATTAGTTTTTATCCGCAAGTACGAGAGAGGTATAAAATACGCGTGTACGCAAGTATATATGTATGTATATATATATATATTAATCGATAAAGCCACTACATTCGTATGCTGCTACGCGATTACAACAGAGACAGACAGAGAGCGAACGTTTACGGAAAATGGGTGGCATCTAATTCGGAGATAATAACAGTATCGTTATTTAGACGACGATATTTAGCCGAACGGGTCGGGAGCCGCGTACGCATCTATTGCCTTTTGTACGTGTGCGGATGATTTTCACCAGCGATCATTCCGAACACCTGTGCTCTCTCGTAGATAAAACGGCTACACCGAGCTCGGATTGTTGTCAAACTCCACTTGCAAGATACACGCACGTGTACATGTCTACTACGTTGCGACTACAATTTGTGCCGCTGCTCTCCTTAAACGACCATATAACTGTAAGATGTATAGATATATTGTAAGACTATATAATGCGTACAGGCAGGCGTCACCAATCTCCTCGCTCTACAGAACGCTTCTTCGTCCCCCGGTACGACGTTATTATTGCGAGTCGTCGCGATGGACGGAGAGACGGACTGAGACGTGAAGAAAATGAAAAAGTGAAAGAGAGAGTGATGGGGGGTGAGTGGACGGTCATTTCATACACGTCTCGGGTTTTATTAACGTGACGCGCGCGCGATATTTCGGACGAATGATAAAGATAGCAGAACCGACGACGATTAAAGTAAAAGTGTGCAGGCCGGAGAAACTTGCCAGTTTCAGAACTGTGACAAAGACGTTAACGGGCAACGGCGTGACGATAACACACACGGTGTGCACGTTATTATGTTATTATATAATATAATATATATATATATATATATTATAACTTTTAGGGGGAAGAAGTGGTGGCTAAGACTTGCGAGAAGAAATGTAGTCGTTGCATCGGGACTGTTGTGTGCACGTTCGAACACCAGAAGATTTTCCCGAGTTTATTTAAACAAATATTTACATTACGGCACACTTTGAAAACAAACATAAAAACTTCGTTTTGCATACACCAATACACATATACAACGTAGTGTAGAAGATAAGGCGTAATAATTGACTGACAGACAATCTTAAACAATCTTGTTTGCCGCGTAGAAAGTTTCAATGTATAACGCCTCTAAACCCGAGAATGCTTTTGATTTCAGACGATTAATTTATTTCAATTCCGTATCAACGAGACAGTACGGCTTGTGTACAACGTTTTCGCGTGTTCCTATTCCGTAGCCCGTTTCGGTTGTCATGTCAATAAAAACCACGAGGCCAATATTTTCATAGCCCCCAACCCCAGTATCATGTACAATATTCATACAATAATATTTATATATAACTACTTATATTTCTCCTTTTCAACCTTAAGCTAAAACGTGTTTATTAGACATTTGATGCACGTAATTATAATACGTTATTAATAAATAACAATACATATGAAATCGATAGGTGTCAATGAAATTTAAGAAGAGTAACAAAATGATAATGTTTGATCTGGTATCCTGTTTATTGCCAACGAGTGTATGCCGAATGTTTGTCCACGGACTTTTGGTGCGGACGAATACCGCGTAACAGGAATCGTGTAGACCGTATCGCCGCGGGTTCGTAGTGAGCAGGATCGAGGATTGGCAAACGTTCTGCTCATCTGTCGCCGCCGAATTCTCACACAAAACGATTATTATTGCTGTTGTATATTTTGCCGTTACATGCTGTATCTGAACACGATATTCCGGGCTTCTCCCTATCACTCTCTCTCGGTACGCACTTCCTGCAGGTGAATCGCATTAACTCCAACATTAACCAGAAGCGAAACGTGCGAGGAAACGCGTGTATAGCCGTTATCAGAATCTCTAAAGGATCAGGATTTCCATAGTATCTACGTAAATGTGTATTTATATGTATGTACATATCTGTACACAGCACGTGCAGCCGCGGTAGCGAGACGGGCGCTTTCGATCGTTGTCACGCCCGACGACGAGTGTGTACGGGAGAGAGACGGTCGTATCCGTCGTCGTCTCGGGTGTACATGATTCGACGGCAGCGGCGGTGGAAATTCGATTTTTTCCCCGCCATTTATTTATTGTTTATTGAGAAAATATCTGGCAAAGGCGGCGCTGCCGTTGCCGTCGCGCCGTTGTCGGTGAATTATATACCTCCAATATTGAGATCGATAAGAGGGCACCGCCGTAAAGACGGAACAAGGACACGCTACGGGAGAGAAACGATATTTATATACATATATGTGTGTGTGTGTGTTTGTGTGCGTGCGTGCGTGCAAGGTACGCAGGGTGGTGGTGCCAGCACGGAGAACGAGGAGAATGAAGGGGAGCACGAGGAGGATGAACGGCAGCCAATCATAATCATTATCGTCGAGTTTAACGGCGCTTCTTGAACGGTTTCTGCGGGGAAAGGGCGGCGGCGAAGGTCCGCGTGACATATTTATGGCCAAGATCCTTCCGGCGAAAGCGCTCTCGGTGACATTTTCCTGGGCCGCGCCTGGTTTTGATTTTCCTACTCTCTGCTGCACACTGCTGCTGCTGCTGCTGCTGTTGCTGTTGCTGTTGATGCTGCCGCTGATGCCATTGCCGCTGATATATTCTACGGCACTGCGCTCCTTCCTTGCGGCGGCGGCTGGAAAACGTTAACGACTTTCCAGCGGTGGCTCATTATTAGAAAACTCGGTCTCTCCTCCGTCCCTTTGATGCGGCCAAACAACACCGCCGACCCGCCTCCTTGTGCTTTATTGTCCGGAATTAAATTCGCACATGACGGACTGCTGCTGCTGCTGTGTTTACCCCAGCGCTGATTCCGAGGCTGCTATTTCTCCGACATCGTAGCTTAATGCTTATACCTACGAGGGAGAGAGAAAGGGAGCGGTATAGAAGAAGAGTGAAAGAGAGAAAGACACAGTTATATAATGTAGAGAGAATGAGAAAAAAAATTATAAGCCAAACTTAATGGTCGTCCCCTCCTACTCTTTTTGACTGCTTCTCCGTACCCTCCCGCCGTTTTTGTTTATTGCACCTTTCTTCCGGCCAACAAAATTATTGTTTAAAAGCGACTTCCAACCTGTCATAAATTACCCGACGAATACATAAACGACAATGCTAAACTAAGACAATGTGACCTCTGCAGAAATATATTTCATCAAGGAGGAAGTTCTCGAAAGACCCTAAAAATATTATAATATTGTTGGCCCGTCGCATGAAAAAGTTTATTTGGTTATATCACATGTTTCAAGTCTACATGCACGTACACATATTATATACCGTATTATATTATTCAAACAATTTACTCAGTAAGACGCTGTTATACACAAAATATCGTCATAATTGATACAAATACCTATCACAGCGATTTATTTATATTTTAGTTGTATATTTAATACGATCTTATTTAATCGATAATCGAACAAAAAAAACTGATTAATTTTGTTTCATTTATTAAATTTCAAAAATCAAACCAAAAACATATCGATGGTGATATGACAATAATAATTATTGTAATATCACCATGAAGTTATTTCAAAAACTGTAGATTTAAGAGATTAACTAAATAAGAACGCATTATCCTTCATTAAAACAAGAGCTCATCATTATTGTAGCCACTAGGAAAGGTTAAGGATTAATTTGGATTAATTTCTTCCTCCTTTGAAAACATTTCCTGTATAACTACTTTATACTTTGCAGTTGAACTTTTGAGTGTAACTTAACTAAACAATTTCGTTTCCTTCTTGAAGTACATGGTCTTACATTGCACCACTTTTAATACTTCAATTAGAAGTATAGTTGTAGCGCAAAAAGTTTTACCCAACTAGGTGTATTTCGTATCAATAAAATATACTTACCGTTGTTTTCATGATTAAAATAATCTTTAATTAGATGATAGAAATGACAAAATAAATAATAAATATTTGTATAGATCGTGTCGTGTACTGTTAAAGACGGTTTTGTATTGTAAATAAAATGTAAAATAAATGTTATACAGCGAGTACGAGCAATTCAAAGTAACTAGAGAACCATTTTATAGAACATTAAGAAATAAAGAAAAAAGGGCATTCAAATTGACAGTTAACATTTATTTTACATAATTTCATTTTACACTCCTAAACCAATACAGTAAAATAAGTGCCTTATACCTTATACTTATATAAATTAGCTGTAGTTCAATACTAGATAATATAATATCTAAATTCTATGATCAATGTAATAAAATGAAATAACGGTTAATGCTACAATTTTATGAATTAATTTGAAAATATAATACGGACCAGATAAAAAATTATGCGGTGACCAAACGGAGCCATCAGGCCACCAGTTACCTATACCTATTACATAGTGTTATAATTATCGTTATTGTATTTATATCAATATATAACAGCGAACATAATGTAAACGATTTTGCCATTGCACTCGTCAATTGCAGATTTTTATAATTCTTACTGGAACAAAAGTAGGTATTAGACTCCCGCAAAAATATACGTATACCAAATAAATCTTATATAGTATCAAATAAGTTATTTGTACCTACTAGTGCTTTTCTGACGCGTTCAGACATAAAGGTACATCGTAGATAATACGTTTATAATTCATGTGTTTGTATTTAAAATTACAGCAAATTATTGTAAGCATAGTCGTATAGATGAAAAATCACAAAAAACGGAGAAAAAAAAGTATCCCGTAATCTATTGGTATTCACAACGATTAAAGAGTGGAATTAATTTTGAAAAAATCGCGACTGTCATCGTCTCTGGGTAGTTGTTCTTAGTTGCAATTTCAAAGGCTGAAGGCTATCATCGCGTTATTCGCATAACACCTTATATAATATAGGACATGGCACACGTACACTACAACAATGGTATTGTAACCGGTAAGGTGACCTGTGCTTAGGAAAAATGAAAAGAGAAATAATCGTATTCGGTTGTCAATTACCGGTACCATTGTCCCTGCTCGCCCATGACACAAAAATACGGAAATAATATATTGTCTTATAGCTGTTTAAGTTAGATTCGAACGGCAAGTGCACCAATAGCAGCACCTACACTTGCAGCCGAGAAAGTAAAGAGTTAACGTACGTGTAAATGTATGTTTGTGTGTGTGTGTGTGTGTGTGTGTGTGTGTGTGTGTGCACCGATGTGGATGCCACCGAGGTTTAATATGTGAGAAGAAACTAGCTGCCACTCCGACTTGGAGAGGCTTTAAAACACGCCAATCTTTAAATCCAGGTGGGATGCATGGAATCCATTTAACTTTTGTGTGTTTATACAATTAAATTATACGTTTATTTTCAGTCTTAAGAATGTTCAGTACTCACGTGCAACTTATGTATCCCTGACTAAACGACTAATATAATTAACGCAATACTAAAATATCAACATTCCAAAGCAACACCTCACCCGTATGTCACCGAACACATTTTTCTCAACTCACGAAACATCATCACAGTCATTACAATTTTTAAATAATGCACAAAATACCAAAAATATTAAAAAAAATTACATATTATTAGAGATGTTAAAAATACCGTATTTTATTTTGTTGTTGTATAATACCGTATAATACTGGTATTATACCTGTATTATACCGTATAGAACCTTCCAGTACCTCAAATTCTTGGAAATTTAACAGAGGTTATAAACCTATTATTAATTATGAAATACGAATCATTTAAAAAAGGAATAATTTAAAAAAATGACTAGAAGGTCAGAAAACATATAATACAAGATTTAATTTAATAATTTAATAATTAATTAATAATTAATGGATATTTTTAGAATGAGCAGCTTACCCTACTCATTGGGAATACATGATATGATAATAATTAATAAATGATAATAATAAATAATAATTTTATATCTAAATATTTTTAATCGTGTTAATAACTAAAAATAACGCCTTAATTCTTTTCTTTTATACCGTTTGTATAAAATAATTTTATACCATGTGTATAATACCTTGTATAATACAGTTTTATACCACTGTATAATACAAACTTACATCTCTACATATTATACTCGTAATCTGCTTCGTGAGCGTTATGTGACGATTGTAATAAAAGTTAAACCAACAGTAATACAATTTAAGGTAAAGATAATTAGAGATTATCAATATTATTAACATTTGAAAGAAATACCCAACAAATTATATGAAAGTGAGGCAGATAACACATATACAGTAATTGCAGTCCAATATCTGCGTACCGAACGTAGACCTAGTGTAAAACGCCAAAACCAGTAGAGCGCATATCAAATTAGCACCCATTTTTCGGTGCACACAAATCGCCTCCAAAATGTTGTTGGGTAACTTTATCTCACTCAAAATGCTTCCGGATGAAAAAGCGTCCTGAAAGAAGTTTGTCAGGACAACAGGACACAACACTGAAATAAAGGACGATCCTGTAAAAAACAGGACGTATGGTCACCCTAATGTCGTATCATAATGTTGCTTTTACTGGTTTTAAAATCATAGATTGTCACCGGATACTAATATCTACGCTAACAAGTCAGTATACGTTTGCAAACTATATTAGTGAAACCTTGGCACATTTTAATAATCTAGTGTAATATTTTAATAAAAATATCAACAATTTTAAGTGAAAAAGAAAAATCTGTTTTAATGGTCGACGGTTACAAATATGGATTCAAATATAATTTTGCTAATGAAATACTTTTAAATACAATACTACTTAAAAACTTATTTAATCGATGATTAAATTCAGTTATACCAGTTGTATAAGTCATTATGCAGTTTTTTGGTTCTCCTTCAAGTTAACATAATAACAGGTACGTGTTGTGAGCGTAAAGATTACGACTTTGTATAAATCGATAATTATATCGGTTTTATTAATTCGATTAATGGGAAATTTGCAAATTGAATACTATTCGAAGTGATTTTTTTTTTTTTTTAAAAAAAAAAAAATTGTACGAGATGGGGGCTATTGACAGTCCCTGAGAAGGGTTCTTGTGAAATAGAGAATCTGTGAAACATTTGACTAAACCGTATTGCAATTGTGATTTTCGTGACCGTCTTACGTTGCATTGCGTACACATCGTACCATAGATGTATTATTCACGTGCGCAAAGGCGAGTGATTTGTACGCTACGACTACTCCGGTGCGCCTGTCACGGGAGTTCGAAATTTTCAAAAGACGCTCAAAATTAGTGGGATACACAAACACTCGATTCAAGTGTTATTTGTTTCCCCAATATTTAATACAGACTAAAGTGCGCGTGCCACAGCTGCAACGATTAATTCGGACTGCCGTGTGGCCACTTTTCTTTTACGGTTTCCCGTCAGACGGATGTCCGACCTGCATTCCGTGTACTAACTCGCCGTACTGTTATAACTTTGTTGGAGCTGTACGTACATAGCTCGACGATTTGAGGGCGCGTTGGCGCAGAGCGTGCACCGCTGTAGAGCAATGTTTACCGAGTAAGGTTACGTTTTCCGCGAAACGCCCGGGGAAATAATATCGCGACTAATTAGAACGGCTGGAACAATGATCAATTGACACTCGTGTATAATCCCGTTGAATGCAGATCTCGATTAAATTACGGGTTTAATCCGAGACGATACTCTACGTGTATGCAATCCACATACATTAGGTGTCTTTAGATGTGCGTATTAAGACGGAATATCATTTTAAATATCCTTCGGGCAGAAATCTCTCCGATTGTTGACATGACCGATACAATTCATGTTCTCTCGTTGCACGGCTGATTTCTGTACGATTAAGCGAATTTGCAATGCCGATGATTATAACAATCGCAATCCGTTTGTAAAATTTGTGATTAAAACCATATCACTAACCGAGCAATAAAATTAAATGTCTGTACATAAAAAATTGTTTATAATTAAAAGACATACCATTTTCAATCATAAACACTTATAACACACAAACTTGTCAAAACAATGGTGCTTTATATGTTATTTAAATGAATAATATCTTACAACTAGTGATATTTATCTCGACCGTTGAATATTTTAAAAAATATTTAAGCCACTATCAAAGTCACGATTCAAATTTTTTTTTTGATACGTATCCATACAATTAAAAAAAAAAAACCGGATGGGCCTCGCTCAGTTGGGGATGGAGTGCGGCTCGTTCATAGGATAGGTAATCACAATGGATTTGTTAAATTTGAATTCAGTGATAGGTATCATTGTATACGAAAAACGATTTTGAACGGAGATGATATGTTAGTTTAGAATATAATAAATTGTTATTTATAAATATTGTAATAAATACCTATATTTTATTTTGAAACGGAAAATTTAGAAAAATCGAAAATTTAAATTGTCTATAAATAAGTCAAAATATGTCGAAACACTTTGAAAACTTAATCATTAATAGGAAACGTCAATATAAACATTTGGTGAAAATTTCAAGTGTTTGCGTTAATTGGTTTTTGAGTTAGAGCAAATTCCAAAACCGATATGATTTGTCAGTCTAGAATATTATAATATATATATATATATATATATATATATATATATATATATATATATATTAATATATTATATTACATAATATTATGTTTTACATGTTATTTTATGTCAATATTCGCTGTTCGAACGCTTTTAAAAAAAATTGTGCCTATAGATTTCAATAATTTTTGCATAAAAATAAGAAAAACTTCAGTGGAATCTTCTAATAAATTTTCAAGTATTTTGTAATCAACGATTATAAAAAAAAAATAAAAAAATGAAAAAAAATCTAATATTTCAAATGCTTATAAGCAGCTTAAAAGTCATAAAAATATTGACATAAAGCAAATGCCAATCTTAACAGTAAAAATGTCAAGTTTCTGCAACTTATACTTTTTGAATTAAATAAATATTAAAAATTGTTTGAGGATAAATCGATATTTTATGCAATTTCGTAAAAATTTAAATTTCAAATGGTTATAAAATACTTTCCTTTAAGTCCGGTAGAAATTTTTTTATAGACTTTTGAAAAGTAGCTTATGGATAGCCTAGTGTTAAAATTTTGAACCTTAAGTATAAACAGACAATTTTTTTTGAATTTTCAACTTCAAAATAACTTGCAAATTATCGCGATTTTAACATATTTTATACAAATTGGAATTTTTTTAGCTTATAAAAAAAATTTGAGTGAAACGATCTCCGATTTTTTTTAGTTACGATAAGTATAACTTATAATAAAGCTTGTATTACATTTTCAAGAGTTTTCGGACTGCCAAATAAATTTTATAAATATTTAAAAATAAAATTGTACAGAAATCGAAAATTTAAATTGTCTATGAATAAGTCAAAATATGTCAAAATACTTTGAAAACTTAACTATGTATAGAGAACGCCAATATAAAGATTTGGTGAATATTTCAAGTTGTTTAGTTTTTGAGTTAGAGCATTTTAAAAAAAATGTAATTTGTAAAAACCTGATTTTGCGTAAAATTTCCCGTTTTTTCGTAATTTTTTTATCGTTTTTTTTGATTTTTTTAAAAAGTATTGAAAAGTTGGATTTTTGACTAGCCATAGTACCATCTACATTCACTTTTCTTTCAGAAAAGTTGCTGTTTAAGCAAATCGAAGCATTTTTACTGCCAAAAGGTGTCGTCAGACACAAAAAAAAAATTAAATAAAAAAAAACACACATCATTGTAAAGCCAATAGATTCCATTACTTCGTTCAGAATCTAAAAAAAAAAAAAAATACACATCATTGTAAAACCAATAGATTCCATCACTCCGTTCAGAATCTAAAATATAATAAATGCATAATGTTTTATTTTTATATACACACATATTTTTGATGTATTATAAATTATTTAACAATATAACTTCCTGGAGGAGCAATTATTTGTGGATTGTAATTCAAATATAACCCAAGAATTAAAGAATATCAAATAATACGAAAGAAAATGATTTGGCATTTAGTTAAAAGTTTTTTTTTTAATTTTTTTTTAATCGTTTCACTGTTCATAATATTATGGTAGAAAACCATGTTTCCATGTATCTATAAAATCGTCAAATACACAATCTAAAAGTTGAAAATCTACAAGCTTTCGAAAAGCGCACCCGAATCGACCAATAACCGTTGTTAAATTTACTACATCCGTTAATTGGTATTACTATAGTTACGACGCGATTCCCGCTTGGTTTCGCGGTTTTTCGAAATTTAAACAGTCTATCGTTAGATGAACACGTTTACTGCGATTTCTCAAGGATATTCTTAAGCTACTCGGGCCACGCGAAGTTTCGTTTGCCCTGGAGCCTACCACAAATCCTCAAGATTACGAGTGGGGACTACATGACCGTACTTAAGTAACAAGTTATAATACACACAAACGAAAAGTCAACATTCATACACAAACACACACACACGCATAGTAGCCTTAATCGGAGCAAATCCTCGTCTCGGGTATAACCTAAGTATTGTTTCTCACGATGAAGTATTATCGTTGATAGTATTAATGCACACGTATCGATCGTTATCGCGCGATAAACGTGTGGATAGAATTTTTAAATTTTTTTTTCCGTGCTTCGATCGAATTGGTCAGATAAGTCCGATCCGTTTCACCACACGACGACGACGTCGACGACATACAACACAATATATTTCGTTGATTGGCAATTAAACGAAAGACTCGTATCACGGGTGTTGGCCGAAGTGAACGCGCACACTATTTATTATTATTTATCTCAGTCAGTCAAGTTATTTCCAAATACACACACACACACACACACACACACATATATATATATATATATATATATATATATATATGTACATAACGACATTCTCTTGTCGTATACACACACACATATATTGCCGCCGTGTTAACGCGCTCTCTCGGCTTTGTATTTACAGCGATAATAATTGTATTATGTACAACGATTCTCGTTAGTGACTTCATTATATTGCGCACCTGTAATTTATATTTATAAAAACATATCTATGAACTCTTAACTATTTTCGTGTTTTCAACGCGGTGTAAGTCCAAACGTCTTCGGCAGTAGAATTTGTTTTCTACGGAGTATGCATCCGTTTTGCTTCACGAGCTTTTGTCGAGAGAAAAAAAAACAAAAAACATTCAATCGACCCAATCAAATCTTAAAAAAAAAAAATTATTATTTCTTTAATGGAATTCGTTATATTTTATCGTGTAAGTCTTACACTTCCTCGCATAATTTTATGTACCATAATATCAGTTATCATCTTTGTTTTCGCTGACTTTATAGTCCACACACTATTTTTAATCTTCATCATTCATTCGGAACACACCGGATTTTAAATTGTTGAAAAACGTGCTTCGTTATTTTTTACACGAACTGATAACCATAACTATGTTTAGCAAGTTCACAGTATTAACTATTTATTAAACAATCTCTTCTCTCTGAGGTTCTGATTTAAAAATAAACCGATAAAACATGTAGGTGCAGTGTTATAATGTGTACAAACTATTAATACATTACTCGCAAAATAATTTCAAAATATATTTATGACAGTATTTAATTTCATACCCCACATGGTTATGCAATCAGTATTGATTTATTATTCCAAGTATACCATCCGATAGAAATTAACATACATTTAACAACATAACTACAGTTGGATATCGCCAATTTATACTCTCAAAGTAGAACTTCTATATAGTTCCGGTTACTCGAATCAATAACTGAATTAATTGTTGCCTTCTTAGGATGACATTCCAAAAGTCAATTGATATATTACCATAACGAATACATAAGCATTTCGCATTTATTTTTGTGTTGATATAATTTATTTATTTGCAAACTCCAAATGATTGTCGGCTTGTAAATATTTAAGATTTTTTCTGAACGGTCGATAATAATTTCGTTGGATCAAAACAGTGCGTGTACCTACACCTACACGTATACATCATTATTTACATTTTTTCAGTGCGCTCTTCGGATCCCGTTCCGAACACACAAAATACTGGTGCACGTGTTTTTTCTCGAGTGTATAGTATTTTCGCAAAACGTACCCAACAAACATTAAGAATCTGAGTTTTTCAATAAGATTTCGGTAACAGACGACTAACCTAATCAAGCGGTGGACCAAACACAAAAAAAAAAACTATATTTAAAGGGGGAAAAAACTGTTACCGTAATCCCGTACAGACAACTAAACGATTATATTTTTCAAAACAAACACGATTAAACAAAATTAACTCAACTATTTGCTACGAACCAGTGCGACACGCGCACGTATATTGTCCTGCCTTGTGTACCGGAGTGTTCGTCTTGAACTTGGATTACGTCAAAAATAAATAATCATAACCGCGTACACCACATCACGTACAACAATAATTATAATAATAATAATAATAATAATAATAATAATAATGGTAACGACGACGCAACGGTAAACGGTCACAGTGCAATGCGACCAGAATGTACGTGAAGTTGGCCCACTCTTTTTAACGGGTTAATTTGAAACCTATACCAATGTCTTGCTAGTTGTTTGCGAGAATTCGCGAGTCTATTTTCATAATTTGCGAGTAAGCCGTTTGTGAATTATAATTAAAAAAACAGAAGGGTAGGCCAACTTCACGTAGCCCCTTCAAGTTACTCTAGGATTTCAACATTAGTACCGTATGCATCTTTATTTGCGAGAATTTGTGAGTCCATTTTCAAATTTTGCTAGTTCACCCCAACGTGAACGTGAATTTGCTTTTTATTTTTACAAAAAAAATTATCATTACTTCCGCGAATGTTTTGTGAACGTGTATTAAAATTATTTGGTGATTCTTTGTTTTGTTCAAGGATTTTTCAACATCAGTGTTCTTAAAAGGACATTAATCGACGAAAATTTCGCGAGCAGCGGTTCGCCGGTACGTTCGACCGAGCGGTATATTAGAGCGTCGCCGTGCAGTCGACTGCGTTACCTACGCACACGGGATGTCGTTCGAAAGACGCCGTGTACTCGGAAATACACATCTCGATCGAGCAAGACAAGTATTGATCGGTTGTTGTTTTTTTATTTTATTTTTTTTGAAATTTGTTGTTGTTTTTGTCGATTTAAAAAATTTTACTCCGGACAAAATCGAATCAAAAGTTTCCATGCGTGGAGAATTGAAATAAATATTCCAGGCGTTTCTTCTCAGTCGAATGAAATTCACCTAGCGTGTTTCGTTTTTCTGTCCATTTCGTGAACTTCGATCGTTTTGTTCATAATTTCTTAAAAAAAAAACGGTTTCGTAAAAGTAAAACAACACGTCGACGTTTTAGGACAGTGCCGTAACGGTGACCGACTAAACAGGTGACTGCGACACTACCAACAGTTGTACACAACGCTCATCGAGTTAGCTGTGCAACATACATCGCTCACCGCTCCAAGCTTTACAACGCGCACGCGGCCTAAACGTTTACGCAATTTTAAAATATTATACGGCGGTTTTTCGGTTTTTTAGGCTGTCGCGTTAACTATGCGCGTCTGTGACGATAAACCGGCGGACAAGCGTTTCACACCACGAACGCACGGACGGAGTGTTCCGCGGCCCGATTCGGAGCGGGAGAAAAACGAAGCGCCCTAGTTAGTGTGATATCCAAGTTCATCTGCCCGTTGTTCCGTTACACGCGTTACGATTTTCCATTACTAAACCTCATAGATCCGATATTACTCCACACCGCCGGGTACCGCTCGATCGGTGCCAAATCGTGAACGCCGTTAAGTACCGTGACATCATCACGTGTTTCTCGCGACGCCGATCGTGGTGTATTTGATATAAAACGTGTGTATGTGTTTTTAAACTAATGGTGAAAAAAAAATATTTATAGCTAAAAACGGTAAACGCGTATAAATTGGTAACTACGCGTTGACGGTACGAAAATAATGAATCGGATATGAACATACATAGATCGCAGCTATGCAACTCAGTTAAAAAATTAACACTTTAGGCTCAAAAATCAATATAATAACTCGCAGTTTTGTAAATTGCAAACTAATCAGCAGCTCACCAAACGCTAGATTCGAAAAAATTACACGTGGGTCCGAAATACGACGTAAAAAACACACGAGTAAATAAAAACGCACGAGCGCCAAAACTTACAATGCTTAAAAATGTACACAAATTATATAGACAAAAGATGATTTTGCAATAACGTTATTAATAAACTGAAAAAATATATGTTCGCCGTTACAGAAGTACAAAGAAAATAGTATCCAACGGAATCGCGTTCGCGTTTAAATTATCAAAAAATATGTCTACAAATATCTAGCATATGAACTAGGTAAAATGGATAGTGTGATAGATTTCATAATTTTTTTTTTCTATTCGAATCGTTCTATGATATGATATTTTATAGACAACAAATGCTTATAATATAAATAAATTTGTTCTATTTTATATCAAAATAAAAATGAACAAATATTTCCGTAAATCTAAATAACGTTATATTTTTCATTAAAAATTCAAAACAAATATAAAACCGTTGAAAAATATAATATAAATTCGTTCAATTATAACAGATTAATAAATAATTATAATTTTTGATGTTGCAAGTCGACATTTTGTTGGACGGTTTGATGGATCACGTAAAAAATAAAAAAAATAAAAAACGATACTCCTACTTGGTAAACTAAGTTTTTATACGTATCAGCATTCATATTTAGTATTTTGTTTTTTTTTTGTCAAACCGAATAAGTTTTTTGCGCTCTAGACCCGTGTCCAAATATGTTTTGGATCGTTTCGATACATTTCAATCCGATCGAGAGTTGGAGAACCTAGGGTCGACGAGAACTTTCGAGGGCCCCGGAGCTGATCGGTTCCAGGCCTCCTTACACTTGTTTGGCCAAGATATACATATTACTAGTACATAATTTTTAGTAAAATAAAAAAATTCTAATTTGCTATATCTTATGCTACGGCGAACGGGATTATAAAATAATTGTGTATAAAAGGCTGAAACGACGGGCCCCTCGGAGGTACGGACCCTGAGGCTCTAGTCCTCACTGCCCCATCCTCTCGTCGGCCCTGGGAGAACCTGACCGCGTTTAATGTAACATAGTACATTAACGTAGTGCATTGTCACGCTCCTTGCCGTACGTACACATGATGGTGTGCGTACACGTTATAATCATATTGAAATATGTGACAAAGGAGTACGAGAACGTTACTCGGGACGGAATCTGGACGAGTCTTTATTAAATTACGCGGAATGACTAAACTGCAACGAGTGTACGGCGGTGGAAGTTCATTATGATTTGTCGGATTCTATACAACACTCTGGTGTTATTTTGCGCAGCAGACAATTTGTAAAAATACTTTAAGCACGCACGCACGCGCATTTACGTGTCACGGATGGCTATAAATTATTGTTATAAAACCAACGGTGACGATGCCCGTTGGTATTTCATTATAAGTAGAATATGGAAAGCGCGTTAAAAACAATACATTTATGTTGCTAGAGACGGGCAACAGACGACGTGATTCCAGTAAAAATGCACTGCACTTGAGCGTATTTTTGTGCAACAATCTAACGGTAACATTTTGACTGGGAACAAGATAAACGGTTTTTTCATTTTTTTATTATATTTATTTTTTCATATGCTTCAAAATATGCGCACGTATACGAAATTCCTACGGACCTCGAAGAAGGATTGAAAATAAAAAATTCTAAACATACGGTTTTTATCAATTAACTGATAGGGTATGACCGGTGTGTATAGTACATGTGAAGCGTATCGACGATGACAACCGATTTCGATGGACTACTGCAGTTCTCTGAGTGCGTATGTTTACCGGTTTGTATACGGCGGCATGAAAAGTACGCAGAGGAAAAACATCCGTACAGTGAAATGAAAGGGTTACGATATTTTTAGTTTACCGTTACATAGCGTCGTAGTCGAGTGGCGAAATGCGCATGATGCGCGCTCGTAAGTACAATTCGCCTACATACGTCTGTTTACTTTGTTTTTATTTTTTTTTTTTTCGTGATGTCGGAAAAGAGTTGCGGAACAAACAACAACAGGAGCTACGCGAACGAAACGTTTCACGTGCGTGATTATCACTGTTGTTCTCGTCCACCCCGTGCCAACGCATTACGCGATTAATCGTGTCGTCGCAACTGTCCCGTGCTCGTATTGCCATGACCCGACGGAGGATCTCGTTGGTTTTAAAAATGCAACGAGATAATTAATCGCTAGACGAGTCGCATCGTCACAGGCTCATGGACAAATTTCCGTCGAACGCGTTTACGAATCGACTGGCGTGCTGACTGGCGATCACAGTAGCCGGTGCATTTGGAAAACCGAACTCGTTTTTTGTACACAGGTACGGGAACCAAAAAAATGTTTTCGCACACTCTGGTAGAGTTTAAAACTTAAAGTTGTTTTGCGAACAGCACCGCAATAACATTACGACTGATATAGCGGAGAAAAACAATTTATAATTAATAATTATCATGTTTTAGAATACAGTTAAAAATCGTAAAAGGAAATTTATGTTACATAAATATATGTAAATTATAATTGTTTAGTGAAATTAAGTTCAACGTGAATTTTGTAGTGAATGTTTTTCATATTTTTTTAAGCACAAATTTCAAGTGTTTTTACGGTTTTCATCCGAGAAAAGGCTAGTTCGCACGCCTACGTAAATTCAAACGCACTTAAGTGTTTGCACTGATATTCCTAATTTTTAAACGGTTCAGGAAAAGAAATACAGATTTTAAGAATAACTTGTGATTGCAGATCTATTTAATAATAATAATAATAATCTAATTATTTCCATTTCAAGTTCAACGGGTTCACATCGATGTTTACAAGAGTGGCGAGTTATTGAAAACATTGTGAAATTGTGAACACCACCTGAAATCTTAAAAGTGATTGTGCACTGTAAAGGCTATTCACGTAGTTTTCTCTGCCAAGTTAGCTGCGCACAAGGACTCGTAAGAAAAAAAAATCGACGATTAAAGATGGCAAACAGCCGTTAAAGATCGTACGGTCGATAAAATACGAATATGTGATTTCAAATATTCCCATACACTACACGGTCCAACTCTACTGCAGAATTAGTAGACGGTTTGTGTAAACCATAAAAATCGAAAGAGTAGAGTAAACGAAGGGAGAGGATGGAAAAGGGGGAAAAATAAGACAACCTTGTCCGGGAAGGACGGACGCGAATCGGTGAAGGGCTACCGCGAGGATACTCTCACGCCATCTGTCCGCCTCGGAGATTCACGTATAGGAAACGTATTATAGATGATGGACACGAGCGGCGTATTCCAAGGCGGACAACGGCTCTGTATAGTGCATTGCATAGTGGTAAGGTCACGAGAACGGTGGGGGTAGGGCAATCGGCATTGTAATTTTTCCAGGCCAAAATTCGTATTATTAATATTATCATTATTATTATTATTATTATTATCATTATTATTATATACGCTCATATAATAATATATGTACACATATACACGCGTATATACTATATATATATATATATGTGTGTGTATTTATATATACGAACCTACGTACAAGTATAAAAAGGCGGATGATTTACGTAAAAAAGGCCATCGCGAGGATTATATACGATGTATTCCGAGGGCGACGGAAGACGGGTTAGGTGGATTTTATTTTATTCTCGCCCCGGCCGCGTCGTTTGCGCGCGCGTGTGTGTTGAGTCGGTATTTTATGGCGGTTTGTGTTCCGAACAGGTCAGAAGGAAGGGCGGGAGCGAGATTGGACCAAGGAGCATAGTAACCTCCCCCGCGTTCCGGCCGGTGTACGCAAGCAAGGGTTGTACCGGTATGCGTGTTCCTCTGCGAGAGTGTCGGGAGAGGAGGTGGGGGGAATAGAATTCTGTTGAGATATATGTACGGCGGCAGTGAGAGAAAAAGAGATAGGGAACAGATATATATATATAAAGTGTGTGTATGTGTAGAGAAAAAGAGAGAAACACGGAGCTCACGAGAAAGAGAGTAAAAAGAGAAGGAGAGGGTTAGTGAATTGTGTGCGTGTGCGCGCGCTTGCGCACGAAAGAGAAGTAGTATGAGGAAGCGAGAGACAGTGAGGGAGAGGACGAACTTTTGGTCCGATAAGCCAGTACTACCCGTTCTCCGTCGATCCCTGTGTCCTACTACACTCTATTCCCCTTTCCACGTAAAATCGTCCCGTTCGTACTCTCTTTCCCTCTCTCTCTAAATTTATATATTATACATGTATATGTGTATATATATATATATATCTATATATACATATAATAACGGCGGTACCACCACTGCCACCGGTGTGCAATATAGCGAAGGGGCAACAAGACCGTTATCCGTCCGGCCCGTCCCTCCGGTCCTAGTGCAAAGGCCTAATTAGCCATAAACTCTCTGATTTATAACGCGGGAGAAAATGCAAATATGAAATATGAAAATGAAGATGGGTGTAATAAAAGTGATATACGGGGCTCTGCAGAGCCATTTCGAGGAGGCGCCCTCCGGAGTCACTCGTCAGCTTTATGGGGCCGTCCGTCATTGCCGTGACAGTTTACATTGCCACCCCCTCGAACCCCGACCACCACCACCGCTACTGCCTTTAGGTCCGCGCGCACTGAAAACACAGCCGCCGCAACGTACACACACACACACACACACGTATACACCGCAGCTATATACAATATATATTATAAACACACAGTGGATGGTTTATTTTATTATGATTATTTTTATTATTATTTTTTTTTCGTTACCCTCTCACGCCGCCCGCTGTTCGTGAGGACCCCTTAAAACCGATATTTTGTCGTGTAATTATTATCGCGAACGCCCAAGAATAATCAAAAACCCCGCTCCTGCTCCCACCGCTCGCTCGTCCCTGCACCGTATATGCACGTACCTACACTCGCAGTCGGTCGTAGTAGTTTACCCTCCGGCCGTCCGCTGTGTACGTACGATGCGCGTCTCCGGCGACGAATTATTTATTTTTACGACTTGCTTAATAAAAAATTAACGTTATTGCCCATCAAATCCTCTGCATGCGTTGTCGTCGTTGGCGCTACTAGCGTACACAGTAGCGGTATAATAGCAGCAGCCAAAGTCGTATTTTTTCCAACCCCTCCGTGCCTGGCTAACAGCACGGAGACGAACTCACGGAACGTGGTGTTTTAACGACGACGTCGAAATAATGATTTTTTCAATTCGTACTAATGTGTTTGTGCATGCGCGCGCGCTCGTGCGTTTTTTTCTTATTTCTTTTCAACTCCACCTGGATAATTGAAAACCAATATACTCGCATAGGCGCGATTTGGCTTAAATGTATGTGGGTGCTAGATTTGAGTTGACCAAAGTGACCCATGGGAAGCTTTGCCCCTCACGCCCCCTTACCACACCATCATTCATACATTCATCATACTAACTTATAAATAATTTATAATAAAATAACACCAAAGAAAATAAAATACATTAAAGCCATGTATATTTACGGGTACACTGTGTATAACTTATTATATTTATTTTTCCATGTGGCCCGTTACAGACCAACCCGCACCGGCCTAAAAATATTGATAAGCTTCCTATCGCGAGACGCGAATAGTCGATACTACAATAGATGTTTCGGCGTAATCGTATCGTCTATTGTTTAGTCTTCTATAAAATGTTCTTATGTTTGAAATAATAATTAATTAATCATAAAATTAACAATAAATTACCAATATCTAATATATTATTATTATTAAAGTTGAAAGTCTTATAAATAAATTTATCCTATACCTATCACAAAATATCAATTCCTATGATTAAATAATAAAGTTAATCAACAAACATTCGATGATGCTACTAAAAAATTTTGGGGGTGCTAATATAATATTTGAGGGTGCTAAGCACCCCCAAGCACCCCCAAATTGCGCCTATGTATACTCGTGCCACCAGTCGATTATTTGCACTTCTTAAGAACAATAATAATGCGCACGAGGGAGTGTCCGTTGTGGATCACAATATTGCGTCGCGACAACTCGTGTGTTCCAAATGACACGTCTCGATCCCGCGCGCACCCACGTGTCGTTTGAAATTTGAATACGAGATGTTTCGGTTACACCGGAGACGGATTTCAACGCGTATTATTGCAGCCGCGATCACTTTTAATAACAATGAAAACGTCCAATTTAAATAGCAACGTTATTTACAGCCGCGTGCAACGTAGCAACGTCAATAATACACTCAACGGTACAGGAACGACACGAATCGTAATTACAATTATTCGATTTGACAAGCGATTCAAACGAGTTTTCGTCGTAAACGTGTACTGTTATTGCATAACCCGTCTAAATTATAAAAATATTTATCGCGTTAACTTTACAATACGTACCGTGTTCATGCGTGTTCCTATTATTATATTTTGAACGCGTAAGGAATAATTAATTTTTGAATAATTTCCTAATATGTATGCTGAAGTATACGCACGGTTTAAACAAACAACACGTTTCTTAAAATGCAGACCGGGTGATTAATAAAGTAAAAAAAAATAAAAAATAAAAAAAAACAAATAAAAAACCAGAGAAATAAAATGTGTACGATAAAACCTAAGAGCTCAAAAGGATTTGAATGAAACGATAGCGTTTTAACCGGATACGTACTCGGTGAATTGCATTTGCAATTTAATGATATTACAATTTCAGGTTTTAAAGATTCTAATGTTGAAAACACATTTCGTATATTATACTGTTTTCCTCGTACTCGTTATTGGACTGTACGCAAACGCGTAGTTGATCAATGAAAATTATTACTCCGTTACCAGATCATATGATTTGATATTTTATACGTCTATATATCGTGTTATTCGATTAGAACATTAGAACAAACCCGATATTTGCATCTCGATCAAATCGAATTAGCCCCGTGTTACGTACGAGCTACGCAAAATATATACATATTATTTACATGCATGGTCTATCGTGTAACAAAGTTCAGAGAACGGTAATTAATAGTTCATCGGATGAGTTATTGGAATCACTAATTAAGAATCGTCCATTCTCTTGTACGAAAGCGAAATTCGCTTATTCGGCCAAAACGCAAGCGGTAAGCAATAACAGTATTGTGTCGTAATCGAACTTCGTAAAAGCGCACGAGACGAGAGATTTATTTAAAGATTTGATTTATTCGAATCGAGCGCATTAGCTACCGTCCAATATACTATAGTCTCGTTGAACACATTTCCAGGTAGGAATTAAAGACGACAATTTGTACCGTTCAAAATATAATATTATTACATTTGCTCAGGCACACATCTCAATAGAACGTAATATGTATTCTAATCGTTAAAACGTCAATTCCTCATTGAAAATTTTAAATTTTCGTGTGCACAGTACAACAATTCTTATAACACAGAGTTCTCATATATACTAATATATTTATTCACGGAAAAATACGTAATATTTTCACTTTTGTCATGGTGAATGGTTGCAAGTATTTATTGAAAATTAACGTGAAACGGAACACTGAAAAAGATCACGTGACCATATTGAAAGTTGAAATTAATTCGTTACTCGGACGAGGAATATTTTCAAGCAAAATACAGTATGATAACAATGTATAGAGACGTGTTTAAAGCATTTATTTTAGAGTTTCTCCGTCCACATCTGTAGAAAATTCACAGTATGCTGACATTTCCTCCTCTAAACCAAATATTTTTCATAGTTTAATGCATTTTTGTAAAAGGGTATCAATGATAAAGAATTCATATGATACCGTATCATATGAATTCTTGATCATTTTTCATTAAAATTACAAATAAAGTTGATATATCTACGTGCAATACTGCATATATAAATATGTGTGTCCCAATTAATTTATGTATTTTTTTCTCGTTAATTTTTATACATATTTAAAAACATATCTAAAGTATGCAATACAGATAAATGCGAATAGTATGACAAATATATTTTTATTTTTTTTAATTATTCGTTCAAATATTTTATTAAATCACATATTGTAATACATAAAATAATACATGTTCATTTAAGGCAAGAAAAAAATTACTAGATCATTAATATCCTACTCTGTTACAAGTTGAGTGTAAAAGTTGATTAGAATGCTAAAAGAAAAAAATTAAAAAAAATTAATAATTATTCCCATTACTTTCTGTACTGTACAGAAATCATGTGTTATATTAGTTAATGTTTCAATGCAACAAAATGCAATATATATATATATGAGATTATTTCAACTCTTCCTGAAATAATTAAAGACTATATGTATATCTTGTGCGCTGAAAAACTACTCAACGAATTTAAATAAAAATAAAAAATTGCGAGTACAGAAATTCCGATGACCGTATAACTAGAACAACGAAGGAAAAAGCGCATAAGTATAATACGGCTAGAACATAAGGAACGGATCAACGAAATATTGCGGTAAAGCAGACAGGCGCAAGTGTTAAGACATAAATTACAAGAACGAACGAGTGTGGTTTGGGAGAGGGTTAAGAAAAAAAAGCCTTATTAAGGGTTGTTAAATAAAAGCTAGTCAAAACAATTGTGTACGTAGTGTACTGACAATATTAATTGTTAATTAATGAATTTCCAAGTGGCAGAGAGAAACAGAGTCAAAGAGAGAAAGAGAGAGAGAGACGGTCAGAAAGAATTAAACGAGGAGAATGCAACGTGAACTTTAATAATGGCTATTATAATCGCTCGCATGCACTACAATAGGGTGGCGAAGGAGGAAAAGAAGAATACAAGAAGTGGAATCGAGTTCAAACGAAACGTCGCAGACGACAAAGAACCACCGCCGCCGCGGCCGATGGATGATACACGCTCGTCGGTGAGATCGGCGAGGCAATATAATAACGCACTTTCAATTCGTATCACTATCGAATCCATTCGCGGGAAAACAAACACTCTGCGTGTGCTTCAATAACAATATTACTATTCAAATAAAGACCTGTACGTATAAATCTGTTTAAGATTATTATTAATATTGTTACTTTTATTACTGCCATTACTATTAATATTATTATTCAAAGTATATCCGACTGTAGTTGACCGCAGTTAGTTACAGTCCGCCGCGTTCGAGCACAAAACATTGATAATATGATCACTAAGAATATTTTTTTTGAACGCACCACATATAGGATCAGCCTACTGCATAGCGTTTACTACCGGAAAATTAATATTATTTTACGTTTTCGTCGTATCATCTTGCGTAACCGTGGTCAACGGTAAGCATCACATAGTACAGTGAAACCTCTATTAATGGACACCTCTCAATAGTGGACCCTTCCCAATAGTGGACACTTCTAAATTCCCCGGCAAAAATGTATGCGCATAATAGGTTTTCTCAATAGTGGACAACTCTCTATAGTGGACAATTTTTAATTCCCCGTGGCTGTCCACTATATAGAGGTTTCACTGTATTGCTATAAGGGGCGAGTGCGGCGAGTGTTCGGTCAACGAAATTGAATAATTATTATCACACCCCGAATGTCGGTCTTATTTTTTCTTGTCGGTATAAATATCCAAAAAAGCATCGCTAATTTATGTAATATTATTTTTTAAAAGATGACTGGAAGCAGCATTGCTCTGTAGTCTCGTAGTATTCATCAATGGCGCAACAAAATGGTTTTGATGGTATTCAATTCATAAGATGTTGATGGATTCAGTGATAGGTTAGACCTTGGAAACCGATTTATATTCATCACCAAATCTATTCAATGTGTACTTGCTTTCGATATACTTTCCGATTAAATATCTTTTTAAGTTTTCTTTCGAGGTCCGATTATTCTTAGAATTAAAAAAAAAAAAATTTTCAACCGAATTTCACTTCTACGTCAAGTCCGTTTACGAAATCATTGTCTCGTCTCTGTCGTCGATCTATCGGTACGTTTAAAATACTTTTAAATCACTACGAATACAGCGTATGCGATGAACAAAGATAGCGATTTTGGGGCAGTTTCCAGAACTTCTGTAAACATCAATTAAATTAATACTCGTGAATCAATTCGGGTAACGGGTCTTCAGCTAAGTTTTAATCGTCAATAATGTTTGGTGAGTGAAAAAGTATAATTTAACGCGATATTGTACCATATAATCTCGACATTCAACTTTGGAATTTGTTCTTGTTCGTTTTAGAATTGAGAAAAAATGAATAAAAAGAAACATGGTTCGGGCAACGATTGCAGCCCTATGGCTTATGCTTATTTCTACAGAAAAACAAAATAACAATAATAACGAAAATTATCGATTCCGTATGCAATGTAATGTGGTGGGTAAGCGTGTATATATAAAGTACACTATTATTTACAGCGTATGTGTACGCTGTACTATTGAGGCGGTTCGGCATTGTGATCACTGTAATTGGTATTTGATTTTAAGAGAGAAATACGTCATTACTGAAAATCGTGACCCCTCCGGTTACACAACAATACGACGTATACGATACGTTATTTGCTTTTTATATGTATACAAAGACACACACACACAAATGTACATTAAATATGTACCTAACATTTAATATTACATTATTTTTTTTAAGCCACGCACTAATCTATGATTAAATTTAACTATAAATTTACAACGATTAGTGACCGATATTTTTTCAAACAAATAGATCGTTATCAGTATTACAGTTGTACATGTTATAAATATTACACATGCACACACACATACACAAGTAAACACAAAATCCTGTCCGAGAAAAAATTTAAATAATACGTATTGTGTTGGTTTTACAGTCGACAAAAGATATTTTTAAGACAAGTATACCTTCGGTGCATTGAAAACGAATTGTTCGAAACGTTTGACCTTCTCGCTTAGGTACATTATATTATACTTATGGTATATTATTAGAATAGAATAAAAAAATAATAATAACAATATTGATCGAGTAAGAGTTTTTTGCAATTATACCATTATGACATTCAGTCCGAATCGAATTGTCTATACAATCATATATGTATATAGTATAAATTTACTTACACACACACACACACACACACACACACACACGAGCACGCAAGTATGCGCATTACGATCCAGTAGCATATGCATTTAGAATTGTTATCACAATGACCTTATAATTTAATTTATCGACTGCCATTTTATTTAAATTACAAACGTTATTAATTTATCTTTTAATAATAATTTAAGTTTAAGAACATAAAATGAGAGTTCAGTATGTATTTAGTGTTATTTAACTGCGATTCTGTTTTATAACATGTCAATATTTTTAATTTTTTTTTTCTATTTCAACACCAAAAGTCACATTGAATTAGAAAATTTATGTTTTGAGTTTGTACGATAACACAACAATATTATGGAACGTTATACTTTAAATGAAAATGAAAATTATATCCAAATATTTCTCAATACACTTAAGAAAAACAAAACGATTATTTATTTTCATTAGGTTAAGTGATCGGTGATTTGAATTCTTGAATTAATGTATCTTTTTACAGTGAATGCAACAAATAATAAAAAAAAATGAGAATAAAAATATCAAACATTCATATTTTAAGTAATAATTCGACAACTAGAAATTTTATTTAAAACTGAATTAATTTTTTCTGCTTACAATATAATTATTATTATAAATTAAATTATATTAAAAAGTATTCCATGCCTCCTGACGTTTCAATGCTACATTATTTTTTTTTTTTACGTAGTGATGTAGTCCTATGAGTCTTGAGACTACGCCAATTGTAAATAAAAAGAGTAAGTAAGGTTAACTTCTATACCTCTAAACAATTTTTTTTTGTTTGTAAGCAATAATATTAGCTTAAAAAAATAAAGATCCAAGATCTATACTTTCGTTCAATAAGATTGAAAATAAACGCGTTAAATGTAAAAATAATAACCGTTCCCAATAAACGTGTGTTAACAAGGGAATATGTTTGGTGTTTATGATTTCTGTAGGAAAAAAGGACGAAATTCGTTAATACTGTTTATAGCCGTAAGGCTTAAAGCGTATAGCTAATATATTCCGTATACCTGCGTATCACAAATTATGTTATAAGTATACGCATTAACAGTAGGACGAAGTAGCCGTTATACACTATTACACCGCTGAAAAATACGGTTTTAGCAATTAATCAGTCACATATCATAGTAGTATCGATAAGATGTTAGCTAATGAAAATGCGTAATCGTATTGAAAATACGTTCGGGAAAAGCTTTGAAAACTCGAGCGTCGTAAAAAGGAACGTCGTCCAGCGTTAACCCATTATTTTATTTTTTTTTTTTCATCGCGTACTTGTCTATTCGCACCGGGTAGTTTGATATAGAGTGGTTTGTCACACGGCTGAAGACTGTATAAAAGAGAGTTTTGGCAAACTGACAAAACCTGCGACCCGGTCGACTAGAGAGGCTCCTGGGTTTTAACGCGCCCTACTCGTTAAAGGGCCACACAACAAATGTGTACACGACGTTATTTATAGGACGATAAAAAAGGATTTGTCTTTTTCTCTCCTCGCTCGTTCCTCTCACTCTTCTCTCATTTTCGTTTTCATGATTTTTTTTTTTTGGAATGGATTTACAAAAAATTGTACCGGGCAGTCAATTATCGCTGCAATCAATGACGCTGTCAGGATTACGGAAGCCAAAAGGTTGCCCAAACTTTTGCACCGCGTTCATTGTCGGCCATTTGTTCGCCCGGCCAAGAGACGAGAGGGGTGCACGAGGTGTGTACTCCGCACAAACCCGTGAGCTAGAGACGCACTTGACTCTATTAAAAACGACATTGCACTTTGTTCGCCCCGTTGTCTTTGTGCAACAATATATCGACATAACGACAATATTTTTAATTATTATTATTACCGTGCAAACGCTCAGCTAAATTAAATACACGTATTCCGCCGAATAACCGAACTGAAAACTACGTACAGCGCGGCATAGCGACCGCACGGTTTCATAACTCGACCGTTTTCCATTTCGCGTACACATCACGTTTGTTAACAACAGGCATCATATGATTTAAATCCAGTGTTGTGTTCGAATAAAAAAAAAAAAAATATCTAGATAAAAATAAGATAAAGGAAATTTAAATTATCTAGATCAAGATGATTGGGTGAACAATTAATCTGTCTTGATATAGATAATTAAAAACAATATTTATCTAGATGAAAATTAGATAATTTTTTTTCATACTATATATGATAACAAAAAATTGAAACTAAAAACAAAAACACGGTTTTTCTTTTAAGAAGTTTTCGATTAACATAAAGATATTTCATTTTTATTAGCATCTTAAATAAGTATAAAAAAATACAACTGATATATAATCAACCGTACTATGAATACTATAAATATTTTTAAGCTGATGGAAATACAAAACTTTTTAAACAATTGGTTTCAATTGTATTACATATTTTATTTATTTATTTTTATTTATTTAACACTAAAATTGATCAAGTTTTGAAGTTGAATAGTAACACTGAACACATTACTTGTAGCGGACTGTTATGTTTATTTATTTCTTATCAGAGTTGGGATTTATCTAGATGAGTTATCTAGATAAAAACTACTTATCTATTATCTTATCTAGATAAATTTAGTTCAAGTTATCTAATGTTTAATCTAAATAAAAAAAGTCGTACTTAGATAAATTTATCTGGATGAATAATTTCCAAATCGCAAAAAATGAAATATTTCAGTCCTGAAATAAAATGGACTTTTCATTGAATATTTGTGCTCTCTCTTTTGTCCTTTAATTTAATTTATTTTTATAATATATCTGAATCGTATTTTTGACTATTTTTGGCGAGAAGGAAAGGAATTTGATTAAACAAGTTATTTTGGAAATACACTAAAGTATTTTATTTAGTAAGGTGCAAATAATATAAAATGAAAACACTATTAATTCATAATTTCTTTCGATTATTTAAAAAAAATATAATTTACCTATTTTTTTATCTAGATTAAAACGTTATTATCTTTATATAGATAAAATTATTCTTTTTTTTATCTTTATCTGTATCTAGATAATTTTTATAATATTATCTTTATCTGTATCTAAATAACTTTTTATAATATTATCTTTATCTTATCTAGATAACATTATTGTTGTCTGGACTCAACACTGTTTCTTATTCATAAAAACATATTTTAATTATTAATCACATGCAACATTGCATCGCTGTTGACATGAGACCATGAACGACTGAAGACATCAATACATACTACAAACATAATAATTAACAACGTATGTACATAAGTTTCCTTAATAGTACATATTACAAAAAACAGACGTTTGATTTATCTTTTACGAAATTAATTATCAACGAAAACAATTTAATACAATGAACGTTATCTACAACAAAAATATAAATTAACAAATTATAAGTACTTATAAGTCTTACGCGAACAACACAGAACATTTGCAAAAGTTGAACCGCCAAGACGATTTCTTCTCGATGTTAAAACTTGAACAGCATCAACAAACAAATTTTCTACTGGTGCTGTTAAAAGAAGAGTTGTATTGCACTTTGAAAATATTTTTTGATATTATATTATTATATTCAAATACTTTAATGTTTGTTGATTCATTAAATTATACTTCTTAAGCTATAAATTATAATCAGATACATCGATTTCGAGTGCAGACAACGTTGTGAACATTCTAGATATAGTTATCTTGGTGGTCATAATTTTCATTCAGATGAAAATTAGGTACCGATTTTTGTTTTTATCTAGATAAGATAAATATATGAAGTTATTATCTAGATAATTTTAACTATTGTCCAACACTGTTTAAATCACCATTTGACTTACAGTTGTGCACTGTCCGTCACTACACCCTTTACGTCTCCTAAATCATTCCGGTTCACTTCAATTATTATTCTCAACTCTAAATACAATGTACGCCCGTCAACGCTTTTACTACGTCCTTTCGGGTTTGTCCGCGCCGCGTTTGTGGACACATAGTTAATTCAGTTTATTGTACGTATTACAAATGGCGATCCTTAATTACAAACGTCTACGGTCGACGACCTAACAGCGCGCGCGTCTCACTCATCGCAACGCTTCGATTTATGTTAATCGGTCGTTCTTCGAATAATAATATCTGTTGATCACAAAACGTCGTCACCCAACATCAGCATAGCAAACCCATGTGATGGTTTTCGTGTGCATTTTTAATTATCATAGGGCTTAGCACCCAAGAGTTTTCGTTTGTTGGCGTGTGTTGTGTCAACTGGCGTCGCTTACACGTATTGCTGCGAATTTCGTACATTTTTTCAATGCACGAATCATCACATTTTTATTTCTAGACTGGTTTTTTTTTTTTTTTTTTTTACCTCATACCACTATAAGTGAACTTAATATTATTATTTTAAATTGCTTTGGTACCGTTATCATTTGTACCTACGAGAGAAATTCTTATTATACATAAACAAGCAAGTGGCTGGCAACTTCGCACTATTGTGAGTTTTTACTATGCCATTTTATTCGTGTTTCATCATTACATATTCATATCGTCGACCAAAAGGGTTAATTTATTATTTATGATTGCATCGCACCAATGATACATACAGTTACCAATTTACACGCGTTTATCAATTCGTATACATACACATCGTACACATTTCATACCGATAAACGTATACCAAGTAGCTCGACCGATTTTTGCGGCGACCTGATACACTTACCGTTGTTAGGTTAAAACCTTATAATAAACACGTAATAACAAAACGTCAAGCGGACGCGCAAATAAATGTCATTTATACCACTCGGTCCATACATCTACAGCGCTTACAAAGAATCTGGAAAAATTTTAAAACCTGCTGATTACCATATTTATCAATGAATTAACTCGTTACTAATGTATGTTGAATCCCGGATAGTTCAAATTTAAGTGGATTACAATTAAATTTAAATTTCCATTTATCGAATTCATCATAAATAATTCGTTTTGAAGTTGTAACTTACAAAATGACACACTCGTTGAAGTGTTCGTAATACAACGTAGTTTTTGATTCGATTGATTGGTCTGAGGGCCGGTCGGGCCAATTCATTATTTAATTAAGAAAAAAAAGAAAACGGACTAATCATTCTATGATATTTTTTTATACAACTAATAATGTCTGATAGTAATTGTAACTTGGTGTTTTCAAAATCAATCCGCTTATATATAATAAACGTAAGGAAGTATGTTTACATTTGTCAATTGTTAGAAAAAAAAAAAAAATATTACACTATTACAGCCACTTTGGTAACAATAACACGGCCTATATATATATATTATGCGATCAATAATTTTAACTGTTCAACAATAATTGGGCCGATTGTTCAAAACGGACTGTTTAAATTTACATGCTGCACCTGCAATTAAAGTCGTGCGCACGCCTATGCGTGAGAACACGTAACAACATAATTTCCAAAAGCTTCGATAAACTACCGAAGTGCCAATGGCAATTAATGTAGGAGTATTACGAAACTACGTTTTTGCTCGGCCGGAAAATCGTCGCTTACGCCATTTTGCCAGCATCAAATCAGCGTGTCACAATAATGTACGACATATTGCTGGGCCGTGAAACGTCGCCCGGCTCCATTTGTCTCTTACCGGACGATACCGTGTACAATGTCAATAAACGTGATTTATTAACTGTTCGTTTGTCACAGCTGAACGCTTTGCAGTGTTTCAATCCAATGATGCCGAGTAGTTAGAACGGCGCGCCGAAACAAGACGTTTCAGCAGCAGCGAGTTGCCCGAAAACGAATCGAATAAGTAATTTAATGCGAACACTAATGGTTTACGCTCGCAATGGAATCGGCAGCGCCGAACACTCGTACACGCGACATAATCGCGTTCCTCGAAGCGTCCGCGAACGATGCACAACGCAATATGCGCATATGTGAAACGCGCGTGTCAGTTAAACGTCGCCGTTCATAATTGCACCATAGTAGTCGCCGCCGTCCGATGCGTCCGCCGCGCTCTTGACAGGACCGGCATCATAATAACACTCGGAGGACAACATGTAATCCGTGAACTCGATCGGACCTTGAGAATTATTCCGGTCCCGGCGGGCGGACAACGCATAGGACGATTTGATACGATCGATCGCTTCCGACCAAAACGTGTGTTTACCGATCTGTTGAAAACGACGCGCCATAAACGCGATTCGTGCATTGTGTTATCGGGAGAAAAAAAAATCCTTCACAATCGCAGTGGAAATCCAAGAGTACAATCAAAATAATCTAATCAAGTAATCGACTGTGAACGTCACTGCCGAAGTCCGTCCGGGACTGTGCAGTATTTTTACGAGTGCATTGTTGAACGACGCGTCGGCGATTTCCATCGAATTAAAAAAGATAATAAATTCACCCTCCCCCTAACCAGTGGCGTAATCAAGGGGGGATCGAGGGGGCTGTAGCCCCCCCCCCCCCCCCCCAACGGGTCGTGTTCATGAGTTGCGCAGCATCGGTATACTGATATCCGGCGTTGAAGTGTTTTGAAACTTTGGTGCTAACAAAATGTTGACGAATAACGGATGTTTGTCCTCGGTACACGAGCGTATTACTCCTATTATTACTACCATTGCGGTGGTAACCATGAAGGTTGTAGCGACTCTTGTCTAACATTATCGTTATATAATCATCTTAGTTTTCATACCATGCTACATATTTTGCTGAACACCGTCAATTTGTTATTATTATTATCTTAATATTATATATAGACACAACGTTTGCTCGCAAAAATCTCAAAAGCTATCGCACAGATTTCAAAAATTCTTTCGCTATTAGAATGTTACATTAACTTTGAGTAACATAGGCTTTATTTATTACCTGAAAAAAATTAAGGATCCCTATTAAAACTTCAATAATATAAGTCAAAATTTGAGAAATTGTGAAAAATTAATGTTCCTATTTAAAAGAGCTGTATAATTACTGCCACGAAACGCAAAACCCTCTGGCCCAATGACGTTACATCATGGCTAAAGATTCCAGTGTCTCGAGATTGAAACCAACGGACGCGATGGCCTAATCTTTTGTCTTCTTTTTACTTATTAATTTTATAGTTGTTCGCGTATCGGGAAAGGTTTTAATGTATAATACGATTTGGGAAATTTGATTGGATATTCGAAAATAAAAATAAAATAAAATGTATATTTTTGTTGCGCCGTTGTCGAATACGTTAAAGTAATACTAGTACACTACTGCATTACTGTTTGCAACCATACGGTCACGTGCCAAGCTTATTTTACCTTTAAGAATATTTAAATAACACCGATGAAAACGATTGGAAAAATTCGGTAGGAAACAAAAAAAAGTTATTTACTCTGAAGTAATCTAAAATATTTTTAAAAAAATCATATAACACGCGCTAATGATTCGCAAAGTTGGTTATTATTTTACGAAATTACTGTGTTATTTGAAAAAAAAGTGTCTAAAATTAAAAAAAAAAAAAATAATATTTTAAACAGAACAATCTCTAACCCGTACAACAATTTTTACTCGCAACGATGTGTACGAGGGACAGCTACATATATACACAAAATAAGGATAAATTGTAGGTGATATAAAGTTCACGGGGTCAGATATTTCTATGGAAAATATAGCATAGCAAAGCGTTTCGGGTCGGCTATATAATATAAAAGAAATTAAATAAATCCTAAACACTCAATATTGAGAACTGCGCAATTTCATCACAAGTAAAAATGTTTGACGTCCAGCGAAGTGGTCACGAGTCAGCTGGTAAAATATATTTTAGTTAATAGGATTAATACTATTTTAAAACGCTTAGAAATTCATTTATAAACTTGGTGATGCGGGGGTAAAGGGGAAACTCTCAAATCTCCTCCTACCCAACCTGCTCAAAAAAATGTTTAGTATCTCCTATTTAAAAATTCTGGCAACGCCACAGCCTATATATTGATTGATGTATTGAGTATTTTTAAAAATCGAATGAATCATTTCAATCCTAAATCCGTCAACAGTAATGCATTTAAGCCGATCAACAATACGTTACTCTCCAACTCGACGTATACTTTGTACATCGATTTTTTTTTGTTTTGTTTATTCCGGATGATAATGGAACGATGCTAATATTGTATTTGATTGCGAATAATTATAATTAAATTCGTTACAAATATTAAATAATTTAGAATAAATTACACATAAACATTTAAGTCGTTGATAGTTTTATAAAATAATTTAACAGCAAAAAAAAAAAAAAAAACTATGCGCTTATCGAGATGTGCGATGTCCCTATTTTTTTTTTTTGTTTTGTATTGTGCGTGAAAAACTTTTGGAGTAATTCAAAATGATGTGCCAAGAATAGGTCAACAACAAGAGTAATGAGTTCAGCGGAAAATATTCACTACTATAAAATAATATATAGTCATCAAAGAAGATAAATCATGTTTCATATCAAGTATAAGTTATAAAAAACATTATCACACAAAATTTATTATTTTAATTTCAACGAAAACAAAAATAAATTTCCCCAACAAATTCAAGACTGGTTACTGTTTTAACGATACCGTCCAGTAAGTAAATACATTTTCTTTTTTTGCTGAATTTCAACTGAACATTGTTTATGCATAACATTGCTTTCATAGTACCTATTTAAATGGAAATACTTAATGTTTCTAGTTTTTTTTTTTTTTTTCGATGACGTCAATCATTGATATTACTCGTTTTTATGAGTTTACCATACATTTTAAACATGCATTTAATAACATTATAAATATACAATCATAAATCGTAATGTATTACTTTTGAGACACATATATATATATAGAAATGTGTGTGTAAATAGTAGAAATCTTGCATACTATTATCTACCTACCTACGTATAATGTTTGCTTTGTTTATTAGAGTTAGGTAGGGTTAAATTTAGCAATCAAATCCCGTACCGAAAACACTTCGAAACATTTATTTATGTAAATCATCCCCTATTTAACATTTTTAGGTGTATCCCATCATTAGAGGATTTTTGGTCAATTTCGACTAAGGTTTTTTTTTTTTTTTATTATTATTAAAGAAAGGGTGGGTGTCCAGATATGGTATATATGTTTTGGCGAGCAACTTCAACATATTATTATCTTTGGCGCCACCATCCTACACACGACTCAATACGTGCCAACATCATATTTTTGCATGCATACGCAATCCTGTGATGCGTTTAAATGGCTACATTTTACATGTCAATTATACTAGTTTAAAATGTAGCTACTTTAAAGGATCACTCTGTATGTATGTATATGTGTTAACTAAATTGAAAATATGTGTCACATGTTGTGATTATCGAAACCAATTACTTTAGAAAATATATGGTATTTATACGACCTAATAGGGAACGCATTACAATAGTTTTTCAGTGTTTGAACGATGTAAAGTTAAGTAAAAAATATATCATTATATAAACAATACATCATAAGAAGGTTATGGGGAATGACGATCATAGTAAATATTATACAATATTAATAATTACAATTTTAAAGTTTCAGAACTCAAAAAAACCAAGAGATCATGTACAAAGTAATTCAAAACGATTTAATTTGGTAATACAACTTATTTTAGATACAATGGATCAAAAAATATTTGATTCGTTAGGAAACTAACCAACAAGATAATATATTGTCTGATTTTTTTCCTTTTTTTTGACTATGGTTGTTTTTCCTTAAAACGCTTCATATAAGTATTTACTTGTGAAAAATACCGTTGTAGATAGTGTGATAATTTTCATACATTTTTATTAAACGTATTATTGTGCCCAGCATCTCATGGAATTATTAGAAACACATACACACGCACATACACACCTATTACAAGTATATTCTTCGGATGCTTATCCGATTCGGAATGCTGGTGACCATTCCAGCAGTACTCTTACTCTTAATATCGATTGCGGCGCAAAACATACTCTGATGAACTTTTCTCGAACTATATTTTTAGATTATGATGCCGTAATATTATTTTTCTGTCAGGTCTTCTTTTTTTCAAGTGTATATATCTAATGGATATTATCTATACATACATAATGTACATATAAAGCGTACTAATAATCCATTACAATAATTATTATATCGGTTGACATTTATGCGTTTAAACTATAACAACCATGCAGATGGAATAACAAAATGTATATTTATGTATTTGTTCCGTTCATCAATAGGCATTATAAGTAACGACAGTAAAAAATAATACCACAAGTTTAAGGTGTTTATGGATTTCCGATTCATACGCGATGATCGTCGACGGTGGAAATGGGGATTCATGTGTTTTCGAAATCCCTAAACTGTACAGAAACGACAACAACGGACGGTTGAATCAACGGGTGAAGATTGGCTGAATTTATTCACCTACGGAATATATATATATATATATATATATTTACAATTATATTACGTATTTTATCTATAATTAATTTTCAGTAAATATAAATTTCAGACGCACAGTCGATCGGTTCTAATCGAATTGCTATACACCGAGAAGATAGAGATATAGAAAAAGAAAGATAGAGATAGAGAGAGGGAGAGAGAGCAAAATTAATCAGAGAGAAAGAGAAAGGGAGGCCAATGATAAAAATTGACAACGATTGTCAATTAATTCCGATCACTCGGTTAACATATAAATGTAAAGCAATAATGTATTTATATATAGTTCTATTAATATGTAAGTACGCGCAGTATATGCCGTTTGCAAGTGTTCTGTTTGTGCAGCAGAAGCTTGTCACGCGGAGGAGGTCAGTTGCTACCAACTTTCTAGACGACAATAATGCACAACTGTAGTTCGTGTAGTGTATAGTTTATTATTATTATTATTATTATCATGTATATATATATATTTGTTTTCTTTCTCTCTCGCGTGTGCAGTGCGCTCCCATAATAAAGACAAATAAGATAGAAGTACATAATATCCTATAGAACACGATGCCACCACCGCTGCTGCTGTAAGTGTGTTTGTACAGAAGCACACGAAAAATATAAAAAGAAGAAATTACAGACTAGTCTAAAAACGACTGATGGTATATATATATATATATATATACGAACGAAACTTGTGCCATAAAATAGTCGTTAATGGAATAGTAGTGATATTTTTTTCCTCTGAAACGAGAAATAGCAAACAATTGAATAATAAAAATAAATAGACACGCGCAAACACCCACCCGCCCACACACACACACACACAGACACACACACACTCACACACACAAAAGCATCGTATCGACCGTCACATATTTTTCTCTTCCAAAGTCACTAATTTTGTTTCACCAAGACTTTCATCTCGACCACTTGTACACTACCGCCAACGCTGTCACAGCGTATTAAAAGTAGATCGTCTGTCTATTATTCGACGTATGGAACTGAAAAATTGAAAGTAGCGAGCGATTTGTTAAAACCTTCAACAACTGTTATCTCCTCTCTTTGAGCCATACTAAAACTCATTAATCACTTTTTAAACTGTACATTTCCATATTTCATCGTGTACCAATATGTCGAATAAACGCCAAAAAAATAGGTATCAACCGTCTTCTCCAAAAAAACTACGAAGTAAACCCCTCGACACGTCACCTGACTTTGACCTAATGACAAATGCCACGCTACATTATGTTATTGCACTGCCGAGTAAAACGTGTCGGTGTCGTCTCGTTCAATGTCGTATGTGAGAATCGAGCGTACGAAAAAATATACAACACGAAAAGGGATTTATGATCGTGGAATTCATCTTTCTGTTATACAGTGGCATATGCAGGGCGCTGAAGTGGTCTGAAGTGGTTTTCGTTGGACAGGTTTCCGTTAATTGTTCTATAAATATGAATATAATTATGTGAACAGTTTTGCGTTTGCCTAATTACGTCGGATGCGAGAGTAACGTGTAATAGAATTCATTTTCTTAGAAACCGTCTTCGTCCTTGGCGTACTAGCAGAGGATAAATATATGCGTGTCCATTCCATCCGCGTATAGGACGTTATCAATGTGTACTACGAGTTACGACAAGACCAATAAAAAATCCTCTTGACACACACACACGAATTTAGTCAAATTTATAGGAGACAGGATGGGCAATTGCGAGAATTGTGGAATTTCGAGAGCGGTAAATTGTTATTTATTTCTCTTTTGTATTAAGCTAATTTTAAATTATTATAATTGTATTTCCTAAATATTTTTTTATTTATTTTTTTTATTGTACTTTGTATTGTCGATTTATTGGTGGAAATTTAGCTGAAATTCATTATAGGATATTCTCTAAAATCTATTTTTAAACGAACGCTGAAGGATTCCTTGGTTTAACGGATAATGACAATACACAATACGCAGAAACTTGAATGCAGCCCGCATTTTAGAGTTGTTGTTAACCACTGCAGTTGTATTTTGTACGATACAAAACGATAAGACGATAAAATGATTATTTTTTCTTTCATCCTCCTACCAACACTCTTCCAGCATTAAAATGGGGGGGGGGCGGAATTGTATAAGTGTCCGGGCGCCTAATTTCTAAATGCAGCCATGCACACAAATCACATCACCGTGTCTATGTTGTACGACTGTCGTTGTTTCGTCAATTACGGCAGTGTATCAAGCGGAAGCTATAACAGATAGTGTACCGAAATAACGTATTTTGTATGTAACGGTCTACGGCGTTATGACGGTTCACGTCTAAGAAATGACTGCAAGATAGAGACGGATTATGAACGAAAACGGTGACGTTTCTCCGTACATTTCTTACCCAAAGTGCCGTTGCACGGCTGATCACTGCAGCTGTACACATCTGATCGAGCGTTTAGATCATCCCGTATCATTGCGGGAGAAACGGTTCTCGCCCGAACAATTCGGCGCAACAATCGTTGTCGCGTGTTTGCAGTACTGTATATCGACACGCAAAACGCTCGAGGTCGATTTTCTAAATCAAATAAAAATAATACTACCGGTATACTTGCACGGATTAACGTTAAAAATATTCAAATTTTTATTAACAGTATTAAATTATAATATGATGAATAAGCCGTCAATGTGTCACTGGAAGAGGCTTCTCAACGTGTCAGTTTTCCAAATAAAATATTTATTTTTTTTATGCACAGGTTTTTTTTTTTTTTTATAAAACGTTAACTTTTTGATTGACATAGCTGTGTCCTGTTCGTTTGATAAAACCAACAAAAATATTTTTTCTGCAAAACATGAATTTATTTGTGATTGGTTGAGGATATTTCACCGCATAATATAAGTTATAACGATGCGATGAAATAACTAACATTATAATAATCTTCTAAAATATTCAATCGAAAGAGTACAACTTTATACATTTATAATATTTATATTATTTATTCATTTCAAATACAGATTCGTGCGGTCGATATAACATTGTGGAATGTTTGACTTAACGTTGATGAAATCGAGCAATACTTGAAAAGAGACAGAATTAAAAAGTAATTTAAATTCGGTTTTGCGTGAACCCAATAACAATGAGAACAAAACTTAATTATTTCAGTAATCAAATTTACAATTTAACAATTTAAATTTATCGAGATTTACATTAATGTAATTTTTTTGTTTTTCATTTTTTTTTTTTTTTTTTATATACTTTTCAACGTGATCACGTACCATAATTGTTGATAATCGAACACTGCTCGATCCTCAAACTATAACTGATCTGATGATGTACACGTCAACGTGCAGAGAAAACCATTACGATCTACGTGCGTACTACGTTTAAATCTGGTACCGGAAAACCACCTGGTGTTAAACTACCGCGCATACGTCACGTCATGTTCTGAACTCTGCGAATAAACGAGCATTAATGAAGATCAAGTACAAGGGAATGTGTTGTTCCCCAAACATTTTTACGTTATAACGTTATGCGAATTATTGATCGCATTTCGTTTTGGCATTACACGTCTTACGCGTACAGAACCCCGCAGGATGTTAGCATTCTCATAGGGTACACTTTCCCTTTCATGTTTCAATCATTTTAACTGAAAACTAAATAAAGTTATGTGCAGTTGAAAACGAAAAAATAAAGAAAGTTGAACATTATTCTGCCGCATGTGTAAAGAAGATCAATTGAGAATGCGTGAAAAGTTTGGTAATTCGAAATTGTAAAGAAAAGTATAAAATATGTATTCAAGACTGCTACGTGATACGATGCGTATAAATAAAGCGAGGGTGAAAAAAAAATGTTTAATCCCACGGAAAATAGATAGGCCGAAGGAATGAAAGTCGTTTATTAATTAATACCCAAACAGTTGCTGTTTCGTGAAAACAATTTTCTGTACATACAACAATATGGAACTTTTACAGTGACGAGCGATTAAAAAAAAAAAATAAATAAAAAAAGAATGATCATCGCCATTATTGTTTTCGCGACAATTTTAACAATCAATATTTACAAAACAAAACAGAAATATAGGTTCGTCTTATTTTTCCTCGAAAAGCTCGTTCATCAGCATGTTTAAAATGTGATCAACCTATAATATTACGGTGCAGGTGGTCGCTGGATTCACACACCCAACATTTTTCAGTTGACCATTTTAGTAGAAACGGTCAAACGAAATACCAGTATTCAGATAGGAATACGTCCCCCCTCCCTTTTGAACGGTCTAGGGTATGATGGTGTTTCGCTATAATTTTAGCAATCTAATTGGAATGAACAGCGAACTCTCCTAGTTCGAATCTGTACGTAATACTATATATACTAGAGGTGCGTCGGACTCAAAAATATGATCTCGAACCGAACTCGAACCAAACTTTTCAATAGTATGTCGAACCGAACTTTTTAATTAGTACTTCGAACTGAACAATTTATTGTCATATTGACTTATTTTGTTTTTTATTAGAAAATACACAATCTGTAATTAATTTATTTTTACAATAAGCGTATGTGCGAAATGTTATTTTTTTTTTTTTTTACATGAATAATGGTCGATAAAAGAAGCCACCCAGCGATGACCCTTTTTTACTTGCTTAGTTATTAAAATTTAATTATGGTTCATGAGGTCTCTACACCATTGATGAGCTACTCGTCTAGGAGGATTTCCGGGGATATTATTTGAATTGAGTTGCCTAATGAGGGGGTTTTGATGGTTGGCTAAGTGGGACCGAAATCGTTTATAAAATATGGATGCAGTTTTGGCTATGGTTTTTATATGAAGATCGGAATGTAAAGTGTGATTTGAGACGTAAAAGGGTGTGCCCGTTATCAGGCTAAGAGTTGTTGATTGGAATGATTGGATTTTCTGAATGTTTAATGGTTTAGCTGCTCCCCATACCTGAATACCGTAAGATCAAATCGGAACTAATAGCGTTTTATACAAGCTTAATTTATTTTTCAAATTAATTTTGGATTTTTGGTTTAATAAAAAATAGAGGCTTCTGCGTCTTTGGTTTAGTAATAATCTTTTTTTTCTAATGTGGTGAGCCCAGGTAAGTCTTTTGTCTAGGTGTATGCCTATGTAGCAAGCGCTTGAGGCAATGGGAATGTTTGAGTTGTTATAGAGAAGTGTCTTTACGATGAGTTATATCGACTTTAACCGAATATTAATATTAAGAACTTATCGGTTTTTATCGTAGATTTTATAATCATAAATATTACACCCATCTAATTTTTTATATAGCAAAAACTGTTAGGTACTTTAATTGTTTTAAAAATAATAAAATTATTTCAGATTTTAAATCTAACTATGGACTTGTAACCATGCATACATAAAAGCTCTAATATATTATTGATAATTTTTTGTCGTTAATTTAAAATTTAAAATACCGAAGATAAATTTAACTTTCACTATGTAACTAAATAGTAAATAGTTGAACAATTTTTTATAAAATAAAAAGTTAATTAATAATGTAAAATTATTATTATTTGTTATTTGGAATTTGGAATTTATAATTTTTATTATTTTAAAAAGTATAATATTGCACAGATTTTTTTTCTTTATTTGTAGAATATTTTAAATTATTATTGTATGAATTAAAAATAATTATAGTTTATAAACAACTTACTTGAATAAATAATGATTATTGATTTTTAACATATAAAGTTTCTCTTTAATAAAATATATAGTATATTTATATATATATATATATATATATATATATATTTGTAATAAGTTATTAAGATGTAATACACTATTGTCATCAATTAATAACACTTATGCGTAAGTATAACGCGTATTGTGTTGGGTAACGACTATTGAATAGGACTAAGGACCAATTTTATAAAATATAATTAATAATATTAATGATAAATTACAATAACAATAATCAATTATCATTTTATATCATATGTATCATAAGATCATTCATATTAATATTAGGTTTTGATTTTGTTCAGTTTATTATGAACTTCGATTATACAATAAATTATAAATTATAAATAGTGCAAAAATAAAATAATTATTCAAGTCTATAAATAATTCAATAGCACAAGATATAATCAATTCCCTGATAGTATCGTTATCGTGGTTTTAATTTTACTTTTCAAATGTTAAAATATATGTAATATAGTGTATACACTTTATATAGACTACAGAGTATACAATCGACAAAATAAAAATAGACATAACAAAACGTATACACTATACTCCGAGAATAGCTTTGGTTCGAAACGTTTGACGTATTAGAATTTGTTGGTGTTCGTACATTTTTTTTTTTTAAATTCGAACTATTTTGATTTAAAACTTGGTTCGACTTTCGAACACCTAAAGTTTGGTTCGATTTTTTGAACTGCGAGCAGTTCAACTCACCTCTAATAAATATATACGAACAATACCGGGGCTAGCGTTATTTTGATTTTCACATGTACAAAACTGTGACTTTATTCAAGCGGTAGAGATCGTCCAACAACGTCCTATGGATCATATAATGTCTATTCCGATAAGCGTCCAGCAGCCGCAGAAATAGATACAAATCGATGAAGCACGAAAACCGAAAAATATCAAAATCAAAATCTAACTGTTTAAGTTCCGAAAAATATTTTTTTCTACCGTTTTCACTGCCACCCATTTATTCAACTACTCAATATTTACTCCTCTTTACAGCGCTTCCTAATCGAAGCACGTGATTTTCGGGGACTAGTTCTACCGAGTCGGACATCAGCTGCACGTTGCCGTTACTTCGGCCTCACGTCGGTTCGGATAAACGATCGTTTAAGCGTTTACCGTTGGCGGGGACGCGTAATGAAAACACCGCACGAGGTGAGCATTTATGTAAAACACCGTTCGCGCAATACTGATGTACGAAAACCGTACAACGAAACGACACGTGACAGGAGCCGATCGATCGCATCTATCTCGCAACCCCCCCCCCACATCTCCCTCCGTCGGCTGAACCTTACCGTGAATCCGTGACCGTCCGGATGCCCGCCGGACATCGGCCATAGTCACCGTAGCTCGTGTGGCACTTCGAATCGACGGCCGCCGTATGCACGGAGACGGTTGCGGTATCCGCGGACCATCACCGAAAGCGGAACGAGTCACCGAGACGTGATGGAACGCGGTATAGAATATATTATTGATTATATCCGTGGACCGCGGATTACGGTCAACCGACATTCGAGAACACAGTCCGGCCGCACGAACGGTAATATGTAACCGTCGTCTAACCAAGCGATCGCACCGAATCGCACGACGAGATCGAGACTTGCGCCGTGGATCGCGGATTAAGGGCCGGCACCGCGAGTGACAACGCCAGCGGACGGCCAGATATGGATGCGGGCGTCGTCATCGTTTCGAATTTGTCGTCTAACCTGGCCGACGTGCACGACCCCCGGGGGCGTTTGCGTTTCACTAAGTTTCGACCCCGTCGACGGTAATATTTGTTTTTAACCCGAGTAGTACAACTGCTCCCGGGGCCGAACACCGTCGTAGGTCAGGTCAGGTCAGGTTGGGTTACGCGTTAGGATGTTTTTTCGGGCATCCGCGTATGCGAAATAATTTACAAACGTATTGCTGTATCCACACCCTGCGCAGAACAGTCGTTTTTCGGTATTCGACAACAAATCGAAAGGTTTGATTTGATTTTTTTTTTTAATCAAAACGGATGCGCTCGTTGACCCAATCATTCGAATTTAAAATTTCACCCGCTGTATCGATTACGTATATTTTTACTATCATCGTTTCAAACCGTTTCAATGTCAGTTTATACCTAACACCGACGGTTCGAGATTGTATTTTGGTTATCGTACATCGGTTTTCTGCCCGAGAGATTTCTGTCGAATAAATAATTTGCACTGCAACTAATTATTATAACACTGCACTAATGTCCGTTATGCATTAATGCTTGTTGTTGGTTAATGACATTGTCACTTAAAATGTCACTGCAATTTAATGCACATAACGGTTATTTTAATAAACATTGTTTATTTAAATTATATTGTAAATTAAATAATTTGACCAGCAAAATTTAATTATTACACCCTCTACGACAGAAAAACATAAGTTTCTATTTTTTTTTTTTTTTATAAATTTACAAAAAGCGATAACGTTTTACTGAATCTTGCCCATCTCGGTGATGTGCAAACTGTAATTGTAATTGAATCATTAAACAATTTGTTACACATAGGTAGATAATTCTTTATTCTTATTCGCATCAATAGTGATGAAGAGTGGTCAAGATCCGAAGTTCAGTGTACCGGTTATCAACCAATCGTATTCGTTTGATGTATTTTTACGAAGACTTGTTACGTTTGTCTCGCTACTAATATTGGCTACTGATTTTCCGATGTGAAGTAATAATATTTTTTCGTCGATCTATTCGATCGACTAAGTGCCCACTCACAGTAATTACGATCAAGGACGCCCCTAGATTAAAATACCGCGGTCATTATGGTTACACACGATTGTCACCACTGCAGGAATCGTATAAAAGCAAAACATAACAACAAAAAAACGCTCTGTCTGTGTAGGTGGTGTTTAACTAATAAAAATACAAATTTATAAGTGTGTAACTACAGTATTTAAATACAATATTTCATTGGCATTCAAACCTTTATCCGTAGGAGTTCGTCCATGGTCTGGAAAAGGATGACCGACTCGCAGTTGGGAATAGAAAACCTACTGTGTATAGTTTCCTTCTCTCTGCCGTATGTTGGTAATAATAATAATGTTCACACAGGAAAACAATAATAATGCTGAATAACGCCCGAAGTTTTTATTTTTATTTATTATAATATAATGAGATCTGAAGCATTTAATTTCAACATAATAATATTATAATCCTTCATATGTGATATGTACCGTACGGTTGTTTTTTTTTTTGTCTTCACCTTGCAACTGACTATTTTTAAGCGGTATAACGCGCGTCGAGTCCACTTTAAAAATTCCAAATATCGATTTACGGTTATTTGCAATTCATGCGACGCAAGAATTGCCGCCGTTCCGAGGTAAAAAAATCTAGACAAAAAATAATAGCGAATACGATAGAGTTTATCGTACTGGAGAGATCACTTATATCGCGACTCGTCCATCGGAGCGTTCGTGCACAGATTAACAATTATTATTTATTATACTCTATTCGACGTGTTGTGAACGGTTGTATATGATTTCCCGTCACCGTAATGACTTCGGATGCCTGACGGAGACGGATCACCGCGCAATGTCAGCTATTATTGTGATTCGTTCGCGTGTGGTTAAACTTCAAATAGACGGCAGCGTGATCTTTATCAGAAACGTTTCACGTTTCATTCATAATAACGTTTTGAAATCCAAACGATTTATTTTTGCTTGAATTTTTTTTCTATAAACGAAACAATAATTAAAAAGTAGAAAGTAGAATTGAAATGGCATTTTTAAGTATTTGATTCGCGAAAACGTTTCGGTAAGTTACTATAATTATGGTGAAAATAAAATCGGGGAAGATATTAAAAAAAATACCCTGCACTAATGAATATACATTACAACGTAAAAGCACGATGCATGTGTTGCGGTATAAGAAAACTTATGTTAGTTGAGATGAGTAATAGAATAATAATAACTGATTTCGAATAAGTTTACATTGTATATCATTTTTATAATTCATGATTAACCGGATTTCGTTCAAGTTTAAAATAAACACATAAATTGTAACTTGATAGACGAAAAATTTACGTCACTCGTAGTTAATGTATACATTTGAATCCGTTTAATGGGGAACACAAGGTGGCGATATATTTGTCCCCATTTTCCGACTGTCCCAATAATCCGATTTAAAAAAAAAAAAAATTTAAAAAAAAATTAAAGCAAATTATTATAACTTTATTACAAGGAACATACATACTTAACTTATATTTTCTTTAAAATGTATTATTTATAATACATATTATGCTATCGTAAATTATATTATGTATTAAATTTAATTATATGTACATTCACAGAGCCGAAATAACGTGAACTAAAGATTATCAAAAAAGTATCTTTGCATGCAGTCTAGACGACTCAATTATCATCACAGATTATGTGGTAGTAGGAGATGAAGAAATGATTTGCAAATGTAAAATACGTAGGTAATTGTTATTATTTAAACATAGGATTGTTATGTAACTTCTGATTGAGTTATCGATATTAGTTAATTACATTATCGAGTAGGTATTTATAGATAATTCTATATCCCTTATAATCGATGGGTTGTCCCTGATAAACGATGTTAAATTGCCTAAAAAGAACATATTCCTTTAGGGTTTTGTCTATTTGTCCTTATTAAGTGATTGTCCTTTTTACGCGATATCCCTATTAAGCGGATTTGGCTGTATTTTTAAATACTCTTTGAAAACGCACAGTTTCGAGTAGAAAACCAATTTTGGAATATTTATGAAGTGCAGTGGTTTTTTTTTCCATTTCTATTCGAAATCGTCGATTCACACATTTGCAAGTAAAAACCAACAATTTCTCTACGTTATCCCTGTTGATCCGTTTATGGCCGAACAAAAGGCCAATATGAACACGTTTCCATTCCGTAGTCCTGGACGTTATAACTAAATATAATCGCATACCGTGCGATCAGTGCTGCAAACTCTGAGCCCGGTGCGCAAGGATTTAGTTTAAGGCCTCCATTATTTTTAATCTGATTATTTTATTACGACAGCATTTGACTTTTTGGTATTTCAACTTAAACGGAATCGTTTGCCATCCGATACGTGTACAACTTACGTTATCGGAATAAAAACTTATCCAAACCGTACTTGTGCACGGTAACTATAATGTTGAAAAACGAAACCAATGGCTTTGCTAAGTTCAACACCGCGTACAATGTATTTTTTCGTTAGATCCAACAGGGCTCGAGGCGGAATCGACCGGAACGAGAGGAAGGTATTATTGGAACGTGTTTTTTTTTTTCTTTTTCATGTGCGTCTGCGCGCACGGACGTCGACGGGAAAAGTATTGCGGCGATCGTCGCCGAACAAAAATTAAACACGACAGTGGACGGATGTCAGTCGGCACTCCGGGAGGAGTGGTGAAATCGCGAAATATTCGTGTCACGCGGAAGCGAAAACGATATTTGCAACGGACGATCTTCGATTTCGTCTTTTGGTTATTTCGGAGACCCCTCGGCGGAGCCAGCGCGGTCCGATAGCCGCGACACCGCGTGCGACTACGGTCCGCGCAGTTGACGACAGCCATAGGTGCGCGTGGCTGGCATAACAGCAACAATGATATTGTATCCACGCGTACGCCCGGCACCGCGACGGAAATTAACGTTTCGCGTTTTGGGCTCAGGCAATCGAACGGCATCGAAATAGTGCCGGTGCGCTATCGGGATCGCGTTGGAACAACTGATAAATCACACCGACGGACGTGCGTGCGTGCACGAGGACCTCAACGATTCGTGCCGCTGCCGTAGCCCGGACATCGCAATAACGTCGCATCGGAGTTGCACCTCAGGGCGCTCGGTCGCAATACGATTCCATGCGAACGTGTTCCAAAACGTTGGAACGTCGGTAAACTCGAACGCACGCGGTTGTTCCGCCGACGACAACGAACGAAAAGTAGATGCATCGAGGTACGTTACTCTGGCACCACAAATTTTCCAAAAATCGAACCATAATTTTTACCAAGGTTTTCAGAATTTGTACCCCGCTATTTATCCCTCAAAAACAGTTTTTCGGTTGCGGGTGCCAGGGAAACGTTTACCCAGCACCCGCAAACTCACCGATTTAAGTTAAACAGTTTAACTTTGTGGTACCAGGGTAACGCACCTGTTGCATCGTTAAACGCAACCGTCAAATAAAATCGAAATGGAAACAGGTCCAACGTTTTGTTCGGCAAAACCGTGTCTCGTAGAACCACGCTCACGGACGATGGGGTACTAATGTACGGTCACTGGACCTTGGTTACGGTCGGTCATGCAATATCGACGGGATAAAGTGTACTGTGCAATGAGTGGAAGATTTCTTGGACAGTGAAGGTTCGTGCAATGGTGCACAGGAGCACGTGAACCGTCAAAAAAATAAAAAATAAAAATATTTATACAAAATTATTCCCGTAGTAAAATATAATTCGGTTATTATGCACACAGTTCGTAAACAATAAAAATATTTATTGAGAAAAAATTTTTTTGCAACTATTCGTGTTACGAAGCATGTCTATTGGCAGTCAAATAATTAGCGGAGAACACATTCGTAGAGCTTCGGGGGCGGCAGTAGAAAAATTAGCCACGTGCGTTTATATGTGTCGGTTAGTCATACATGGTTGTTACGTATCACGTCGATCGTGAAAATTAAAATGTTGTGTTTATGTTTCGTGCACAATAAGGTATTTTTTTCTAATTTATTTTCATTTTATCGTGACGGAAGGCTTAAAAAAATCAAATTTACCCATACCTATAGCAAAATTAATAATTTTTACCCGCCTTCATAGGTATCTTATACATTTATTGTACACCGCCTAATGTGAACATAAGAAAACGCCACTGCTCTTGGATATTCTGACTTGCTGTGTACGATGACTCTCGATTCGTCTCCCGAAGTTAGGTAGATGACCTGTTTTCCCTGGAATCGCCTGCGGTTGTTTTCGGCGGCGATTCGAGTATAGCCAAATCGTTTTTCCTGGAATTACCTCCCATTCAAGCGATGCTAGTTCACTAGAAACTTGTAAGCTAGTTCATTATTTGCTAGTAAAAAAGCATCGTCTACTTGAGTGTGCTGGTGAAACCTAGTAAACTATTTTGATGGCGAACTAGTTCGCGAGTAAAGCATAAACGTTTCGACCTTTTTGACGAACTAGCGTGCCATCAGTTGCGAGTAAAACTAGAATCGTGTAACTGCTGGACAACTAATTGATTATTCTAAACCAGCAGCTCGTACTTTACCGGTATTGCAACATCCAAGTAAAAAATATTAATAGTTTCATGCATATTGGTAACGTGATCGAGGGTGACCAGTTAAATAAAGGATATTCAAGGAAGGTTTTCTAGTCCTTTCGAAAATATATTTAACCGTAGGTTGGGAGTGTAAAACGAAAAGATCCTGATATTTCAAATGAATGTACAATGATTCGGATAACTATTAACGTTTAATATACAAAATAACTTTCGAACGTGGAGTTTTACATCAAAACGGTACGGAGTTCAGCTACACCGGATGACCGTCGTGGCCGTACCATCGTTTCTTACGTAATCGAAATTAGCCTTACAACAGCGCTGTATGATATATGCCCTAGTTAGAACGTAGTGTCTACACTCAGCCAATATACAAGTTTTATGTGCTACAACATTATATTTTAATAATAATTAATATTTAATAACGTTGAATTAGTTTCAATAACAAATACGTTACAATACGAAAAAACTATACACTTATCATAAATTCTGTTTTTTATTAAATTGCAATAAATTAGGGTATAATATTATTTTGTTTTAAATGTATATAATAAAAAATGAAAAAACATCGAAATTTTAAACAAATTATCCTAGAGAGCGGGGGGGGGGGGCGTTGCCCCCCTGGCCCATCCCTGCGGGCGGCCTTGCTAGTACGATGTCTGTCACTAAATAAACAAGCATCGTGTAAACTACGCTATACTACCAAGATTATTAATTAATACATCGGTAGTTGTCGTCCACTATGGATTATTATACCGATTTCCGTAGTGTTCGAAAATATTATTTTTACGACATACAGTGTATCGCAGACTGGTCGATTTGTCGAATACAATAAACTTTTCGGTAACTGATTATCACTTGAAGATAAGTTGACAGTCGTATTCAATATCATCAGTTTATCAACAATGTTTCGTTCGCGTAACCGTTACGTGCATTAGGTAATAAAAACGTTAGAACACATTTTTACGTTCGTACACAATATTGAAAATGTTTATTTAATTTAACAATAGGAGGCAATTCGAATGAATGATATTTTTGAAATCGAGAGGCGATTCGAGGGTCAGATTGGGGAGGTGTTTCGAGCCCCTGTATAGTACGATTTGGATGACCGTCGCATCGGTTTCACAATCAAGCGTTTATTTTTAACATGATGATAATACTAATTAACCGCATTAACCTTTTTTTCGGTAGATAATTTAAAATTTTTTTCTCCAAATGGTTTGTGTCTACAGTAGATCTATTCAGTTATTAACTAATAAGTACTTTTAAAATGGCATTTTTCAGTTTTCCATCATTCAAATACTATATTTTATTCGAAGCAAATTCTCATTTTAAATACATATTATAACAAAGTACTTTGTGTATATTTAAGTTCGAAAACTTCAGAGTGTGAATGTAAATATTCCATAAATAATATTCCATAACTACAATAAAATATGTATAGCGTAACTACAAATTTATTTTGTGTAAATATTTTTAAATTTAAATTTTATTATTATTTTTTATTTTTTTTTTATTTAATTAACATAGATTTTAATGCCACTGTAAATGTAATTTGAATATTTGTTGGCGCATACACTGCATATTACGCACAAAGTATTCAGATTTAATATAGATCATTCAGACACTAATCTGTATTTATGTAGAATTTCGTTATGTTTAAAATGTACGCACAAATTGAAATCTGATTACATATTGTATTGAAACGAAACAATACTTAGAGTAATATGGTTTTTTTTTTTTTTTTTATCGGTATTGGTCGACTGTTGTAATTTATGAAATGCATTTCCGTCCATAAGAAAAATGATTTAAATAATATTTAAAGTGTACAAAAATTTAAAAAATGTATTTCAATGTACACGCACTTGTTTATAATTTGTTTATTTTTATTACAGAGAAACATTGACCAACAACACAGATGTTTATAATTTATCACTCATAAATATTCATTTAAACTTATTTTAAAAGCTATTAACACGTTTATTTCAAAGGGGAAATAACCATGAACTCTTAAAACTGATATCATATAGAAAAGTACTTTTATTCCCGCGGGCTAAAGATAACCTAAAAGTTTTGCAAAGAAGACGATATTGAAATGATTAAAGTGTAAATATATGTACAAACAACTGTTTCCGTTTTAAAACATAATAAATTATTGTTTTTGGTAAAACAGATTAGAATGAGTAATAATTATATGTTTATTTCCGGAAAAATAATTTAAAATTGTATACTTACAAGGAAAACTTTTTCAACAGGCATATTATACTTAATTGTAATTTAAATTAATATTTGTACAATAATTATAATCACTAAATGTATATGATATTCGCATTATTAATTTATAAACATTATCATTAATATTCGTTATGTTGAGAATATCTTTATTGACATTTGCAATAATAATATTTTCATTTTCGTCGGTAATACTGGTATTTTACGAACAAATGCAAGTGATTGCAAATCGTGCAACTCTACACTGTGTAATAATAATACAACTGTGTTTAATTCGTTTTAATGATCTAATACGATAAAACATGAGCGGCATAGTTTTTCATGAAACAAAAGCGATGACGTTTTATTTATTTTTAACCTTACACCGAACCGCCTGTAGTAATTGTTTTTCCGCAGAACAGACGTCACACTCGCTGGTGGTACGTCACTAAAACGGTAATAGTAATGTCTCAATCGAATCATATCACCTGTTCAATTCCTTGAGTATCTACGTCCAAGCATAGGTGTGCGCAACGGGTGTGCCCGGACGACCCCCAAAATGTTGTAAACGGGGCTCTGCAATTTAATTCTAATAGCAAGGAGCCCGTATCGAATGTAATTTTGATAAAATTAAACGATGTCCCGTCGTAGAGACATTGAATGTTCTAGATTTTCGTGCAATCACTTATTATGATAATATAACAGCTATATAATTGACTGGAAAAATACAAACCATAAACGATCGAGGCTGTCCGAGAAAAATATTCGCGATTCAATGAAAATATGTTCATTGGAACTAATATACCACAGCACTTAATATAAAATTAAAATCGAGTATTTAGTTTGATTGTTTGTACGTTAAAATGCATCTAGTGTACCTACACGTTTTGATAGGATCGAGGCCCAAAATCGTTGTAGGCACACCCTGAAACACAAGTCAAAGTGTCAAACCCAACGGCAGTCGGTGCCGTTCGGCCGCGCGGTATTTCGCGAAGTGTACGGACAATAGTTGGTTTACTTTTTCACCTATTCGCAATTTTGCGACTTTCACGTGTCTAAGAGTTAATCGCAAACGACACGAAAGTACCGAACAAAACGGACGCGGAGTGCTCGCGTACACGAATCGATCCCTCCGAATGAACTCGCGTCGCGAAGTACAGTGCACGTGTAATGTACTCTCTCGTCAAGCCGCTGTGACGGTTATCTACATGGCTCATAACTTATATATAGCTCTAAAAAGGTTCCCACTGAACATTTTATGTTGCCTAACATCTTTGAGATGTATGTTTTGTGTTCAATATGAAACATGGTGCGATGTTACTGAGTGGTTTCAATTTCGTTTTATTTATTACAACTAGTTATATATATATATATATATATATATATATATATATATATATATATATATATATATAATTTATAATCAAAACGCAATATAATTACAACCCTGTAATGTTTGAAAGTGTCGTTTTCAGATAATGGTAGTAATCAGTAATCACGTGATTATAGTACTATACATATATGAGTATATATACAAATAACAAGTTATTTACAAACTGATTTCCAGATTTACAATTTATAAATTATATATTTAATTGATAGCTGATAACTAGCTGGTTTTACGTGCTATTTTAGTAAATTGTTATTAAAATTTATCATTTGCTCAATACTCGTTTTACTTATTGTCACGCAAGCACACAACACAATGTGTCATTTGTGATTTGTGATTTTGTGAATGCAGACGGTTATAAAATATACATATATTACATACTTTTATTAATTTAATTATTATTATTAATATATACTTATCTATGGTATATTATTATGTCAGATTATACAAAAAAAGTTAAGGTAAGTTTAATGTTTATTTAACAGTTTGTATGTTTAGGTATACGCATATTGCATTAAAAACATAATCGTGTGGTTTAAGACTTCAAGAGGTTTTTGTATTCAAATAGTTCAAAATATATACTAAAAATAACTAAAATATACTTTACATATCTTAAATATTAAACATTTTACAATTATTACAGAACGAAATTAGAAATCTAGAAGTCCTAAATCGCATGATCCATCTTTTAGAACAATTTATTTTTGTTTAACTCTAATATTATTAACAATTCATTTAGGGTCGTCCAAGCAAACGATGGAGCTCCATTTCCCTGGCACCCCCACTTTGGAATTTCGAAAATCAAATTCAATAATTCGTTTGTGCTGGTTTGCGCACTTATTCCCGACGTTTGTGCTTTCATCGTTCCCGAGATATTCAAATTTTGTTGTGGGGGTGCCGAGGAAATGCTCAGCACCCCCACTTTTGAATTTCGAAAATTAAATTTCATTATTCGTTTGTGCTTCGTTTGTGCTGGTTTGTGTACTTATTCCCGACGTTTGTGCTTTCATCGTTTCCGAGATATTCAAATTTTGTTGTGGGGGTGCCGAGGAAATGATCAGCACCCCCACTTTGGAATTTCGAAAATAAAATTCCATAATTCGTTTGTGCTTCGTTTGTGCTGGTTTGTGCACTTATTCCCGACGTTTGTGCTTTCGACGTTCCCGAGATATTCAAATTTTGTTGTGGGGGTGCCGAGGAAATGCTCAGCACCCCCACTTTGGAATTTCGAAAATTAAATTTCATAATTCATTTGTGCTTCGTTTGTGCTGGTTTGTGCACTTATTCCCGACATTTATGCTTTCATCGTTCCCGATATATTCAAATTTTGTTATGGGGGTGCTAAAAACATGCTCAGCACCTTCACCTCAGAGTTTCGAAAATCAAATTGTATTATGCATTTGTGCTGGTTTGTTCATAAACTTTGTGCAAAACGATATGTCGTTGATAAATTGGTACAACTTAAATTTTACAAACATTTATTGTTATTGTTATTGTTATAACTAACTATTTTTATGGTTATTGATATAACCTACTATTGTTATTGTTTGTGTATAATTTGTAAAAGAAAAAATGTTTTCGGTAAATTGATACAACTTACATTTTTTTAAATATCCAGAAAACTAAATTTAGTGGTGTTAGGATAATGGATATATCCACCTAGGATTCTTATTAATTTATTAAATTATGTTTTAAATTATTATAAGGTAAATTTATACGTCTCCATAAAGCCTCAACTATACATTACTTATTTTCTCATATTCAATGGTATTCTCGATTTAAAATTTATAAATCTAATAATATTAATCATTCTAGACCTTTCATTCTATATTAAATTTTTGTTTTGTTGGATAATCAAATTATTATTGATTGAATTCTTATGAATTCCAATTATGACTAAATCAACTATGAGAATTGCTAATAATTGTGTAGACATATTCATAGGAAAAACTAAAATGTTGCGAATATCAACAACTAAAACTTATATTTTTTAAAAAATACTCTTTCATACACTATAGATTATATTATTTCTTTATTATTCTGTTATAATATATTTTAAACTAATATAGGATAATATATAAGATTGTAAAAAATACTCAATAATGAATTTAATATGAAATTAACCATGTTATGAAGTATATTTGAAAAATATAAAATTTACTGAAAAACAACTACATATATAGACAATTTACTTAGAAATTAATACAATTAGTTAAAATAAAAATACTTCTGCGTACTTCAGGTACTTTAAAAAAAACAAGTATAAGGTAAAGTTTAAGAATATAAAAACTGAATAATGAACATAATATATTAATAAATTTGTGTAGTATGTTATGGAAACTTTAAATATACACAAGCAAAATAATACAAATGGTAACTTATAAATTAATAAAACTTATTTAAAAAAAAAAAATTACAATTTATGAAAATATTAAATAAAAATTAGATATTATTATTATACATTATTATACAGTATAAACTATGAATTGAGAATTATTAACAATTGATGTATGCCTGGCATGACGTACTGTTGTTATTAAGTCATCATATCTTTCCCATATATTTTCTGTTTCCCTCCAATTGAATGAAACATAATGTCCTATAGCTTCCATGTTGGTTTTATTTGAAGGGGATATAAAATTCATGATTCCTCTCAGATAGTATATTTTTTTAAATATATTTAATGATTTAGGAATTTCATTTAGTGTCACTCGAACATCAAAATTTTCCTTTTGATTTTTCAAATCGGTCATTGGTAAAATTGGTTCAATTATTAAATGATACCCAGAAATTATTGATTTGGTTATCATTGAGCCGCAGTTAAGACATTCAACGGTAGTATTATCTTCATACGTACTTTTTATAATGTCCAACATAAAATTTAAATTGCTAGTCGGCAAATGAGCATTTATTGTAGTATGGATCTTTGTTTTATCGTAATTACATTCTTCACGGTGTATTTTCTCTTGTAATGATGGAAAAAATTGAAATAATTTGCCCAGTAAATAATGTGCTGTACATGATGCATCTAAAATTGTAATACCTCCAAAATTATTTCTAGACTTTTTATAATCTGCCATAATGTTTTTCAAAATATAAGCTCTTTTTTCATAAATTTTTGAGTTAACACCACCTTTAATCAATTTTTCTATTAATTCGAAAAACACATTTTTATTATTTAAATTTATCCACTTAGAATACGAATAGCTATCGACATATGATGTACAAATAATATAAACAATGCTATCGAATGCACAGGTATTTCTTACACTAAATTGCTGTCCGTTGATTGTAATATTTTTCAGGTCAGCAAAATTCCCATTTCGTAGAACTCCTATAACTCTACTTTTCGATTGGCTGGAGTCATTGTAGAATAATATAGTTGGGTCTTTATCTAAATATGTTTTCTTTTTTTCTTTCCCTATATCATAACCTAAACCTTTCCAGTTTTCCAAAATTTCTTGATCGTCATTTATTAATATTTCAGATGTATCATTATTATTACTTGATGTACTAGTATTAGAATAGGACCGCTGTTTATGTATATTTAATGTTGGAATTCCCTTATTACAAATCGATCTGTTTTCATTAAATTCTATGGACGGACTTTCTTTTGGGGGCTCATTAATTGAATTTAAACTTCCATTAGATGATTGGTGCATATGCGCTGTTTTACTTGCTAACAAATTTGTTGATCCTATAATAGAGTTAATATGAATCTTCAAAAATTCGTCGAGTCTTATCGGAAGAGATTTATGTTTAAACACAACTGATTTTAAATCTTTAAACAAACTTTCCGAAACAGAAGAACTTTCTGTTTTATTACCGTACTGAAAAATAGGTATCATTATTGAAGACCAACAAGGAATAAGCTTGCAAAAATATAGTAATCTTTTTGCAATTCCTGGACTAAATTGCATGTTGTCTCTATCACCTGCATTTGATGTATGATTTGAACTTTCTAGTACTGTTTCATAAATGTTTCTAACTATATCAAATATAGATGTATTCTGTAAATCTTTCATTTGTTTGTCATCCATATTTAAAATCGGTTCATTTAAGTCATCAATATTTGTATTATTTTCTTCAAACTCGATATCATGCGTGGCAATTCGTCGTTTTAAATATGTTTTGGAATGTTCACACTCAGTTGGTTCATTATTGGAATTTATACCTTCAGCTTCATGAAGTGCTACTGTAAAAATATTCTTAAAAAGAAGTTTCATGTCTTCAAAGTTTGTACTAACAATAATTAGTCCAATCGATCGCATATAGAAATTTTTGATCCTAAACGTAGAACTTTTCAACTCAGACCAGCCACTAATTAAATGCATCACATGGCTTATATCATTTCTGATCATGCATATAGGTAATTCCACTTCTTTGTTCATTATTAAATCGGAACATACATTAATATATTTGTTAAGTGTTGAATATTGGGTAAATGTCTTGACTACAGCCATCATAAGAGCAAGGGATTGATCCGTTACAACAGTTTTTGGAGGAGGAATACTATTCCTAGACCACTCAGTGAGCCAATGACCTATACTATTGTTGTCGTGACGTTCGGAAAGCATATGCGCAACAGAAAACTGGCAATGATTATTAAAGTCGTTTATACCGATTTGATACAAAAATATGTGTCCTGTTTCTCTACAATTATTTAGAGTTATCTTTTTAACTAATGCACCTGTAGCATCAATACTTATAGTAGGGTTTTGTGTACCTTTGCAATAATTTCTGTAAGCATTTATTTCAAAAGACGTCCAATAGTGTAAAAAAAATCTATCGTAACCAATATCATGAAATATTGTATTGTATGGTGACGTTCCCTTCATTAATGATACAGCTAAAATTGGGTCGTCATGATATTGGTGTTTTTTCTGTTCTTTATGCTTCATTATCTGCAATGCATTCATTGTAGGCATATGACTTGGTTCTTTATCACCATACTTCATTATTTTTTTTGAAACCATTCGTTGTAAATAGGCAGCAGACATATTACAATTAACTAGTTTATCTACATACATATTTCGTTCATTCTCAGACACTCTCCTTTTCTTTGTATTTTTGCATTTTTCGAAATTTCCTTTTAATGTACATACAATTATCACTCTTGAATTTTCTTCTGGTTTATTTTCTACTATGCCTTTAAAATAACTGAAACATGCATTACAGTTACCAATAATGTTTAAGTATATTTGTCCATGATTGTTTATTTTTGCATATTTATATGTAATGCAGCATGGTAATCTTGTTTGTTCATAAAAATGTTCGTTTATGATAGGTGTCCACTTGTATGGTTTTAGAATTTCATAAAATCGATTACAAATGTTTTTATCTGAACGTTTATATGATTTAAGTTTCTCTTCGTATGTCTTTCCATTCTTGTGAAGAAAGAGTTATATTAAAATGCATGGATTCTTCAGCGTCTTCTTCACTTAAAGATTCTTCATATTTGTTATCATCTGATAAACTGAAATTGGTTTCTGTTTCATTAGAAGTAGTTTCTGGTGAACTTGGTTTTAACTTATAATTGCCTAAACCTAAGTTATCCAAAATTCCATATCGGTTTTGTAGAACAATTGTGTAAATATATTTAGCACTAATCGAATTTTCTAAATCTTTTTGAATATTAGTCCAACAAGCATGACTTGGTCCTTCCAGTTTATTTAAATCATGATTAAAAACCGTATATTTTCTTATAACTTGTAATAATTCTTCTATATTTATTTTAGATTGTCTTGGCATATTGATAAATAATTTTAAATACTATTTAACAGTCAGTAGCCGTTTGCTAAGGAAAAATAAATTTAATGTAGAGCATATTTTTTTAAACATAAAGTATTAATATTAAATTTTATAATTTTTGTCCGTTATTTCAACTGTTAGGAACATTTTTGGGAAACTCAAAAAATTACTTTCTTTATGCAGCATCTTAATCAAATTGTTCATCAAAACATACCATATATAATATATATATTATACATTACATCGGTTATTAAACATATAATATAGTAAAAATTTGTGTTGGCCAACAATATCAATAATTAAATATTATATAAATATCGTGGGTATTTTCTTAATAATTTTGATATCGATATCCAAAAATGATTGCAATATCGAGATGATTCATCAGGCTCGAAACAATAAAGATGACGGATTGATATATACATTTCTATTACTTTTATTTACTAGATAATAATAACTTATGACATATTGTGATATATTTCAAATAAGTAGTTCACCATACCAAATAATCTAATCTAATTTTTAGATTCTGAACGGAGTGATGGAATCTATTGGTTTTGTTCGATTGTTTTCTCACGGAAAGACGTCATAATCATTTTATTTCGATATTAATTTTATATTTGTGTTAAGCAAAATTAAGGAAAACTTTATATTAATATCATTGACTACTGCTAGGAGTGATAAATGGTAACATTTTAAAATAAACGAAAAGGGGATTGTATGAAGTTTTTTTGTAAGAAGTGCAAATGTTCTGTTGGTTTTGGTAAAAATACGGTTAATTTCAAGTTACATTTTCAGCAATGTTCAACCAAGTAAATCCAAAGTTTATTTCCATATTTTAAGCAAAAACCTAAATAGTTAAATAAAACTAAACAAACTTAATATTTATCAAACATGTTGGGAAAGATAACCAATTATTTTATCTGTTATAGATTAATGGTAAAAGTAATGATCGAAGGTTTATCTAAGATAAAAATAAAATATATGCTTTCAGTTATCTAGATGAAAAAAAAGATAATTAACTAAACTAACATTAAAAATGTAAATCTTAACTTTTTTTTTAATAATCAATTTATGCCTGAAGATTCAATAAAATACTTTTATTTTTTTAAAAGTGAATAGGTAAATCTTATGAGTTAATGCGTCTAATTACATATAATACATCTACTACTTTTTCTTTCCTCCGAAATAATAATTTTAATAAAGAAATAAGAATAAGCATTCAAACTTTAGTACCTAACACTATACCCAGGGCTTGAAACTGATTTCAAAATCGTTTTTAAATACTGGTTAAATAACCGGTTAAAAATCGGGACGGGTCCATTTTCCTCCAAAAACGAGATACCGTTTTCCTCCACAGTCCATTTTCCTCCAAAAAATAAAAAAATAAAATCGTCAATCGTTGTCGAATGATAAAATAGAAATAAAAGAACAAATTAATTATTTTAAGTATAACTATAATATAATAATATATCGTACGCTTCGAACTTGGTGAGTGGTTAAAAATAGAAAGAATATAATAAACAGTACGCACGTCGATAAAGATGCACCAATCAATAAATAAAATAATAATAAGTGGTTGGTGTTAACGTAACTAGACAGTGTGTAATATATAAGATATAAAATATAAAATATAATAAAATCACTACAGTTTATAATATTATATTTTTTATAAGGATAGGACATTTCACCAAAAAATGAATACCTGTTTAAAGAAAATAAATATAACATAATTGGAGGATAATAGACATAACTTTAGTCAAAAATAATGTGAAGGAAAATGGAAACCAACCTTATTTTTTTTTTTTTTTGGAAGAAAATTGTCAGTGGAGGAAAACGGTATCTCGATTTTGGAAGAAAATGGCTACGGCCAAAAATTGATAACGATATCGAAATCATTATAAACCAAAACCGGTATTCAATTCTGTAAACGTAATCGTAAAACATAAAAAATTGATATACGAAATCAAAATAGAAATCATAACTTATTAAAACCGATATCAAAAAATTGAACAAAATCATAAAAATTAAAAACCGGTATCCAACATTAAAACTAAAACCAAAATGTCTTAATACCGGTATTGAAAAATTAAAATCAAAATCGAAAAAATTCAAAACCGGTATACAAAATCAAAATCGAAACTGACATTTTTTCAATCGGTTTCAAGCCCTGATTACACCTAGTTGGAAATAATTTACACATATACATCTGGTTCAACAAATTAAGTTTTTTCGTTAATTTTATTGGGTTTTCCTATAGTCGATTGAAGAACGTAGATTGTTATCGATTATGAATATTAATTTAAATTAAACTATTGCTATTATTACCCCGTCATAGATAATACAAATTAAATTACTATTCTATGATCAAAACGATTATGAATTTAATGTTGACAAGAGTAGGTAAATAAGATAATAAAATAATTTTTTAACAAAAAATAAAAATAAAATATTATTAAAAAATAAAACACCAGTTTACTTCATTTAATATCTATTACCTATCGACAAAAAAAAATCGCAAAAAAGTAAGTATAAGGTAAGATATTATAGATAATTTTATCTAGATAGTCCCAACTCTGATTATAAATACTTATATACAAATATAGGTATTTATACGTATATGTATACGTATATTATAAATACGTATATGCAAATTGATATCAATATCGAAATTTTTTCGAAATCGTAATACGATATCGAAAAATAAAAACGATATCGATAATTAAAGATATATTGTTGGCCAACACAAAATAGAAAAATAGTAGTAATCATGTACACTAAGAGAATAAAATAAAACTTCAAAGTCAAGCATGTATTCAATAATTATGATTGGCAAATGCTGTGTGTGTACATTTTTCTAGTACTAATTACATTTTTATAAGATGTTTGCATTGAACCAGAAATTTAAAATGTAATTTTACAAACTACTTAATTCTTTTATAAAATTTAAATGAGAAATGTTTTAATAACTTACCCAATACAGCATCTGTCCAGTGTATTGGAGAATAAATTAGTACGTAATTGAACACAAGTTTCACTCTCAAACTCCGACGTAAGAATGAAAGAAAAATTTAATAATAATATTAAAAATTTTGTCTAGAAAACTTTAAAATCATATCACCATTCTGTATTATTCCTACTTTACATTAAACTGTATATTATTATATCTAAAACAAAATCAAGATTATGATTCTCTGCCAATAATGTCTTCATTGATGTGATAACGATTACCGTTTCTGTGAATAACAATAGAACGGTGTCGGTTAAGTCTTTGGCCAGATCACATTTTTCTAAGGCAATAGGATTTCGGATCGGAAAGATGACCCGCATATATGTGTATTCATTAAAAACTAATTGAATTTATAATCTCACAGGTAAACAAATAAAAAATAGTGTTATAATTTACATTGTTAACGCGGACCACATGGCGGCTGTTTTCATTTGATAGATTCACGGAATGTGATTGTTTACCTATAAGTGTCCATATAACTAAAATACTAAATTTGCGTTTCGACTGATTAGTCATGCCTTTATCTCTAGGTTATACCATTACTACCAAGCAGATATAATATTAAGAATCCTAAAAAGATTACCAATAAAACTAAGCCAGACACGAGAAATTTTTATTTATAGAAATTATTATTAGATTTTATTTGATATATGAAATTAATAATGCTTTTTAGTAATTGGGTGATTGACCACAAATTATTGATTCCTGGCCATACACTTATGGAATGTAATTCAGACCGTGTAAAGATAGAAAAAGCACATAAAATGTAATCAGTTCTTATAAATCATCATTATAATTAGACAGAAATTATTCGTTGGCGAAGAAAAATTAATTTAATGTGAAAGACATCAATTCAAATTATTTCAATGACTTAAATAATTTATATAAAATAGCAAATAACAATACGATTGAAGAAAAAAATATGCTTAGTAAGGTAAAATGGCTTAGAAATAAATAATATTGATTTTTTAAACCAATAACTATAGAAATAACGAATTTTTAAATTTAGATTGGTATGGTGAAAAAGTATTACTTGATAATCTACTTATGGCCTATAACAAAGAGTTACAAATAACTAATGAAAAAAAAAATTATCATTAATTTATCAACTCTAATACCCAAAGCCTAGGTCGCTTGAATCTGGAAGGCGCAAAATATTAAATAATTAACATATTTTAAGAAATGTTATTCCTTGTTTTGCTAGAAACTAAATTACAAATTTTCAGATTTTTCCGAATCGTATGATGCATACTAAAAGCTATGAGTGTGGCAACCCTAAAACCTAGGGGACACATTACTTCAGTTCTGCCTCAGGATAAAAAATGGCTCGGTACGGCTCTGGTGGTGGACATAAAAATGTTAGATTTTATTTGATGGCAACTTCCAGAACATTTTGTATAAACTTTGGGGATAGGTGCACAAACCAGCACAAACGAATTATGAAATTTAATTTTCGAAATTCCAAAGTGGGGGTGCTGATCATTTCCTCGGCACCCCCACAACAAAATTTGAATATCTCGGGAACGTCGAAAGCACAAACGTCGGGAATAAGTGCACAAACTAGCACAAACGAAGCACAAACAATTTATGGAATTTGTTATTCGAAATTCAAAAGTGGGGATGCTGAGCATTTCCTCGGCACCCCCACAACAAAATTTGAATATCTCGGGAACGATGAAAGCACAAACGTCGGGAATAAGTGCACAAACCAGCACAAACGAAGCACAAACGAATTATTGAATTTGATTTTCGAAATTCCAAAGTGGGGGTGCCAGGGAAATGGAGCTAAACGATGGATCATAGCTCTGTTTCCTTATTCAAATGACTATAGTGTCATACCAGTAAATTGGTTTAAACTAGGCTCCTCAGATGATAGTACAAATAATATTTTGTTAGCTCAGTATTGCCAATGGCCACCATTCAAAGTAACAAGTGCCGAATTTTACCAAGCGGACGAACCAGATATATAATGGAAGTTATACAAAATATAAATTTTGGCAAATCAAAAATTTGGTAACAATAATTAACTAATTTTTTTTTTTTTTTATAATATTTGTTAAAATTGTTTATTATTAATACATTTTGTTGGTGGCATTTTTCATATATATTTTCATATTTATATAGGAATAACTGTTTTTTTTTTTTCTATTATTTTTGTTATAGCAAATTTCAAACAGACATGGCATAAACAAGTCGAAATAGAAACCTCAACAACTGAAAGTGAAGTCCCATCAACAAAAAAAAAACGTCAAAATAGTTCATCTTCTGACAGTAGCAGTACTAAAGGTACGCACTACCTTAAATGATCTTCATGGTTGTAATTTAGTTTTAAAAATTACAAATACATTTTTAAACTTTCTATTTAGGTTTCCATATAATACCAATTGAAAAACACTATGGAATAGTGCAGATAATACTGCTGATTTCTTGTCTTATCAACCAACAAACAATTGTTATAAGCGCTATAATATGTTCTTAAAAATATTCATATAAAACTGTAAATGTTCACTAAAATTAATAAAATATACAAAAAATAAAAGTCTCTTTATCAATAACGTAACTAATGATGATGATCGCTTATCGATCACGTCGCTATATGATATTAAGAGTAAACTTATACTTTAAGTAAAATAATTAACGGATCAATATGAATTACAAATATAAATAGTTAATACTACTGTAACGATCGTTACATAAATGTAATATCTTTATAATACAATGTATATAATGTACACAATGTAATATATACTCGCAGTCCCGTCCTAACTGTTCATAACGTCCTAAGGCAACAACATTTGACACCTCCTCCACTACCCCAATTTCTTGTTGTAAAATTGACTTCACATTTTTGGCGTAAAATTTACAGGATTCCTTAAATATGTTTAATATTTAATAATTAATAACGCTATTAATTTATTATTATTTTTATATTTATCTTGTCTTAATGTTAATTCAAAATTAACATTTCATTATCTGGGCTAAATAATAGAAAAATTACTTCTTATCACAAAACTATAAAAAGTGTTTTTATTAATAAATTACAATATAATTATTAGATATATATATATAATTATTTTTCTTCGTCTTCGTAGTCGATGGCCTTTAAGACCACATTGTATAAAACTCTCTAAGATTAAACAAAGGAATTTATGCAAACTTTTCAACAACAAAAAATTACGATCTACGTTTCTGAGTAGGTATTTTGTGTATATAATTGCCGTGATAAGTAAGGTTTATTTACTGAATTATCGGAATTCATTCGAATTTATTTATGATAAATTTTCTCAATTACATGAGTGAGTTGTTAGTTACATAATCAATACCGTTAATAGCCATTATAAAACAAAAAAACGTAACTTGAAATTTAATTTATTAATCAAATAAACATTAATAATATGTTACTCTTTTGGACTGTACGTACCCATCGAACTTAGTTTAGTTCTTCTTAAACATTTGTAATCCTTTGTGGATACCCGGTTAAACTCTTTAGGTTAGTATGCATCGTATGAATTTCAATTCATATAACGTTTTTAAAAAAAAAAAAATAAGATCAAATAGAATAATATATTTTCATTCAGATATATGTTTCGTTAAAAAATCAAATACCTATGTACAAATGTCTGTACAATTACAAACGTCGATAATTTTAAAAATACGAGCTGTTCATGTACAAAGTCTAAGTTGAAAAAGAACCGGATGGGCCTCGCTCTGCTGTACAGTTGGGGGTGGAGTGCACCTCGTTTATAAGATAGGTCATTATTACGATGGATTTGTTAAATTTGAATGCAATGATAAATATCATTGTATACGAATAACGATTCTGAACGGAGTTAATATGTTTGTCTAGGATATAATACATTGTTATTTATAAATATTGTAAAAAGTATATTTTATTTTGAAACGATAAATATATTTTTCAATTAGGTTAGGTTGGCAGTTGCATACAGCGACATAGTTTGTCAGTCTAGAATATTATACATAATATTATATTTTAAATGTAATTTTATGTCAATATTCGCTGTTCAAACGCTTATAAAAAAAAATTGTGCCTATGCATTTTAATAATTTTTGAATGGCAATAAGAACTACTTTTGTGAAATCTTTTATTAAATTTTCAAGTATTTTGTACGAGCCAAATTTTTTTTTTATCACCGATAGTAAAAAAAAAAAAAAAAATGTAAAAAAATCGAATATTTTAAATGCCTATAAGTGGCTTAAAAATCAATATAATATTTTGAAAAAATATTAGAGTTTTCGGTAAACCAATTAAATGTTAAAGATGTTTAAAAACAAAAATTTTACAAAAATCGAAAATTAAAATTGTCTATAAATAAGTCAAAATATGTCAAAATACTTTGAAAACTTAACCATGTATAGAAAACGTCAATATAAAGATTTGGTAAAAATTTCAAGTTGTTGAGGTTTTTCGTTTTTTAGTTAGAGCATTTAAAAAAAATGTAATTTGTAAAAACGTGATTTTGCGTAAAATTTCCCGTTTTTTCGTAATTTTTTTATCGTTTTTTTTCGATTTTTTTAAAAAGTATTGAAAAGTTAGATTTTAGACTAGCCAAAGTACCATCTACATTCACTTTCCTTTCAGAAAAGTTGCTGTTAAACAAATCGAAGCATTTTTACTGTCAAAAAAGGTGTCATCAGACACAAAAAAAAATAAAAAAAAATAGAAAAAAAACACACATCATTGTAAAACCAATAGATTCCATCACTCCGTTCAGAATCTAAAATATTTTTGTAGCTGCTCTCTTTGATTTAAAAATATTTAAGATCCATGTGAAACGACAAAATATTTTACAACTTAATTTATGAATTAATTGATTAAGAAAATAATAGAGTCAAACTAAAGTTTACTGATAAAGTTTTAAAACTAAATTTTTCAACTGGTTTAATTTAGAAGACACCTAATTTAGAAGTGGAACCTGATTAGGATTATCTGAATCATTTTGGCAAAACACTTTTGTTGATTTTGTCGAATAGAGAAAATTATGTATATAGGCAGGTTCAGTTCGTGTCACTGAAATCATTAGTTCTTTACGAAACAAGGATAATTACAGCGAGGATGTTTTAAAAATGACTTAAAATTAACTGGAATTAATGAAAATTCTATATTTAATACGATAAATTATTTTCGTCTTGTTGAAAACTTTTTGGTTGACTTAATGCATGATGTTTTTGAAGGAATTAAATTTATGTTTATAATATGTGTCATAATATTTTTATTGTGTAAAAATTCCCGGCCACGTTACACTACTATAATTACATGCTATTATTAAGAAAAATGTTTTAAAGGCTGCAGAAATGAAAATACATAAAAAAACAAAATTGCAAGTAGCAAATTTCTAAATATGCTAAAATAAGTCGGAAAAATAGAAATAAATCAAAATAGCCTTTGTACTTCGGAACATACAATAATACGGGATATGTAATTTCGCATTTAACTCCTTAGTTATCCGACATAAATTGTCAGCTCTCATATATATTTCTAAGACTTTTAAAAAAACGTATGCAAACGCTAGAAGTAATGATCACTGGTTATCACCGTCGAAATTACACATGACCGAATGATCCGTTCGCCTAACATTTTTGTTTATGGTTGCGTAAGCGCGGAATAACGACACTACGGTTATACGACACGACGCAGTCACGCGCTTGGTACGTGAACGGATATTGAATTCGGGTGATCAGCTGAACCACCTGAAGTCAGAATGGTGTCATTTTTAGATGCATGGTCAACGATTTTCGACCGATGAAACGTCCGAAATCGAAAGAAAACCAACAATTCCGCAAACGATGATTTCGTGGACCGGATTCGTTGGGATGAACTGCAGACGAACGTCCTGAACGGTGTGCCGACGGGACCACCCCACATTCCGGGCTCTGGCGCAAGTTGAACGGCCACTGCGGGTGTACACGTTTTTTCGCGACTTACAACAGTAGCGTGCCCGGCGAGTAGGCTTGGTAGAACCGGTTCTAACACGTTTTCAAGTAGTTTGTGATAATATTTTTTACATCATTGTTATTTACTTATTAATATCTTTAAACAAGTCAAACAGAAGGAATTACATTGTTATTTTTTTTTTTTTTAAATTGAATTTAAAAGTGCTATGAAAAGTTTACCAATAAAAAATAATAAGTTCCCGTGCAAACAAATATAACTGGGCCAGTCCTACATTTTGATCCTGTGCGCATCTCTGTCCTGCAAATGTTGTTTGCGTAAGCGGAACGTGGTACACGAACATCGAAAATTACGTTCCGAGTAAAAAACGTTTCCAGATGAATTTGATTCGCGAAAGATGTCGCGTTTCGTCACCCCGTCGCGGCAGCGATTAGTCGAGCAAACCGTGATGTGGGTTTCGCGGGGGAAAAAAAAAAGAAAAAAATAACAACCCGCGTTACCGAAAAGATACTGTACGATAGCGGCGGCGGCAGTTCTCAACGCCAACTGAACGACACCGACGTTATTGAACCGTACGCGTGCACGCGAGTACGTCGGTCGTGAAGTCGTTCAGCTCAACCGGTGGTTCTCCGAAGCGATCCTCGCTAACCATTAATCTTCTGGCTGCGCGGTGACAATAACCGTTTTTCGCCCATTAGGGTACATCGACAAATACGTTGTTCGTGCCGAAACGTTCTTGAGGAACGATAACGGTCGTGCGTAGGGCCGGCAGTACAACTAATGGGCCCCGACAGTAGCTGATATCGAAATCAGTTTTTTTTTTTTTATATATAATTGTCCGTTATCAATTATTTCCTCATGTCCGCGCTCGTCCGACCCGCTGTATAAGATCACGGCGTACCGATAACGCGAAATCAACGACGATTACGATTTTCAATTGGTGTACGCGCGTCACGATCGTACGTAAACCGTTCCGAGTTCTGTGTCACGTAGCCGTTTTCGATTTTATGTAATTTATTGTCGTGGAAAGGTTAGGTTAGGTATATCACCGCCGATTACCGCGTACGCGGGCATGGTGGACGCGAACCGTGAAAATCGAACACTAAACTGCATTATAATACATGTAAACGCGTGGTCCGTCGCGATTCTTTTTTCCTCACCTCGCCGCGTACCACTACGCGATATTATACTATACGGTCGAGTATCGCACCGCGACAATTACACGCACCGCCGTTGCTGTATTACATTCACTGCGTACACTATGATATTTACACGATTTACACGACGTGTACGTACGTTGCAGTAGATGCCGTTTATAAGACTCGCGGATACAAGGTTCAGTCACTTACAGAACTTAAAATGGCCTCGATCGATCCGAACGTAGCAAATTATGAACGGGGAAAAAACGAAAAAAAACTGTTACTTAAAATCGTAAAAACGGATAAGAAACGAAGATGTTTTTGGAAATGTGTTTAAAAATAATTATTTTTGAAATAGTATTTGCGTTGTTTGGTTTCAGTTCGTATGTTTACATTCAAATCGCACTTCACGTTTATCGCAGTTATTGATAATGTAGTGCATGGTTAGAACATTGCAGATTTCAGGGATCAGTTATTGCAGTTATTAGCAATATATTTCCGCAATAATTGAAATTGATGATAGTAAAAATAATAATAAAAATTTAATATTTATGTTAGTATATGTAAAAATCAAAATAACAAAATTAAATTAATAACTGATTAAAATGTTTTTTTTTTGTTTTTTCTTACTTAGTGTATACAATTTATTTGATTACAAGACTCACCTTTTGCTGGTCCAAAGTAAGTTATAGTGATGTCCACTGTATATATTTATATTTATATATACTACGTGTAAAAATAATATTATTACACTCACCTTGTATGTGTAATATTACAGATGATTATCATCATAATCCAGTTGAACTATTAACAAACTTATTTTAACAACTTCTTTGCAACGAATCTTTTAGTGAAACCATGATAAAATAACGATTAAATTTTGTATTGTTATGCTAAATTACATTTTTAATTATTGTAACATATAGATTTTATTTATTTTGTTTATCTATTAGAGTTTATTATATGTATAGTGTGATAAAAACTGGAGCTCTTAACACACGCGTCACGTGAAACACTTGTTTATTTAAAATGTATATTAATTTTTTATAATGATAATATTAGTAATTTTGTGTCAAGTACTCGAAGTTTTCATAAAATATTTTTTGTTCGTAGTTAAGTTAAGGTTGTAGCTTATTTTAGATCTTACACTTGAATTCCGTAAATTCACATGTATCAAGAGCGCTAATAAGAACCTAAATTAATAATATAATATACATATTATTATTTTATGTTTTTATCGTACATACTATGATACATTATTATTTACATATATTTGGTAGAGTTAAAACGAGTTTTTTGGGCGAAAAAATTATTCAACAAATTTTTTATTCAAATAACCATCAAGCTCGTTAAATAGAGGTTCGACCGTACATACGTACGATATATATATATATATATATATTGTATTCAAATATATACGTTTTACAGCTGCAGTGGACTGTCAAAGCGTCACGTCGGTGACGCGGAAAATCGGTAAACGAGCGTTATCGAGATCCTACAGTTGTGTATATGAATATTATTATTATTGTAACGCGACGAGTGTCTCGTGGACGGCTGAACGCGTTTTGGCTGAAACTATCGGATGATTGTCTACGTCCGGTCCGGTATCTCCCGGGTCGCGACCGACGTTCGACGACGGGGACGACGACAATGTCGTAGGCCTTGGTCACCGCGGTAAGATGAGAGGGAAGGGTTGGACGTATAGGAAATACGGTTCCTGGTCGTAAATACATGTGGGTAACACGCTTTGTATACATAATATTACAATATAACGCGTACGTATAAGTTAATTTTACATTAGACATACATAACGTAACTATATACATACAACGTATACAGGGTGATTTTCCCAAGTTAATTTCAATTATTTTGCTACATGAACCTGTTGCTTTTTGTAACTATTGTTTTCTTCCGACCAATATTCCGTGATGTTATACATCACTACACGGAACAGTATAGAAATAGTTTTTATAAAATTATACATCTTATTGTTGAAAACCACCGAAAAATAATTGAATCCCAGTAAAAATCGACAGATATATCAACCGCGAATTCGTGAAACAATATGCACGGAGGCGACTGCCTGATATAATTTTGATCAAAGTTTAAAATCTATAAGTTATCGTTTGTGTTACTACTATCGAACAAAAATAAAAATTACATAAGTTATTATATTTATTTGAAACGAAATTTCAATGAAACCCGTCCAAATATTTATAAATATACAATGTGAATATAAAACTAAGTTGTACATACATTAACTATAAAATGGGCGATATCTTAAGTAAAAAAAAAAAAAAAATCGAAATTATAGAAAAAAATTATCGATTAGAAATATGTATAAAAAGTATACATACTTTATAGATATAGATATATAGATATATCTTATAAGCTTTTACCAATGGTTAGGTTTATTTTTTTTTTATAAAACATTTTTTACAGTTAAACAATCTTTCATTCAAGCAATTTAATGATACGTTTATTACGTTATTTATATAATATCAATTTTTCAGAATAAGCCGAAAAAACTCTTCTTTAAACATATCTGTAGTTATTGTTTAACATATAAACCCAAGTCTGTAATATTAGGGGAAAAAACGGTTTTTTTTGGTCTCGTCAGACTCAACTAGTGTTAAAACAAATTAAAATTAAAATACATAATTAACATTTTATTCTAAATTACAAGGGACTCAATCAGTGTTTACTTAAAATTATCCAGGGCACAATTCGTCCTAGAACGTTTTATTGGACTCGGTTCATATGCGACCTCGAGAACGAATTGAATCCATCGCGAGAACTAATATAGCGTTGAAAAATATCACCCTGTACACATTAAGCGTATGCTACACAGGTGTGTAAACGAAATGCCGAGGATTTATAATAATATACATTTATACGGACGAAGCGAAGTACACACAAATGTTTATAAATAATGACGACATGCACCCACGACGACGACAGTACACGTCACGGAGTACGACGACGATGAAGACACGTCCTGTTAGGTCGATCGGTCGGCCGAGATAGAGATAGAGAGGGACGGAGTGGAAATGTAACACTAAGATAATAATAATATACGCCACATAAGGGTTAGAGAGAGATAGAGTGAGAAAGAGATGACCACGAGAGACTTACTTCCTAGGTCCGGCGACGCGCATTGTTCAATTCGTATTCATCGGTCGCCTTTTATCCGTGAACACGATCTACCGTTCGAATACGTTTTATCCGAACGTCTCTTCGTCGTTCAAATGTGTCATTACACGCTTATTGGACGGCGAATTCATGGGCCGAGAATACAGTTTTATTGCACTTTGACGAGTTGTCTGCGGGTCCGTTTCCAGAATGCGAATAATGCGTGTGTTTTGTAACGCCGCACCTGCAGGACGAACCGGGCCGATTGACGAAAACCGTACCGTATCGACATCAAAACGTATGTTCTGATCATTTAATATTTTATAGTCGCTTGTAGTGGCGCCGAAATGTGAAAGTTTTGATGAAGCTTAATGCAAAACGTCGAATTCACCCCTATCAAATGATAAACCGGACCAATATCAATCGATATTGATCCGTACACGTTTGTTTCAATATACATCGCACTCGTTAAATATGTGTGAAGCAGCTACTTGATCTATTAGCTCGTCGACATCAATTTCCACTTGAATACTTACACGATAATGTATAATGATGATCATTGGGACACGCGGTTGAATACTCTTAAGCCGCGGCCGGACGATAATATATTTGTCATACGTTCGCGAACTGTTTCGCATACATTTTACACGTTTGACAGTCGTTATCAAAATATTATGTTCCCGTAAACAGTTTCTGTATCTGTACGCATGTTCAAAAGGGTCCGTACTGTTAGGGTTTGATAAATTCCCACGCGAAACATGGCAGGTAAATGGTTGCATATGTAAGTTTGTACGGAAGTACCGACACGAAAACAATAAACCAATAATAATAAGTTTCTACGCAATACATAAGAATTAAACGAAATACATTAATTTTAATTGATTGCATTAACAAAACGGATAACGTATTAACATTATATTATGTACTTAATTTTATAAGTACTATTTTATGCGTTCAATATTTGAATTAAATGTTAAATTTCATATTGAATTAGACGTTAAACTCTTTTTTGCGGAACACAAAAATCAAACAAAACACCAGGTCAGCAAATAAAAGTGAGATCAGTCAATCAATCACTGTAGTTTTCCATTACTAAATCGTAATAAAGTTAGTAGGAATTTTTAAATTTTATGATTTTTATTCGTACAGGGATTCACGTAGACATACCTATGAATGATTTTTTCTTTTCCATTTTGTCTCGGTGTCTGAAACATTCACCCGAACTATTGTCATATGTTATTTGTTTTCTTGCTCTCACATAAATAAATTTATTTTAAATACAGTAATTATATATGCATAGTATATGCACTCAATCGCTAAAACCCGTCTTGCTAAACTGATTGACCCCTTCAACGATGAAAAATTGACACATCTCACGTTGTGGGGTTATTCAAAAAACACAACTGCCAGTACACATCGCATAGCGTTTATTTGACTAATTAGTATAATTTAATTTTTGTTCTAAGACACCATCAATCTTTAAGCAGCACTGCGCAAGCCGCGTCCGCCGATTGTTATAACGGTTTAATATGCACGGCGCCCAGCTGAGGTAAACCAATCTCTATTGTTCATCCCTATCACCGCCACCGGTCGATACGCATTCGAACCCGAAGCCTACTGGATTTCATTAGATTGACGTCGTTTGTTCGATACCTCCAATTATTGAGATTACATTGTTATACAGTAATAACTATAGTGCCGACGTATATTTTAATATCATTGAAGTATAATTATTATTGACATTCCCGATTGGGTTTTTCCGTTATCTCAGGGTTAGAACCGTTACAGTCCCCACGATGCCATACGACACCATAGTTTTTATCATTATCCATCTTACGCAAGTTCTGTCGATCGCATTCGAATGGATATCATATGGTTCTTCTCATCACAAATACGAGTTTTCCCGTTAAACTAATTATTTACCGAGCAATAACATCGGTCATGTTTGTTTGAATTCAATTTAATTTAAACACGGTGTCGCGAACCAAATACGGTCAGAACTCAATACCGTCACGTTCTCATTTCCAGTGATTGATCTGATTTTCAACACTACGGCAAACCGAGAAGCTGCCCGTTACGTTGCTGGACGCCGTTCACGGTGAAAATCGTCTGTTAACACACGCGGATTGCCCACGCAGGAACGAGCAGGACGAACGGTGTCCGTCGTGCTGGACACATGTTTCCGGCCGGAGATGTCGTGTCCGACGACGAAAACAAAGCAACACGTGCATGTGACCGTCGAAGTCACCTACACCTTAGGCGCGGTAAGCAATGATAATAACAATAATAATAATAATAATAAAAACCCCGTGCACATGTTTATATTATTGTACACGATAATGTACTACGTTAGTCGTATAATTTGGTGTTTTTATTCTTTTTTTACGTCTGTCAATCATCATTAAAGTGTATACGCTTTGTGCAGTGCGCGAGTGTTACGTTTTTTTCGTCCGTGCATTCCGTCAATCCCACGGACGGGATGAAAAAAATGAAAAAATAAAATAAAATAAAAATTAAACACTATTATCGCTTTACTCGGTCCGTTCCGACTGACGGTGCCCGTAAAATGCACGCCGATCGCACAGCCATCGGGCGTACGTCGTATACATATACACATATATATATATTTGTGTGTAGATATGATATATAAATATATAACGCGTACAAAATAATACGTGAGCGTCTATACGATTATTATTATCGGTTTTTTTTTTTTTCTATTCCTCCGTCCCGGCCACGCGGAACTGTTCCTGTGTTCCGAGTCCTTGTGACAGTCGTGGGTCCGGTTTCTTATAAAAATATATTTATTATTAGGTATGTAAAATTGACGATTAGACGTGCACCGAAAATAATACGTGAAATAAACGATGTGCCTAATAATAATAATGTCGTATACGAATATTGTGTATAAATAAAATTATTATTATATCGTTATTATTTTGGAAAAAAAAAAAAATAATAAATAAATAAATAACGTACGTTTTCCGGAAATCCGTCATTTCGACGATATCGCGTTATTGCCTGTCACGACGTTACTATTATTACTATTACTGTACGGGTACTTCCGTCCACCGACGATGGCATGGTAAAAAAAAAAAAAAAAAAAACCATATAAATAAGTAAATAACAGGAAACATGTTTGGTTCTCACGCGTCTAAAACACGAGTCTTGCCGATATAATGCCGGTACTTTTCGCAATTTCCTAAACGGTTTCCGATAAATTATATTCAAATAGATTTCGGAAGTTTTTTTTTTTTTGTACATGTATATCATTATACAGGTGGTTTGTTCATCTTCGACGACGTTCACCGCATGTGACCATTGTATACGGGAAAAATGTTATTTTATTTTTTATTTCAATAACTACTGAAGAACGCAGAAATCGAAATATTTTTTTCGGAAAACTTGACTATTCTCGAAAGTATTGTGTACTACCCATAGTGTTCAGAATTCGATCAGGATTTGAGATGAGAGTCAAATCAATCAATTAATCCAGTTATAACTTATCGAAGTGGAATTTTTCTGGAAAAATACATTTTTATAATATTGTAAAATATGATTAGTGAATGATAATTGCATGTTAAATTGTATTGTAGTTGTTCAGTTCTGATGATTAATTACGTCAAAATGTGTAAGCATAATGAACTAAAACCGTTTCAGGCTTTCTTTCAACAATTTATTTAAAACTAAAAATCGTATGACCGTATTAATAGTATTTCTAAACTAAAAAACAATCTCCATAAACAGTGTTAAACAAATATTGCTTCATTCCACCTATAGATCAAACTTCAGAATAATATTGAAAAAATTGATCTTTGAAACATGATTAATACCACGAGAGGATAATAAGAATACAAGAATAGAAACAATGTTTAAATGTTTATTCGAAATCCTTCTGTGTTTATATAAACTTCTACAATTATAAAATAAACGTCCTATTCACGAGTAAATATTAAAATACAAAAAAAAAAAAAAAACCATAATAATTATAGATAATTAACAAATTAAAATAAATTAAGATATCTAATATTACGGTGGACTATAATAACTTTTGGAAATTATTTAAATAGAAAATATAATATTATTGTAACGTTAACACGTTTTTTTTTTTTTTTTTTTTGTTATAAGTGCATCCCTAATTTGGTGTCATTTTTGTGTCAATTCGCCCAAAACTCTCCCCACAAGGACAATTACTGTGATTTCCCCATACTTATACACGGCCGCCGTAAATACGTAAGTTTTATTTATATTATTATCTGCTCAACGAACACACGGACTGCATTATCGCGCCGCCCGGTAATTACTTTTGACGATTCGAGATACGACCCGTTCGCTTTCATCATATACACTGTGTACGCAGAAACTTCTCTTATACAGCGTGTCGTAGTACACGCCATTTGTCCCTCAACATATACTTCGTTCTTTTCTACTTCTACTTGTCCACTTCAAACTATGTCCAGGCCTTCACCACCTACTACCCGTTCGGGTTCTACAGCTTCCACTACTTCTAAGAAATGCACTTCGAACGATGACATCTTAAAAGCTATTGAATATATCCAATCATCTCAAGATAAATTGTTGGCTGGCCATAAATCCTTAGGTTCAGACCTTAAAACAAGTATCAATGCTCTTACTTCGCGATTTGATTCGCTCTCACTCGAAATTTCTGATCTCCGTACCAAAGTTGACCTCCTTGAATCTAAGGTTCTAACTCTAGAGTCAAAGACTTCAAATCTATCAACTGTCCCATCCACCCAAATTTCGGATGTCTTACAAGAATTTACCGAGCGTGATCGATGCAAACTCAATGTCATTATGTATGGTCTACCTGAATCCACGTCGAGCGATCTCCCTACTAAAATCAACGACGATAAGGTCTCGGTACGCGATATATTTTCTAAACTCTCTACCGATTTAAACTCTGATTTCAAATCGTTTCGACTTGGTAAACCGAACTCAACTTCAACTCGACCTCTAAAAGTTATTTTTGGCTCCTGTGATGCTGCTTCTGCTGTTCTAACGTCCTATCGTCAAGCTAAAATCCAAAATTTGTCTCTTTTACCACTTACTAGCATTGTACGTGATAAAACTTTACTTGAACGTCAACAACTTCGTACCTGTCACCTTGAGTTAGATCGTCGAATTGCTGCAGGCGAAAATAACCTAACCATCACGTTCAAAAACGGTTCTCCATGCGTAATTTCCCGTTCAAAAAACGACATCCGAGTTCAACATCATCCTCAACAATAAACATCGCCAACACCCCCATTACATGCAACATCATTGGATTCTACCAGAATTGTCGCGGCCTTCGTACTAAACTTGTAAATTTTAATTGTAATACTTCATGTTTTAACTATTTCTTTATTGTTCTTACGGAAACTTGGCTCTCTAATAGTTTTTACTCTACTGAGCTTGGTCTCGATAATTACAATATATATAGATGCGACAGGTCTCCACAAACCAGCTCCTTTAATCGCGGTGGTGGTGTGTTAGTAGCTGTTCGTAAAGACATTGATTCTTCCCCCCTTATTATACCTTATAATAATGTTGAGCAATTATTTGTCCGCTTCTCTCTTAACTCCTTAAATATTATAATTAGCAGTGTTTATATACCACCCTCGTCGCCCATTGAGCTTTATACTACTCATCTAAATACAATTGATTTTATTGTCCAAAACTACCCAAACCATAGTTTTATCCTCACTGGTGATTATAATCTTCCATTTATTTCATGGTCAAATGATGCACATGGCCTATGTTTCCTATCGCAAACAATTTCTGAATATACTGCCATTCCTGAAAGACTAGCCATTCATGGATTATTCCAACATAATTATATACTAAATTCTCACCACTCTCTTCTCGATCTCATATTCTCTAACATTAACTCCATAACTGTTAAACATGCTCTTGACCCTGCCGTGCCTGCTGACACGTACCATCCACCTCTCTCACTCTCTATAAATCTCCCCATTCATGCTCCTCAATCTACTTCCCTCAAATCATTTTATAACTTTAGTAAGGCTGATTACATGCAGATCACTAATTTCTTTAACTATTTCAATTGGAAAAGTACCTTTCTGTCATACTCCTCTGATGATTCCATGTCGGTCTTCCTTGATGCTCTCCATTATTCAATTTTAACTTTTGTTCCGAAAATATCTTTTCGTCCCTCCATCTTCCCCTCTTGGTACACTAAGGAGCTTAAAGAACTTGTGTTTGCTAAGTCTCGCGCCCATGCTAAGTTTAAGTCATCCCAGCTATTATCAGATTACAAGCATTTTTCACTTCTTCGCGCTAAATTTAAATTCATCTCCAAACAATGCTACCGCAATTTTGTGTCACGTACCGAATCCTCCCTATTACACAACCCTCAATACTTTTGGAGTTTTATTAGAAAAAACCGTTCTTCTCAATCTATACCTTCATGTGTTTCACTACATGGTAAACAAAGTACATCTCTTCCCGACACTGCTAACCTTTTTGCTGCATATTTTTCCTCCGTGTTCACCCAGCCTTCACCGACTCCATCCCAAACATTACATCCTATCTGCCTCTTTCCGCTCCCGTCTAATTCCTATTTTTCGATCAGTGACGTTTACAAATGCTTATGTTCCCTTCGCAATGTTAAGTCTGTTGGTCCTGATGGTATCCAGGGTGATTTCTTGTACAAACTTCGATCTGTTCTTGCAAAACCATTATGGTTATTGTTTAGGCGTTCTATTGACTCGGGTATTTTTCCGTCTGCACTTAAACTTGGCTCTATTAGACCCATACTTAAGTCTGGTGATTCAACTGATGTTTCAAACTATCGTCCCATAACTATCCTCCCTCATTTATCCAAAATATTTGAAACGCTTGTTCTTAATTCGATTCGTTCTCCCTTGAATCATATCCTAATTGATGAGCAGCATGGCTTCCGTCCTGGTAGATCAACTCTTACTTGTAACCTAAGTCTACATTCATATATATATGATTCTTTTCGCGATAACTGCCAAGTAGATGTAATCTACACTGATTTCTCCAAGGCTTTCGATCGTGTTGATCACAATCATCTTATGTCGACTCTAGACTCCATAGGAATCGGCGAACCATTACTTTCCTGGTTTCGCTCATACATTACAAATAGGATCCAATGGGTAACTGTTGATTCCACCTCTTCGGACCACTTTACCCCCTCCTCAGGTGTACCACAAGGTGCTGTTCTTTCTCCACTCCTGTTTGCCGTATTCGTAAACTCAGCGGTCTCCGTCCTCCAGCATGCCAAACTCCTTATTTTTGCTGATGATATGAAAATCTTTTTCCGTATAAAATCCATCTCTGACTGTCACCTTCTTCAAAACGACCTTCAGCGATTAGTTGCGTGGGGTGAATCTTTGGGGCTAGCTCTCAATATAGCTAAATGTTCAGTAATGACTTTTAGTCGTATTAATGCTGTAATCGAGCATATTTACACCGTAAACAATACCGCCTTAACAACCTGTAATAATTATGTAAAGGATTTAGGATTTACTCTCACACGAAACCTGTGCCCTAATATGCATATTCAAATAATATGTTGTAAGGCTCTTAAACTGCTTGGTTTCATAAACCGTGTCTCTTCTGATTTCCACTTGCTCTCCCCTCTAAAAACTCTTTTCTGCTCCCTAGTCCGTCCCATCCTTGAGTATGGTTCCGTCCTCTGGGACCCGTCCACCGCTTCCGCACGTAGCATGATAGAAAGGGTTCAAAAAAAATTCCTCCGTCAAGCTGCTTACAAACTAAAAATAGTCTGTCCACCTCACGATTACACGTCAATCCAACGCCTCTTTTCCTTAGAATGCCTCACCGATCGTCGTCATTCAGCTAACCTGACATTTCTATCCAATCTTCTTTCATCTAAAATTGATAGTCCTGAATTACTATCCCATGTCTCATTTAATGTCCCCTCTCGCTATACTCGATCATCTGTTCCATTTCATATACCCTTCTCTTCCTCAAACTACTATCTTAACTCACCGATCATCCGTCTTATGCGCATTGCTAACACTGACCCTTCATTCTCTCTCTGATATTGAGTCACGTTTCTATAAACTATTAAAATTATTATTATTACACTATTATATTCATGTATTAAAGGGTTCGTCCCGTATTGTAAAATAAAAATAAAAATAAAATAAAAAACACGGAATTGTAATTTATTGGTGTATTGGTCTGTCGACGATTGTAATTAACAAAAGCCATCGGTTTCCCACATAACATTTGTTATGGCCGGTTGGTTGGTCTTTGAGAAGACTTCACGTAATTTTCCGCCCTTAATGTAGCCATTATTTTCAATTCTGGTTTTCTAAACTACGGCATTACATCATATTTATTGAGCTAATGGTCTTATAACACCTGAATATATGTGTGCGTGTGTATGTGTTTGCAACTATGTATCTCATAAAATATGAAATTTTAATTTAGTATCATAATAAATATAATTTATTAAATCGCCATTGGCGATACTGCAGGTTATTTTCCCACCAAAACAACACACACATATTCAGGATTCCTTGGCTAGCACCAGATTGGTTACCGAGTCCTAAACATATTTGCCGAAATGGTTCCAGTTTCAAAAAGGCGTTGTATGCCGATTTCATGTTTCCCTTTACAAAAAGGTATTTTGTTAAGTTAAACCTATTTGAGTTCCGTTCAAATTTAGTTGGATTTCGTTTTATAATTACGCACAATATCCTTCCCAATTCTACAGGCGTAGAACTCTACTTCATAGTAGACCAGTTTAAAAATGTGCATTAATACGTACGAAATATGTAAGTGTATAGATGACGATGTATTGTTCGGGACTAAGCAGTAAATGTGATATGTACCCATATAGCGATATAAACACGAATAAATCCCAATGGTTAACTTTTTCGAAAGGGATATCAATGATATAGCAATATATAGCCGTTTTATCGTATAGGCTATTGAGTGTGGGTATATTTATATTTATGTTATTAGCCTAATTCTTATGATGTACCACTTATATGAGTACATTTATATTATAAAATAATGCATAAAAATAAAAAATCTAACTACTTGACCTGAACGCAAACGGGAATCAATTCGGCATACCTTAAATAAATACCTTTTTCAAACATTTATAAATTTAGCAACTCTCATTTTCTCCAAATCAAATGTTGAGTCTCTACTTTAGGAGTGTTTGTGTGGTGTATACAGTAAAGTTCTATTGGAGAAATGTACCATAAATACCAAAACCTACTATACGTCAAGAAGCATAAGAATTGTATGTATTATTATTTAATATCATTCATTAGAATCGTTTTTATTACAATATTATATAAATAATATATTTTCATTTTACTTCATTTATAATATTTTGTATTAAGGTTTTTACTTTAGGCTTAAGCATAACCTACTCATTAATGAAATAAACGAAATTTATAATGTAGCCCAATGCGTTTCACACATACACAAGAGTATGCGAGTTTAATCCTCTTAGATCCGTTACTGGTCTTGGCCATACCTTCAGTGAATTGTTCAACTTACTATAGACCGTTTTACTTCTACTGCAGTTAAAGACTTCCGAAAATTGTCTACAAATTTAGGCGTAAATGGAATTTAACAGCTCAAATTATAGAGTTTAAATACTTTTTCGAAATTTCAATGAACATAATATTTTTAGTTAATATACTTCATGACACTTATTTTCAGATAAATCTGATCTGTGTTTTTGTTCAAATTAAAGTCATTGATAAAAAGTTGAATGATGGCTATAAAATTGCACAAATAGTTTTGACTACTTGAAATCGATGATTTATAAGTATAAAGCAATATATTATATGTTACACTCGAGTACCAAAAAAAAAAAAAAAATGTTTAATAAAAACAAATTCGTTAAATATTAATATACTTGTTAGCTATGTTAAAGGGAGGGGGCGATTCCCCACACTTGCCCTTTTTGGCTAAGTCGTTGCGTATCGATTTACATTGTACTGTTTTTTCGATGAGAAAAATTATTTGATATACGCGCGTGTTAGTTGAATACGATCGAGGATGTGTTGGCGGAATATTGTTACAACATACCAAGTCGAAAATTAGTCTGGACGTAATGCATGGAATACTAAAACGGAACGGGCGGCGGAAAACAAAATACGCGCATCTCGTGTACACGTGTGTATCACACTTATATCTGTACCACTGATCGGTGACGCGATTGCGTTTGCTGAAATAAATTAAACGGATCGGTATAACGGAGTGTACGGTAGGCATATTTGTTATACGTGCACGGAAAAATCTACGAAAAACGCGGTAAAGATTGCGGTGCGGAAAACGAACCGAATCGGTCGATGGGTATTACGTGCGCGGGTGTACATTCACACGAGTATGGCCCAGTGGCGTATTTTTTTTGGAAGGGGTGTCTTCCCTGTTTGGAAACCCCCCTCCCCAAATTTTGAAGTCCTAATATATTGGACATTGGTGTTTCATCACAACCTACAACTTTTCTATTATACCATGAACATGAATTTCAAATGTAAAACTTTTTGTCAATTCCTAACATAGTAAATTATTAAAAAGTAAATTCAATGTTTTTTGCATCAGTAAATAATTCTAACAATACTGTTTGTGAGGTTCGATAAACGTTGGATACCCTAAGAGAAATCACCCAAAATACGCCATTGGTACGAAACCGCGCGGTATCGGTAAGAAAATATCATAAAACGAATGCGTATGTGCACGATCAGTGACGGCGTGAACTTATTATTTCAATCATGCAGTCGACACTTTTCAACATCTGATCTATTGGCACTTTTGCGCTATTGATTATTGTGAATTTAATTTTTATTCAATCAATTACGTTAAAACAATTTCCTAATTTCTACTCAACTACAAACGTCATCTTTCAACACCCACCCACAGAGGTGGATTTATCTTTTTTACGGCTATAGGCACTAACAATTTGCCGCTCTTCTAATAGGTGAACAAGTTATAATACCTTTCCAAAATACGTACTGTTAATATTAAATATATCGACAAAAGTAGTGGGCATCCATTTGAATTCAATTAATTTTCAAATGTTTGATACGTTTGATGTTTTTTAATAAAACACTACAACATTTGCCGCCCTAGGCAGCTGCCTACAGTGCCTAATGTGAAATCCGTCTCTGCCACCCACCCACCATTTTTTTACGTAACGCAACTGCGTAAAAATTAACTCCGTTCACGCCGCCAGTGTGCACGACGGTACGAAACCGCGAGACAGGTAGGTACCAAAACGCGGAGACGCATACGACAAGAGTACGCGTGGGTCTGTATTCAGTTATATATACTCGGCCAGTCAAGCCGATTGCCGAGATTCCTATAAGACCCTATGTCCCTGTAAAATTGAACATGTATTAATACAATTTATATTCAATATGTTAAACGGTTGGACATGCCCTGACACATCCAGAAAAATTACGTATTATAATATTAGAGGGTATGATAGAAGGAAAGAAATGTGCAGGACATTCCCGGAACTCTTATGTAGGACAAATCAAATGCGATGCAAAAGTCAAAACATTTAAAGAACTTAAAGAAAAGACGAGTAATCGGCGAGAATGAAGAATTGGAGTTGTAAACTAACCTTCAGGTTGGAAAAAAAAATGAAATGTTATATTTAAATGGTTCACCTTAACTACTTTCAGTCCGTTAGCCATGGCCAGCATTGGGTTTTTATTATGGACTTTATAATTCTTCCGATACCGCAGAGTGGTCATCAACTTTACTGCTTTAGACCCGAACAGCACACTGCTCACGGGCAGGGACGGAAAATCGTTAGACAAATTGTGTTTTTTAGGATGTACAACATCAATCTAGTACATGCTACCCAGATCGGAGGTGTCACTCGCGCCAGATAGCCCGTCGACTGACATGTCAGCTAGACCCATCAAAAGCCACGGTGAGGCACACACTGATACATGTCCCAACCGCACAAGTTATTACCTATAACTTTTAAAATATTTATCTAATAATCATTCGCGAAAAACACATATCGACTGATAGTATTTATACTCACAGTCCTGATACAAAATCCACGAGTCGGCAAACTTGGAGTTGTAATCCGCGTAGACTTGCAATCATTCAACTTCTCATACCCAATGATCTCCTCCACCAATCCACCGGATATGCTTATCACAGATAATCTTAATGGAAATATAATTAATTTAATTTTCTCCTATTCTCCTCCTTCTTTTAAACCGTGAAAATTAATAGAACCGTTACGATTTATTATTTTCAAATAACATAATATCAGCCGATTACTACATGTGAGTACACACACATTCGATAATATTCACAAAAACAAAAACAAAACCAAAACCTTTTGATATTTACCGACACCGCTCGGGATACGACTTTGTTTTTAAAAACACGAACAATTCGTTGAGAAAATCACAATTTTTTTTGATTTTGTCGAAAAACACAGAGTTTCTGTTTTGTTTTGATTTTGTCGTCTCTGTGTGGTACCGAAATTTATGTTTTATTTTTTCAAACTTCAAAAAGAAGTGTTTGTGTTGGGTTTCTGTGTCGTCTCTGTGTTGACCCGGCATTATATTTCAACCATACATCTCCGCGAGACACGTATAACTTTATTATTATAGGTAATCACTCGTATATAATATAATATCTGCATTATGTTATTATAATAGTTCACCACGGATAAATGCATTATTTCATAAGATACGTTATCCATCGCTATGTATACTACTATACTATAATTAAACTATAGTCCATAACTATAATTCGATTATAAGTTAATCGCATTTATACATTTTAAAAACAGAAGTGGTATTACTCTCTGGAATCTTTCGTACGTCACGTTCTATCACCGATAATATATAATTAAGACTGAATCTACAGTAAATATGTTTTAGTGTAAAGCATAAATACGAACTTCGTAATAGTAACAGTAATAGATAATTAAAACAATATTATGTTTCAATAAACGCGTAACGTTTCACGTTGATATTAGCTATCCGCACACAGGTGCATTATTTCATCAAACACGCCATGTATCGCCATTTAGGTATATTATAAACTATGGTCATTAGTTATGATGCAGTTGTAGGTTAATCACATTTATATTTCATAATATTGCCGATAATATATAATTATAACTGAATGTACAATGAATATAAACAACGTTTGTGTGTATTATAAATATGATGATTCTAGAATCATGTGTGTATCACATAATTTGCGATGACTGTTCGAGTTAAACTAACACGACGGCAGATAAAGGGGTGGCAGGTAGTTATAACGTATAGGCATTGGTTATGAATATACCATCACGTAATGGAGCTGAGGGTACTATATTAGCAGCACGGAGAAAATTTAGACTAAGTCAGATTAGGGTAGAAGGGTAGGTTAACGTGATGGCAGCTTGTGTTAGTTTAACACGGTGGCACACGTAGAGTATATTATTGATAAGGGATAGGGGTTAAGAAATAAAGTATGATAAGAGGAAGTTGATAAGGTTAGCAAGTGTTAGGTCAGTACGGTGGTGGCAGTGGTGACGCGGTGGGCCAGAAAATCACCTTTTCATAATACTTGATTATAATTACTTTTATGGGTAGGTACTTAATATAAAAAGTTATAACTGCTATTGACATTTTTTGTAATACTTGCAGTAATAAAAGTTAAAAATCAAAACGGTGATTGGATAAAACAAGATATTTAGAAACCCGTTAAGACAGGTTAGGTCGACAGTTAAACACTTGAACTCTAAAAGTGAAATACGGGACTAACTAATTATTACCAAACGTTTATTTGCTTTTTGTTCGTTTTGACGAAAATTCAGTTTAGACTATAGGACCAACAAGAGTCAACGAGGAATGTGATTTTTTCAATTGCTCAGACACACATAGAAAATTGTTTATCTTTGATCTCCGATTATTTTGGCGAATAAATATACGTGTTCAATTGCATAAGTGCAATTAATATTTACATATAAATCTAGTAATTATCTTTAATGGAGTACTAATATATTTATGTAGCAAAATATTTATACGTACCTTCTTTATTATAAATTACAAGTTTACGTTTTATTAAATTTTATATACCATTATACATGCCTGGTTAACAATTGCATAATACTCAGCACATAAATGTATTTATTACTGTGTGACTCTGTATAGTAAATTTTAGTTGAATCAAAAAACACTATAAACTATGGAATAACAAACCGTAAATAATATATTCAAATATCGAATATTAGTAGGTATCAATTATTTTACAGCAATTATCAAAATAGTTAATATTGGACAAAAGAGTATATTCTAAAATCTAAAAAATTAAAAAGTTTGTTGTACTGAACAAACTAACTTGTGAACATAAAAATATAATTAATAACATGGTTTTATGCTTTTATCGTTCAAGTACATTTCGTTGTTTGAATGACAAAATAATAATTTATTTAAAAACATGTATATTGAAAGTGATCAATACATATTGTTGAGTAAATATAATATGATACATCAGATTGACAATTCATCGAAAGTTTAAAAAAATAAACTACTGCACTATATGACAATATTTTTATTAATTTTTCAATATTTATATTACCACGATAAAATATTGTCAGTGTAATAAATATTAGATTTGATAATTATCTACGAAACATATTTGTCAATTTTACTAATAGCATTATTTCTAGTCTATGTACTCGGACGAACCTATTTCATCAAAAACTAATGGCACTGTAAAGTGTTTAGGAGTTTAATACATTTCTCTTTTATATCCAAGTCGTCTTAGAGCACAAACATTTCCGTTTACAGGGATTTTTATAAGAGTCGAAAACGTCTATGAATCAACTACTCCAATCGTTTTTGGAATATAGAGAACAACAATTGTGTAAAATATGCCTTTCAAGTCTTTAGGAACAATTAAATTTAACGCAAATATAACATATAATAAATGAACTTAAGTTATGCAAACAGTTTCACAATGTTTTTTTTTTCCTAGTGGTCTAATAAATTTTAAATCTTGTCGAATCAATCAACGGATAAAATTCATAAATTGAATCGCATATGATTTTACAGGTCCCGACATGATGTACCAAATCGTATATACGAGAGAAAAATTATGATTTTAATAAATTTTAACTTTTCGAAATGTATTCGATATAAATATAAACACTGGAAATCATAGTTTCTAATATGCAAAGTCAAATTTTTATTTATAATACATAATGCTTCTTGTTTCCATCGTGGACCAAGACCTCTGAGGCCAATTACAAATTATTGGATTATACGAGAAATTACTAAAGTTTTAAAAATAATTTTAATTTATTTGATTTTTTTTTTCAGTGAAATAGCGCGAAATGAAAACTACCGTCTAGCATGATGAGCGATGGACAAAATGAACGGTAAATAATTTCTTGAACGCACGAATAAGTTGTCCTCAAACGATGCTGTACCGGATTCGAAGCAACCTATACGGTTGGTTCTTCAATGTTCGAGTAAAATTTAAGTACAAATCGAACTGAATAAATGAATAAATGTGACACCTCAAGTCTACTAGAACCGTGGAAAGTACGAAGGAAATGTATAAAAAATTTGGAAACCCGTATCGAAAGTTTTGAAATAGAAAATGCGAACGCGAAGCCAATCGTTGCGGATAGAAAATAACAAAGCACGATGCGAAAACGGAAAATCCTTCGGTCTTTCGTTCGTTCGCATTTCACGATAGGATATCGTACGGAGCGGACGGCGTATAATATTATGATAACTTACGACGGTAATATCAATAATAAATAATAATAATAATGGTAATAATATAACGGTTACGTAATCCTCACACGTATGTTTGAACCTATATGTTCGTTGCGAGGATTGTGACCACGTCATCGTGTTTGTAGCGCGCGCGGAAAGTGCGAAATCGACAAACCGTATCTGCGGCCGGACCCTACGTCGTGCTCACCCCGGGGACGGACGAATTATGTCTTTCGATCGTACAATAATAACGATCCGATAACGGGACGCGTCGCGATATTATTACCGTGCATTGTGTTTCGGTCGGACGTGCGAGCTGCGCGTATCGGTCTTAGCGCGCGCGATTGTTACGGCCGGGAAACGATCGTTCCGGGGGCGACCCGCGGAAAAGTGAACTCCGCGACATTGCGATACGCTCGTACGGCTCGTGTGCGTGGCGAGCGTGCGTGCGATACGTGTAACGCAACACACGAGTACACCGCATACGTAACGGGCGCGCGAACAATATGTAGATCCGATGTTATAACGTCTCGGAGACTTCGGTTCGAAACCGTACATTATTACGGTCTAGGGATCAGCTCGGGTTCGCGTGGGCGGGCGGTGGCGCAAAGGAAATATTATATGTGCGGGATTGTGCGACTTGTACGCGCGCGCACACACGTGTACGGATACACTCGTACGTACGAAACGACATTCCGGAATCGAACCCCCGTCATCGCCCCTCTGGGGTGTGGTGCGCGCCGTACACATAAAACGTTACCATGTACACACACACACACACACATATATATACATATAAATATCATGTTTGTTGATTTATATCGTGAATTATTGCTAATAAGTAACGACTGTGTTGATGGCCCGGAGGAATGGTTCGGATCTCCTTGTCCTAAATATAATATATATAATATGTTGTGTGTGTGTTTACTGCACACATATTATTGTACACGTACACGATCGTGACGTCATTATCACGGAGGCCGTGTAATATCGGCCGACGTAATAAAATGCCGTCTTGGGTAGTTTTAAATCATGATTTTTGTCATTCGTCGCATAGGATACGATGGAGTTATACTATTAATTTGTTTTTTTCGTTTTTCGAAAGAAAGTTTTCGCTGTCCGAAAACGATCATCAGTCCAGCCGCGCGATTGATATACAATTCATACCCACCACCAACACATACGACAGAACGTATCGTTGGTACTGAGTACTACTACCAGTGTTGGGAAAAATCTAGATAAATGTATCTAGATAAGTTATCTAGATAAAAATTATTTATATTTTATCTTATCTAGATAAATTTATACTCAGTTATCTTTATCTTCATCTAGATAAAAATCTTGTTATCTATGAGTACCAATCTAGATAATTAATTTAAATGGAATAAAAATAAAATTTGAAAATTTAAAATGTTTTTATATTTTCATTTTTACATTTTTCCGTATATCATAATATAATAGGTATATTATTCCTATTACACATGTAATAACTGACAAGATGACAATCTTCTTATGAAGTTTATTTGAAAAAAAAACTCTTTATATTATATGTTTATTTTCAAAATATTTGAAATTTGTTAAAAAAAAAGACAGAAATGTATTGTTATTTCATTTTTCAAATCTAAGATTTTTTTATTATTAAGTTAAAGAATGATTTGTTATCTTCTTATGAAGTTTATTTAAAAAAAAAATATTTTATATTTTATGTTTATTAATGTTTGAAATGAGTTAAAAAAATTATATTTATTTTAAAATGTTTTTAATTATGAATTTTTTACCTAATATCTGTAGGCTGTAGTATCCTGAATATTTTCAAAATCAAACATGAAATTATTTCATATTTATCTAGATAAAAATGTACTTATTTTTATCTTTATGTAGATGAAATTAAGAATAACTATATTTATCTGTATCTAGATAAGAATTAGTATAGTCATCTTTATCTTTATCTAGATAAATTATTAGTTATCTATTCCCAACACTGACTACTACCCTCGCGAGTCGAATTGGTTCCCGTTTAGAAAAATGCGCTTCACTTGGACGAGAATGATAAACAATTGATTACCGTCACCGTTCAGTACCGTTATCGAATCGATATCATTAAAGACGGTGCAAAATTTTCAATTTTGAGCGATTTTATACACGTCATGTAGTACTCGTTTAGTTCGTACGATGAAATTGTTCGAAATAAAATCGTATTAATAATATTTTGTTTCCCTGATGTTTTTTTTTTTTAAATTTCATTCGGTATCGGACCGATAGTTCGATGAGAATTACTTTAACTCCAAGTGTTTGGATTTATTTTTTTACTATTTCTAATTAAATTTTTAATTATTTTATAATTTTTATTATTTGGAAGTACTTTTAATTCAATTCCGAGTACGTATCGCTTGTATCGGGAAAAAAGAAATGTTGTTGGAAAAAAAAACGGGACCGGTTCGGATCGTCTTAGATGATACGTTTTTCGTACGGAGACCAACGATGCAGCCGGATCGGAAACAGCGATTGGGTCGCGTGCGCCGTGGTGACGTGAACAGTGAACGACGTCGGGCTGCGGTGCTGGAAAATTTCGCGCGCGTGGTCGAGGACGGCAGTCCGAACGTCGGAGTGTACACGTGGTTAGGCCGTCGTACACGCGGAACGCGGTTGCACGCTCGGAGGGGAGGAAGGCGGGCGCGCGGAAAAAACCGGTGCGGAAGCGTTGACGGTCCCGGGGGGGGGGGGGGGGGGGGTTGTAGGTGACGAAGCGGCGGGCGGGCAGGAGCGAAAGGAGTTATTGCCGGGGGGAGGTCTTACGGACGAGCATAAATTTCGCGCGGGCCTCGCGTTTATTGCTTTTACGACTGCTGTCGTCGCCGTCGTCGCGCGTACGATGCCATTCGCTTTGGCCACCGGCACGCGGGGCGTCGTGGGGTTTAGGGATTGAACGGAATGACAGTAACAACAACAACGGACCGAGTGTAACGTGGAAAATCGTACAATGACCCTCCCCTTTTTTTTCTACCGTTTACTTATACATTTCCGCGGAAGAACGTACACAGTGTCGATCATTGTCATTCCAATAACGGAATATAAGGATTTCATTCTTATTTCAAAACAATCATAAAATCAATAACCATTATTTTGTAACGTATTATTTACACGTTTTTTATGATACATTATTACACGTGTTTATAATTTGTTTGGACGCACGAGTTATGTATTCTTGATTTAAAAAATTAAAATAAACCCCTTCCTCCCTAGAAAAACCATTTAAAACGTTATCAAAAATATTTATATTTAAAATAACTATGTGATAGAATGTTTGTTACTTAAAGCCTCGAATATTTCATTTCAGTAACGCATGTATTGTGATCATATTTTATTCATGAATCATTAATTCAAATGAAAAGTGTTTTTTCAAATCACTTATTAAATATTTTAAGGGCACAAATCGTGAATTAATTATTCGGCATTCGACAAAGATAATGCTCGAGACTTTGTTTCCGGCCAATGGCGCCGAAACCAGACGATTCAGGTGGAGGATGTGCCCATGAAACGATGAGACCAAACCACCGACTTACAATTGGAATTAGAGCCTCATCATGTTATAAGACAAATTAAACACGTGAATTAATCTACCGGAGCAGTGTGTGCCAACGAGTTGGTCACCGACCGTTTCTGTTTATAAGTCATGATAACTAACGGCTCGCCGACCCGATCACTGGAGACCGCGGTTCTGTCCTTAAAAGGTTACGAGATGAGGCGTCTGCCCTTGCTAAACATAGGGTTCGGGCGCCACTGTTTCCGGACACGCGCCCGGAGGACGGCTGAAGTCTGCCGTACGATCGCCGGGACGACACGCGAGTGCGTGTCCACACGGAATCCGATGGTGAAAGTACGTCCGGATTCGGAACGAGAACGATTATCTCGGGCGCACGCAGGAAATCATTTCGGGCGTAGCACAATGAAAACGTGTGAAACGGATTGATGATTAGCATGTTTTGTTACTCGTCGTATAAAATACGCGTACATATGGCGGGTCTCGCGGGGAGTTTCGAAATAACTGTCGGATCTGTAGGTCACGTCATTATTGTGCAACATTTTCCCCGATATTTTGGGCAACTGGAATGAACGTTCCCCGCGTGCACGGGTGCCCAAGAAGTCCGACGAGGTCACCACGGATATCGCGGGGGGGGACGACTCGCGCCCCTCCGAGTGTTGTGTACGCGATGTGTGTGCGCGCACGAATGGCGACCCGCGCACGTCCGAGGGTCGCGAAGACCGACGGCGGCCACTGTGACTGCGACGGCGATGACGACGACGGCGACGACGGACGGGCTCGCGCTCGCTCGCGACACGATTTATGCATACGAATTAAAAGTGGTCGTAATGCCGGTAATTTATGTGGCGTTTCGGCTTTGTGATTATAATTTATATGTTTGCCCGGCACTTCGTAATGAAACTTGCTTTTGATTTATATTTCGTTATTATATTAATGCGTCCGCTCGTACGTACGCCGCCGCCGCCGCCGCGCCATAGTGTATATTATAGGTGTATATACATAAACAGTGAGAATATATAAATATGCATACATATATATGTATACATAATATTTTTGCGTGTTTACGGTCGACGAGCGTTGTCTTTCGCATTCAGAAATCTTCCCCGGATCCCTTTTTTTTTCTTTATTATATTGTTTATTTATTTATTCTCCGCGACCTGCCGTGATGGCGAGTGACACGCTGCCGCCGAATGTCGGGTCGCGTGCGATAATCCCATTTGCTCGAGGTGTGTGTACGTGTGTACTTACTATTATCACCGTTCATCAATGCGTTATAAGTATACGAGTCGACTCTTTTTACGATGTACAACATATGTGGATTTAATGAAAACGAAATAATACGCTAAAACCTACCGTCTGCGGGTTTCTAAAAATCGGTAGTTACTAAATTGTTTTGAAAAATATTCTTTAAAATACCACTTCATGATCTCGACGATTAATTTGGTTTACGGACAAATATTTCCGAAATGAATTTCAATAACATTTATTTTAATATTAGAATTAGAATTACTACATTCAATCAATCATCTTTAGCATACAGAGTGGTGGTGTTTTATTGTTTACAATAGTTAAAATATTAGGTAAAACCAATGAACGACATGGTATGATATAAATAGTATTCTTATTGATAATATGTAAAAATAAAGTGTAATTAAACATTGATGTGTACAAATAACTGATTAAATGCTATAAATGTTATAAATTAGATCAACAAGTACAATTAAATTTTTTATACAATAAAATAAGATATAAACTAAGACCATGGAAGCATGGTCAACTAAAATAAACATAAATACACGTCTAGTTGATAAAAAAAAAGGAGGAACAGTTTCAAAAATTTTCAAAAACTTTTAGTGAACTCAAAAACACTATTTTTAGCTTAACATATATACTAACGCTTCCAAAGGTAAATAAGGTGTAGAAATTATAGTTTTCAGTCAAACAATAACACATAAACAGGAAAAAAAAATTACTGCTCCAAAATACAAGACTAAGAAAAATAAAACAAAATATCAATCCCTGGCAACAATTAAATAATCAAGAAAAATAGAAATTACAATAAACCAACAGAGAATCGGCCACACATGTATTGCACACGGACACCTCAAGCGTAACAAACCACCGATTGATTGCACTTCTAATGAAATGATACTGACGGTGAAACACATAATGATGGGAAAAAAGTATTTGAAGAAAAATTAGAAAAAACACAAAATCGCTGAGAATCTATTCGAAATTGTAGGCCTGGAATGTCAACCTGACAGCATCATCGAATTTCTGAAGAGCCCAGAAACATTTAAATACATTAGTAATAATATTGAGTCATAAGTTACTTTACTGTAAATACTGAATTTATTATAAAATAATGTAAATAATCATCAGAAAATGATAATGGCCGTTGCTGACGAAGCTTAGGCTTAATAAAAAATAAACAAATGTATCAATTATAATAAAATCGATTAAAATATCATTTTTTGCTTAGGCTTAGAAGTAACATTATTGATGTATTCATATTGACGACCAATTTGAAAAATCATCGTTAGGTATAAAAAATAAACACACCCAAGAATATGTAATACATGTATATACTTATTTTTGTCGTTTAAATCTAGATATAAATAGTCCAGACTAAAGTCAACAATGAAAGTACAGTATTATATTAATGTAATATAATATAGTATAGCATTCGTGAGATGAATCAAATATTTGAATACCGGTACTCAAATACTTTTTACAAATTTGATAGTCGAATGCACCGATGACGCTCGACACTGCAGTTAGGTTATAAATGTTATTCTTATACGCAGTAAAATACGAAAATTATAATCGGTTTATCTTTTACTTCTCTCTTTTTCTTCTTCTCTCCAAATTAAACTAACGACAATAATTTTAAATTCCCGTACGTGTCTGTCCCCGCCGCCGCTGTGAATGTCGTGGTCCGTAACGCGACGGCGACGACGGTAAATTGTGTCTAAAAGCTTTTACGCCGTTCTATAATATACGAAACTCAAATGGAAAATCGCAAATAATAATACGTAATATAAATTTATACAAACGTCCCACGAGTCCCGGTAACGACCTAAATAGTACCGGGGAAAATGTATAATTTTAATACTTTTTGTTTTCCACCGTGATCTAGTGTATGAAAGATATACTCGTAGGTATATTGTTTGGAAAATGTTGCGACATGATTTCATCGAAATTCCGATAAAAATAACTATTTTATATTATCCATCGTATTTCGTACACGGTTAGGATGATCTTCGATTAAACAATTTTTGCTTATGATTGTTCAAAAACGAAGGTTAGTTTAGGGAACAAGAGGTATATTCTTGCAACGTTAGATATTTTTTATAGATTTAATTTTTTTTTACGAAGTTCATGATTAGTGCGCTATTATCCCGTAAAAAAGGTTTCTTCTACATTACAGAATGGTTATTTCTTGTACTTTGATATTCTTCACAGTCTTGCATTACATGTCGAATAGATAGGCTTGCTTGGCATATTTCGCATACGGTTGGTGGATTTTTAAAACCAATTTGCTTATTATTATCGTAAAACTAATGGAAATAATCAAATGAATTTCAGTAAAACACGACGTTTTCAACGCGGACAGTCGGTCCGGAACACGACAGATTATACCATAAATCGTCATGTTGGTCGAAAACATTGAAAATAATGACATATCTTTTTCGGTTTTCACTCTTCGGTTCGAAAATGGTATTGAGCGGTCAATCTTCGTTTTCGTCATTGTGATCATGGTAGTTTTTCGCATCGACCGTCCACGTCTACTCCGCGTGCGTCGTACCTACAACAGTATTATCTTTCCGATAAGTCTTGACGAATAGTTTCGTTGTCGCAATATACATTCTTGCCGACCGCGATCACATCCGCTTACTTACCATTATTATTATTGTTAATGTAATATCTGCAGTGAAGTTTCGCGAGCGGTGGTATACGACGATACGTTATTATTCACGAGCACCGAACGCATAATAAATATTTTATTATAAAAAAAAAAAAATGTAATTTATATTTTTATTGCGTCGCGTGAATGGCAAACTTTTCGTTGACACGTTGCGATTATTTTTGAAAATTATTTTCAAACTTCAATGCGCTCGAGCGGTGTACACGATGCACACATGTACAATTGTTTTCCATGTAGTATCGTTTTGGCCCAGTAGCGCCTATATAAACGACGGAATGGACTCGGTTGAAAAAGGCATGAGTTGAACGACTCGAAGAATTGTCACTAAAATTAAATTGAGAGGTCGCCAAACGCTGTCGCCCATACCAGTAAGATAAAACATAATTATTATTTACCATAGTTAAGTAATTATTCTAAAGTGTTAGTTTAGTTTATAATTAAAAAATTATTTTGTTGTACAACGCGGATCAGAATTGAAACTGCATAACTTTACTCTTTTGTTAATGCAGCTGTTATTGTGTGATAGTTTATAATAATAACTTATACTTACGTACATTTTTAATGTAAAAACGTTGGCACGTCAGTCTAAAAGATCATTCTGGTTAAAATTTTCATATATACCTACTTTTTTTTTTAATCAGATGATTTGTAAAAAATCCGTTTGATCATTGCAATCGCTTGATTTATACATTTCAACGCGTACATAGTCTGTTTCTGAATCGACAATAATCGTTATAATGATACTATATTTAGTTCGAACATATTTATATACATACGTATAACTCAATGTTTTAATATCGAATTTGTTTATTAAACGACGGATGTCACGAACATAAAACGTCAACTGTCAATTATTAAACATACAATTATTTACGATTAAATACCCGATAAAATAAAATAAATTTCAAATGGTTAGTTTTTAAATAAAGATATAAAAAATTGCGTTTAGAGTAAAATCGCAAAACAATTTTATTCTAGATTCCTATTCGGAGGCATATGTATGATAAACGATTATTATGGAGAAAAAATTCCACAATACATTCTAAGACCGTTATATGGTGAAAAAATCGACCGTTAATTACTTTATTGAACACGTTGAATTGATTGACAATGATTTTTATCAATAATTTGTAATTATTGTAGAATCATTTATTTATTAATACACTCATTTCTGTATCACGACCAATTGGATAAGTATTCGGATACATCCCAATAATAAAACCTATTGAATACCGGCGATTGTAAACTACGCCCAAAATACAGGTAAACACAAAATCACACATGTAAACTGCGCCCGAGTTTTTATCAAGAGTAAAAAGGTGACATTTAAACTGCACCCGGGTAAAATAACAGGTAAAATACTTAATTCGTTACAGCCATATAATTTGAATAATTAAAAATAAAATATAATTTTAAAAATTAAAATAATTATAAATTTTACAAATAATTATATATGGTGGATACTACTATTATATTTATTAATTAAATTTTCTAACTTTTCGCGTTTTTTTTTTGTTTTTGAGTTTTGGAATTTAAACGGTTCATTTATACTATTTAGTTTAATGTATACTTCTATTTGAATTTCTTTTAACTTTTCTATGAACATGAAAATATTTGGACCTACGAATAATTTTTAATTCGAAACAGTTTGTACTTTACAAATACAATTATACTCCAGGCCAAGCTTGTTTTATTTTATTTATTTATTTCTGTATACTATTTGTTTATTTATGTACACATTAATGTACGACTGTAAATCATTTAATGATTTTTAATTTTAATTTTATTTCTTTTTGTTTATTAGTCACAACAGTAATTTTATAATATTATTAATCGCTCATTGTTCTAGAAAACATGTTGCGCAAGAATTGAGTTCAATTTACTGCCAATAGGTGGTGATATGGAAAACTACATAACAATTTTACCATCGATAATTATGTTTTATTCTCGGTGTTTGCGATCGGTTCGATCTCGGATTTTTCGAAGAGTTTTTTTTTTCTTCCTATTATTCTTTTAACCGATCGCGTAGCGAAAACGGAATTCGAATCCTCCCATAGTCGACGGCTGCGAGTAAAGCCGGGTTCACACTATTGCAATTTCTTGCATTGTAGTCTTGCTTGCAATATATATCATGCAAGAATACGCATAGTAATACGCAAGTGCATGTTCACATATATGCTTGTATATGTGTAATCTTGTATGTATTTAAATATTGTTTAGTTTCAAATGTGATCTGATCGCGAGTAGAAGTGCTGTTTATACGCCTGGTTCCGTGCATCTTTGTTCTTATATTGGTCCAGTTTTACGTTCCATAGTACTTCATGATGGCGATACAAAGTAATTGATTTCAGTACATTTTCTGCGTTCAAACTATACTTTGATTTGGAGGCCATTTCAGTGTTTAAAAATTAAATTATTGAAAAAATGTACTTAAAACAAAATTTATAAAACACGATCACATTATCCACGTGGTTCGCTATTCGTGTTCGTGAATAAACTGGCACACAATTACCTAATTGCATTCGATTTCTGTCCGACATGCTGGACTGTATGCAAGTTTGAGCATGCAAGAACTTGCATGCGCATTATCGACGTTCACATTTGTTCAATTTTGTTTTTGCATGAGTAAAAATAAGCATGCGGGAAAAAGCATACAAGAAATTGCAACGGTTTATGAACCCGGCATAAGACGTACAAATATTCCAATGCGTGTACCGTGGCCATTGCACAGGAACCCGCGTTACATATTGCGATACGAAACGGCGGCGGGGGTGCTGTTGGCGAACCCTCTCGCGAGGCGGTCGGCGACACGTCGAACGGTGCATGCTACCCTGGTAGGCGAAATGCGCGCAATACGTGTGCAGGACAAATATACCGTCGGCGCGAGAAACCCGCGTCGGCGTGTCGGCGACCCTTGAAGCCGAAGGGCCGTTCTGATGGCCGTCGACTGCACCGGCAAAAGCCAAGCCAAAGGCCGCCGCCGCCGCCGCGACTTTCGGCCGGCATCGCGGAGTCGCGGCACGTGCGACCCTGGTACCGGAGAAAACGTTTCGACGGCGCGGTCGAACTTTCTCCGCGAAAGTTTTTCACCGGGAACGGTTTTCCGCAGCCTTCGTCGTTTTCTCCTCGACGTCATTTCCGCGAGCGGAACGCCGCACGCCAACACGTATTTACCCTCTATCTCTCGGTTAGTGCCTTTAGACGCGAATCGATTGTTTAGTAAATTGCTGGTAATTCGTTAAAAATTATTAAATATTCCCGATACCATCAATTGCGGTGTAAAATGATTTCTATTCTTATAGAGATAAAAGTAGCGCGTTACACACGACTGATTCACGTTGCATGTTTTACACTCTTGCATTGGTTGCATACGAATTGCGTCCCAGAATACTAAAATATAAATCGCGATATCCGAGTTGCGTCCGTTGTTTTTGCACAACACATCCGAATTGCGTCCGCGATTTTTTCGAAGGAGTTGCGTCCCGGTTGATAATTGATCAGTTGGTGAATATTACACATATTTCCCTTCCCACTTTTACAGACTGAGGACTGTCATTTGTGTAAATGGCGTGGTTAAAAATTATTAATTTGTATATTATAAATTATTTATTGTCTTAAAATGTTATGTTGATTTTGTAAAATGATTTTTGTATACATATACACATATATATATATATATATATATATATATATTTTATATTAAATTTTTGAACGAAGTCAAGACGTGTTATATTTTTAAATTCAGTCATAGTATTTTTAATAAATTCTTCTTAGTGTTATGTATATATATATATATATATCATTTATGTATTGGCAAATTTATGTTTGCCAATTTTTGAACGAAGACAAGACGTGTTATATTTTGTTTTCAAATTCAGTCATAGTGTTTTTAATAAATATCTTCTTTTTTACATCCTCTCTTCGTTTTTTTCCTAAATTTGAACTTCGCATTTTAATATAAATATCAGTTTGAACATTTTTCAATACTTCAACAAATTGGCAAATGTTAGGGTATGACGAATAAAACATGCTATTTAATTTCGAGTGAAACGATTCACATGCGTTGGTGGTACGCATTAACGAGTTTGAGAACTCGGCCCATATTGATGGTTGAAATTTACTATCCAGTGAATTATCATTTTTTTCAAAGTAATTAAAAAAATTATCAACTCTTTCATCGTTAGGTTTTATAGCCATTAGGTCTTCATAAAAACATTTATTAACATCGTCGGGTTTTTAAAATGAAAGACCTAAAAATAATTTCAAAAATTTTCCAACTTCAGATTTATTTTTAAAAACTGTAGACAAACCTAGACTTTGAATTTTTCTCCAGATTGATTGTCCTAGGTGAAATCTACAGCCTTTGCAAATAACATCAAGAAAAAAATCCGAAACTGTTGAGTGTATAGCTTGTTCGAAGTCGACATAAATTATATTTGGTTCAAAATTTAAATTCAAATCGTTCATTTTTTCTATTAAACTATAAAACGTATCTTTATATATTGATATAGTCTTGCATGTTAGTAAAAAAAATACTAAAGAAATATAGGTGTTGATGTTCAGTACAAAAATGTTTAAAGTCAAAATATCGCTTAGATTTTATTTTTATTTTTTTGAAAAAAATTCTGTTTTTTCTTGAGCTACTTACCACACTAAATCATTAATTGATTAAGTAAAACAAAATGTTAATTCTAACGATACGACAGGCATAATGCTGGGTCTAATAAAAACGAGAAAATGTCTACAGTTCAAAATTGATAATTTTACTGTTCCTGTGCATCTTTGTTATAATTGAAACCACATAATTGTTCCCCTCTTCTCTCGTTCATAAATAACAAATTATTTAATAATTTTCATGTTTGTAATTAGTATGCATAATTGTTATGGATTTGCGTAGACTTCTTATACGAGGCAAATTTATTTTGGATACAATTCAAATTACGTCCTAATTAGGTACATGGAATAATTATGTATTTCTTAGATGGTAGAAGGTGGTGTGCTATACGTTGTTATTGGGTAACCTGCTACTCGATTCCGCCGAGAAATGCTTCAAATACTTTATACAGTGGACCGGATAAGCCAGTGTTTCCCAAAGGGTGTGCCTTGACAACTTGAACTTTTTTTATAAAAACACATTATACAATGATTTTTTTCAAAATATTTATATTAAAATTTTTTTTTAAATTTTTAAAAAAAATAGAAATAATATTAATTTGAATGTTATAAATAAAATAATATTAATATATTAACATAATAATTATGTTATAATTATTATAAATTTTAGTGTGAAACGTGTGCTTGATGTTGTTTACATAATAGTTCAATTCTAAGAGCATTTCTTGTTCAATTGATAAAACTCGTTCATGTTTCATATTTTAGATTCTGAACGGAGTGATGGAATCTATTGGTTTTACAATGATGTGTTTTTTTTTTTACATTTTACGCAAAATCACGTTTTTACAAATTAAATTTTTTTTAAAATGCTCTAACTCAAAAAGCAAAAATTGCATTAACTTGAAATACTCACCAAATATTTATATTGACGTTCTCTATATACGGTTTTTCTATATATATTTTTCAAAGTATTTTGACTTATTTATAGACAATTTAAATTTTCGATTTTTGTAAATTTTTTTTTTTATTTTTTTTAATAAATAATAAATAATAATATACGGATTAATATACATAACCACGGTAACTGTAACATAACGACTATATGCTTGACGTTTTCGTTGACTTTTGTTTCAGTATACGCTATACGTTTACATCAGTGTTGGTTTTTGAGTAAAAATCAGTAAATAATAATTGTTTTGACTTTGTGTGCACTGTGTCAACATTCCTTCTTTAAAAATAACGGTTGCATATCTGTATCACGTTAAGTATCTAGTGCATATACGACGATACAATTATGTACCCGGTGTGTGCCCATTATTTAATGGGATCGTGTCCTTTCGGTAATCGTTGCCGAAATTCACATGACTTGGACAGCATTGCTCCTCGAAACCGTAAGTATCATATCGTAGTACAGAAGTTCTTCTTATTGGCATACATTCATATAATTCTTGTATCACCTTTATAAACATAAGTTTATTTTGAAGCGAATACTCTAAATAAGAAATCGTTTATTCGTTTTGCAGATGATGAAAACACGTTGTCCGTACCTGCTACTGGTATAGTAACTTCGGTTCTCACACAGCCCCAGAGCTTACAAACCAACAATGCAGCAAGGACATTACCCAGACGACCACCATTTCCATCAGTCGCTCGACTAGGTCTGAATGCTAATTTTATATCGATCTCTACAACTTTAAGATATTTAAGTTATCATTGCATCTACATAACATTTTTGTATGTTCCCAATGAGTTTTATACTGTTAAATCTTATTAATATTGGTTATACGATTGCAATAAAAAATAATTCTACTTTGATTAAGAAAAAAAAAAGAAAAAATGTCAAATCACTACGATTGATTACGTATTTAAATTGTAATAAATTGTTATAAACTGACATATATCGTTTTACAGATGATGAAGAAACCGTCTCTGAAACCGTCAGTGGAATGGACTTTACTTCGGTTCGTATCAGTTCACCGGGATTGCCGAGGATACGACCAAGACGTCCACCATTTACACGAATTCCACAATCTAGTACTTATGCTGTTTTTACATTTTTACAACGATCCATATACAGTTATATTTTCTTCAACGTCGTTTATTCCCAATGATTTTTACACGCATGAGTCTTATTTTTTTTTTTTTTTTCAACATTTATCGTAAAATATATTGGTTATACAATAAATAATAATAATGACTTATAGATCGTTAATGTAGAAAATTATAATCTAGATATTATTTTTCGTTTAGTAGACGATGATGAGACTCTACCTGTACCTATCGACGGAATATCGGTTCGAACGACTACAGCGAGTTCGCCGACTTGGAATGTACCGAGAACCAGGCCCAGGCGGCCAACATTCCAAGAAACTCCTCGATTAGGTCCGATTGCTGTTTTTACATTTTTACATCGACCTGCATAGAGTACCATTGCACTTGATCTATATTATTACAAACTAATTTTACCCAATTCTATTTTATCGTTTCCGTTTCCAAAAACTATAGCTATAATAAGTAAAAAAAAATTAATATTTAATTATTAATACCTATAATTCGTTTCTGCTGAAAATTCAAATTTAATTATTAACTATCGTTCTGCAGATGATGAACAAATTGGTTCAGAACTTAACATGAGACTGGATTTAACATCAATTCAGATACGTTCATCTACCACGCCAAGAACCAGACCCAGACGTCCACCGTTTCCTGGTTTGGTAGAAACGAGGTATATTCTTATATTTATAATTATATATTTATCATAATATTTTAATTTATTTTCTGTAGATCGCAAAATGTTGTTAATTCTGAACGTCCACTATTAAATAGTTCGTTAAGTAAGATTTATTTGTTCAATTTCTGAATATTTGCCTTTTAAATTTGAAATTATAATTTTATTTAAAGATTCAAATTCCGAAGAGACAACCCTCAATATGCATGCAGAACATACATCTTACAATGGAAACAATGAGTCGACAATCAAACAGCAATTGGACCAATTCATAAAAAATATTGAAACGGAATTGCGTTGCAATATTTGTTTTGGAATTTTTACGAAGGTAATGTTATTATTATTATTATTATTATTATTAGTTAGTCTTCGTGGCAATAATTTTAAACTTATAACTCTAAAAATTAATAAATAAAAATGTGTCATAAAATATTTGATTAGTTTCATATGTGTAATCATTTCTTAGTGTGTTCTCAAATCTTTGAAAAACATTTTCTTCGTCAATTATTGAACTCCCCAGTATTGTCAATAACTGTACAATTTCAATTTCATGGAAAACTTATTACAACACAGATTTGACCCAATTATTTTCCGAGCTTAATTTTTATACTTTATGTAGAGCAATAACATATTTATGAACATATTATGATAACAAATAAATTACTATACAGGATCAATAAATTGTAACTATCGATCTATTACAGATTTATAAAATAATTTTTTTTCGCAGCCAACTGTTTTGAATTGCTCCCACGTATTTTGCTACCAATGCATTGAAACATGGTCCAATAATGTTAATCAATGTCCATTGTGTAGACAAACGGTAACGAACAAGATTCATTGTCTACCTTTAGAAAGATTTCTAAGCAATGTAACTTCTTGTTTACCGAAATAAGTGCTAGACACAAATCACATGAAATAAGACAATAAGTAATACAAGTGTTTAATTTTACGAATATATACGTAACATAACATATAATTTAATTTAATATTTTTTTGATGATAAGATCAATACAAACATGAAAGAAGATAATGCAAACAATATGATACATCGACGTCGACTGACATAAAAATACGAAGTGGAATAATACATCGTATATAAAAACCAATAAGACTAATGCAAAAACTTTTGTTTTGATTTCTATGATTTTTTTATCCGTTCATCAGTTAGACCAAGAATAATTTTCGCTCTTTTTTTAGCAGTTTGGACCTTAACCATTTGCCCTATATGAATTAATAATTTTCATGAATTGTAGAACTTTTTACGATCTTCCAATTCAGTTGGAGTTCATTTTCTATGTTTTTTTTTTTTTTTCGATAACTATATTATACAAATTATTAGAACATCTTTATTTATTGTACAAATCTTTTTCAATAAATATTGTGTATTTCTTGTTTATATTTTGTTGTTGTTTTCTAGAAGTGTGCTATAAGATATTTAAACATTTATATTGATATCTCAGTTACTGATTAAGTAATGATCAGTAAGAGTACTTACTAATTAAGTAATCAGTGTCCATCATAAATAACCCTAAAACGTGTGACATATTTAATTATGCAGGCAAATAGATGCTATATTGTATTATTACTGAAGAAATATTGAAGTGGGTCAATCAACGATGTGTTCCTTGGAGATGTTTTAGATTCTGAACGGAGCGATGGAATCTATTGGTTTTACAATGATGTGTGTTTCTTTATTTATTTATTTTTTTTATTTTTTTTTAATTTTTTAGATTCTGAACGGAGTGATAGAATCTATTGGTTTTACAATGATGTGTGTTTTGGAATTCGGCTCGTACAAAATACATGAAAATTTAATAAAAGATTTCACAGAAGTAGTTCTTATTGCCATTCAAAAATTATTAAAATGCATAGGCACAATTTTTTTTTATAAGCGTTTGAACAGCGAATATTGACATAAAATTACATTTAAAATATAATATTATAGACTGACAAACTATATCGCTGTATGCAACTGCCAACCCATCCTAATTGAAAAATATATTTATCGTTTCAAAATAAAATATACTTTTTACAATGTTTATAAATAACAATGTATTATATCCTAGACAAACATATGAACTCAGTTCAGAAACGTTATTCGTATACAATGATATCTATCATTGCATTCAAATTTAACAAATCCATTGTAATAATGACCTATCCTATAAACGAGGTACACTCCACCCCTAACTGTACAGCAGAGCGAGGCCCATCCGGTTCTTTTTTAATATTTGATAGTGCGGGGAATCCAAGTTCACAGAGGTATGTTGTAGAAAATACTAATAACATATCAATTGCAATAATTGCTATAGATATATAGAAATTATTTCTGTAATTATCAGATACTTTGTTTTAATAAAACTCCTAAACTGGAGCTCAATTATTTGATTATACTAAGTTTATGCTTCTCGGTCCTGAACCATTTATATTTAAAAAATAGATAATATCTGTCCAAAGTGTGCCGTTACTTATAATAACTATGTGCCGCGATGGAAAAAAAAGTTTAGGAACCACTGGGATAAGCAAACCTAATTATCGGCCAGTATCAAATAAACTGAGAAGTACAACCATGTGTTTTACTGTAAAAAGCGTGTACAGATATTGAATTATTATTGTTGCGATGGTTCGTTCCGATAGTTTTCCGAAGACTTATGAGTAAATTTGTTTGTTACCGTTTTTGTAAGACCCCAATTCGGATGTCTACGGTGGTACTGAATGTCGGGAGAGGAGGGGCCCGGTTGTGAGAAACTCGGTTCGTTTAAAGGACCAATCTACAAGTATTATACGCTTTTGGGTTTTAACGGAAACGGAATGTTTTTTTAATTTTTTCTTTCCGAGAACATTTTCATTTTTACCAAAGCTCCGAAAACATCAAATATTTATAACGGTTACGAAATCGGACGTGAAGGTTGCTGTTTAGACAGGTCATTTTTTGATTTCCACAGTTGTTTTCCCGAGCGTAAGGGAGAGTAGCGTAAGAAAAAACTAAAATTATGTTGAAATTCATCTAGATATTGTTTTTGTTTCTTTTGATTAAACAAGTTGATTTGTGTTTTATGGCTTCTATTTCAAGCTTTTTCCCTCGAATTATTTGTCCGATGCTAAGAAATCGTGGATAACTTTCTTCATGGTTGATTTTTTTCTCAATGATTACTAGTGTACTTTCAGTTTTAATTTTCTTCTATGAAAATATCATAGAATTTTGATATTGAATTACCGGTTTTTGTGTGTTTTTGTATTTTTAATATGAAGTTTAATGTTTATATATATTTAAAAAAAAATATGGATACTGTTTCAGATATAGTAATAGTTAGGCTACCTTTAGAAATAATAAGTCTATAGTCTTGGTTTAGTGAATAATTTTAGACAAATCTGAGTATTGACGATTATTAAAACAATTTTAAGAATATCTAATTCACATTATATAATAATTATATTATAATATACAATTATAATTATAAATTCATGACTTATAGTTATCTTACAGACGGTTAAATACGACTATGTTAGTAACGTTATAACAGAATATTAATTTATTAGATTATCTTTGTTTAAATGAATAGAAAATTATATAGTTAATTCGTTACTAATACTTTTTCTTACATTATAGATTAGCGAAAAAACGATTTAGCAGTAATCAATTATATTTGAAATTATTTTTTGAAATTATATTTTTACCATACTACACTTGACGTTTATTTTGAACATAATTTCTTATTCAAACATACTGGTATTTGAATATGCAGTATATTATCAGGGGCGGATTTAACAATTTTCCGCCCCTATGCCAAATTAAATTTGCCGCCCCTATCTAAAAAAAACTTACTACCTCTTTAATAAAATATCCTCAAATAAATAAATTTTTTCAATACCTACCTAATATGCAATTTTTGCTTATTATAGTATTACGAGACATTTCTTAAACAATAAGATAAGCTATAATACAATACTATCGTCGTTGTCGTAGATGAGTTCCTGGGAAAATATAAATATTATTTTGCTAAAAATAAACAAATACAAAATCCACAATTTCAAGATTTTGAAGTGATAAATACAATTTTAAAAATTATGTACCTAATTTTACAATATCAAAATAAATTTTCAACATAATTTTGCCGCCCTATGCGGCCGCATAGTTCGCAGTGCCTTAAATCCGCCCCTGTATATTATTATAAATGTATACTATTTTTGATGAATTTATGTATATTTTCAAGTATTTGTATATTACACAGTATATTATCATATGTTAAAAAAATGTGCAGGACATTTATTACGCTAATAATACACGTTATTCGTATAATTAGTTTTTCTTTGTAAATTTTCGTCCATTCTAGATTATTTTACATACGGTCTGACATATTTACATTTCGGATTTGTAGTATTGATGCGATATCATCACGATACATGTAATTATCTCGTCTAGACAGTCTTCTATAAAACGATAACAGAAATAATAATATGATGTATAAAAGACTGTGGTTCCAAGGACATACTGAAATTGACCAGAATAAACGTGCTGTCGATGAAGTAATAATAATTACTGTTAGTCTTGATATTGCTATATGAAGCCACTAAAAGTGGACTGAAAAAAAAAACCAAAAATGATTCTAACAAAAGTTAGTGGCATTATAATCGACATTTTTTTTTTTTTTGAAAATAACAAATAAAAATGCTGGAACTGTTCGTTTTTTGGTTATGAAACGAAAATAGCAATTTAACAATTTTTACTTCTGAAAATAGCATTTATGTCTCTATTTCTATAATATTTTAATTTTCTTAATGGGAAAAAAAGTTACCGTTGTTTCGACAAACTGCTCACTAGTCAAGTAATAATAATAAAGACAATTGACTGATCACATACTTTTAACCGAAATATTTTCATAGTTTTGAATTAATTTGTTTGGAAAACGTTTAGGGAGCTGTAAAATTGAATATGTTTGAATAAGAAATACGATTTTTATTCAGTTAATCATCATCGCCCGAAAGGCAAAGCATACTTACGAAAATTACGGTCTATTAAAGGACCAAAGAAAAAAAATATCACCATCCCGAAAATCATTATGTTTTACGAAAATCGTCAATTTCGATGCAATAATAGATTCAAATAAGATGTGTTTTTTTTTTATTTTATTTATTTTTTTTTATTTTAATAATTATTATGGTTTCGACTGATTGCTTACGTTGAAATTGTATTGCGATCGAAACAAAGCTCCGAGTTGTTCACCAAGTTTCGGGCTATTGCGAATCATCGAGAATTACGCGCACGGTATTCGGTATGATGCTGTTCCAAGACGAATGGTAAAACGATTAAGGTAATGTAAGTGTCATACTTTGTCTACTTAAACTTAGGCACGGCGTCAGGAAGTGGCGTACTGGACAAATGCTTACAAGTGATGCATACGGTAAAAATTCTGAAAGTTTATTTCCGTAGAACGGCATATTTTATCAATTAGTAATTTATGCGACTACAGAATTTGAATATGACGACGGCGTGAAATTATTAAACTTTCACGTAATTATATTTCCTCAGGGAACCATTGTTAGAGACAAAAAAAAAAAAAGAGAACCAACGCGTTAAAATTGGATTGCATAAGACTTAGACTTGAAAACTTAATTTATTACGTTGGTTCTGTATGAAATAAAAATACAAATAAGCTAACAATCAAAACGAATACCGTTTATCAACTTATAATAATATTGAATATTATTACAACAAAATAATAATCGGCGGGTACACGTTTATAAACGTAATTCGGGTAAACGAATTATTATTTTAACGTTTTCGGTTTCATTTATTTTGTTGTCAAGTTGAATAATAAATCTATATAATATTTAACAATTTAACTAGCTAACGTGCATTTATTTTAAGAACTATAAACTTTTTAAAATTTGTTGTTCTTTGAGTTTTATTTTTGTTTGGTCTCATTATGGTTAAAAAAAGCGGTAAAAGTTATAAAACATTACTGAATAGAATAATTACATTTTTATAGTTTTCTCACCAAACTGAATTGGATTTTGTTTAAAAAAAATATGTACAAAAATTACTAAATACCCCAAAAAACATGAAAAGATATAACAAATAAAACTTCTTGTCTGAAGTATAATTGTACATGTAAGTGTTTACGACTAGTTTCGATCTACACAAAAAATCGTCGTCGAATATAAAAAAAAAAAAACCTCTCTCATTTTCACGCTGATTATAGTTATTAATTGTAACGTTGAATAAAATATTTATTTAGTCAATAATACTTTGTTAGTCTTGTTAGAGTAATGACCGTTAGTTTTTATTTTATTTTACTCGAGCACTGCCACGTGATTAATCGTTCGAGCCACGGTGTTAACAATGAACTCGGAACGATAACATAGTGCTTTGTCGATGGTAAACGGCCAATATTATATCATACATCAACTAAACCGTCGTGAACTCGACAACCGGGTAACGTTTACGGAATCGTAAGTCGGGCTACCGAATTCACGGTAATAAATTTACTTCAATAAATTCACTTCATATCCTTCCCCGGGTTTCGTTGATTCATCCTTTATCCTTATACAATTAACGGATATTTTCTCAGTCCTCGCGGTTACGTGTACAACGAAAAGCGTCGTCTATGGACATTCTGTAACTTTGTATCGGACATTGTTGACAGCGGACAACGAACGAATTGCGCGAGTTCATTCGACTTTGACCATTCTCCGTCGTCGTGAAAGGTTTCGGAATGTCTACCGCGCCGATATCTGTCCTTGGTTTTTCGTGGTAGTCGTCGTCATATTTCCAAATCGAAGACCACTCCCGAACGACGTACAACGCTATTCTGATATTTGTTCACGCAGAGTCCATCGACGTGCACTTGCAGCACACGTTCCTAACGGACGGTGACGATTCGCGGACGGCCGACCGTGATTTTTACACGTGGATGCGATTTTAGTTTTTTTGTAACCATCTAACTCGGCGCGCCGAACGCGGGCGAGGAAGGATTGTGGAAACAACGATAATAACGTGGGAAACAGCGAACGAATTTCGAATTATTTCGTTCGCGGGGACGCAATGGAATGTTTATCGGCGCGGCCGCGCGTTGTAACAACGACGACGACTGGACATTAATAAGTGACATTAATAATATCAACGATGATGGGGGGGGGGGGGTAATACAATGAAAACGTCGAACCGGTCGCGGAAACCCATTCGTATCCGTCGGCCGGCGTAAATCAACCCCCCCGCGCAACTGTGCCGTAACGCTGTGTCCTACGTGGCGTCCGTCAAATACGTCAAATGCGACCGATGCGATAATCCGGAGGGAAAAAAAAACAAATCTATTTAAAGTAATATAACTGTCCTACGTGTGCGGCAATTCCGATAATCCGATAACGCACGCATCGCACGCAAATTTGAAAAACAAAATAATTTGTTTTCGACGCATGCGATAGAGCGATGTCCCAGACATATACTCGTAATATTCGATAACGAAGTTTGATATGATTATTCATAAGAATATCATATTACATTTATAAATATTGAGTAGGCACTTGTGAATTATATGTGTTATAAATAACATATTGTATAATATACACATATTTTTGGTTTAATTTTATTTTGTATCCAGTTGGCCAATATTTCATAATAGTAGTCCATAATTTATAATACTGACTTACGAGTTTAAAGTTATTTTGAATATTAACACTCAAGTAAATTACTTATATATATTTTTTTTAACATTGTTATAATGGAGTTATTGATATCTGAAGTTCAAAAGCATTCAGTCTTGTGGAATAAATGGGACAAAAAATATCGTGATAGATATACAACAGAAAAGGCTATTTGTGATTTTGAGAGTGACATTTTAATAAATTATAACTTAATACTGTACTCTTAAATCGTTGGTGATGGACTAACTAGTTATTAATGAAAATATTGTATAACCAAACCAAATCGTATAAACGTATACGTCAAAACGGATACGTACGTAGGACACTAGTGCGTTGCTCGGAATATCGCAATACCGTAATATCGCATCGGTCGCATTTGACGTATTTGACGGACGCCACGTAGGACACAGCGTAACGCGGTTCGCGATCGTGGTGTTTTCGGACGATTTCCCCGTCGGGCGTTCGCGCTGTGCAGCAACCGATCCGGCCGCACGCAACGGTTCGCGCAAAGCCTGAGCGGTGAAATTCGATGCGCGACATTGTAATTTTTGAATGTTTTCGTTTCGCCGTTCTCGCCGCGCGAGCAGCATTTGCGTTTCAATTTTTTTTTTTTTTTTTTCAACGCGAAACGCGTTATTAATACAGCCGCTTAGCCGCATCAGTGTCGAAAACCCAGCGATATTTCTATTACTTTACGACCTGGAATTGTTTTACAACGTTTTATTGCGCTTCCGAAACAAAAACAGCTCACCGTCACCGGCTTACCGCACCGATTCATTAGAATTTATTTCACTGACCTGTTCGCCATGGTTCTCGTGGTATCCGATTATTTCCATTTTCGTTGCAAACGTTTTACAGCCGTCCTCCGCTCTATCATCCTGAACCGTAATCGTTTCGATTTCAATTAAAATTCGAATCATTCGGTTTAAATGTTACGAAAATATTACGGTTTCAATGTGTGCATTTCCTTCCCTTCAATCAATCAGTGTGTGTATGGTATTAGAATTTAATCGTTCGCGATAAAAATTCCATTTTTGATTATACGAAAACAATTCGATTTCAATTGTATATACTGTACTAGATAACAACAATATTAATGAACGCGTTTTTCAATAACAGCTAATGCTACGACGTGGTATTCAGTTTGTTAATTTTGCTATAAATTCAACGATGTCGCGTAATATTGGGCACGATAAACAATTAATATTTATGGCCTATTCTTATTTTCGACAAAATTTAAAATCGCGTTCGTACAGTTATTAAATTAAATTTATGTCGTCTACTATAACTAAACGATGAACATAATTTTACATAAATTTATATCTTAAACGCAGCCATCATACATATGCTTTAAGTTAAACTGGTTAACTTTTAAAAAATAATGACGCTCCCCTCAAAATCGGTACATTACACTCGATATATTTAATGGATATTATCGGAAAAGGCAAACGAGAGGAAAGTTTGATAACTCGCGAGTACTTCGTTTTCGTTCTACCTCGATAAAACGTATTTAGTGCCGATCTTACTTTAAATAAAAACGAGTACTTACGGAAAAAAAAGAGATAAAAATATAAATTATGTTTTTAAACATGATATTTAACGTTATTGCGGCCAATATCCAATAAAAACTCATTCGAATAGAGTGAAGTATGTCTTTTCCGTTTGATATATCAAATTAATTCGTTATCATTTCACCATCAAGCGCATCGTATAATACTACATGGTTTGCTCAAATATATATATTATAATAGTTTAATATTATCAATATCATGCCATTGCCGCTAATATGCCATTTGAAAACGTGCTACGCTAAGTAGGACGACAGCAAGGAACAAAGCGATTTTAATCGATTCGTTATTTCCCACTTATTCCGTCAAAATTAATCGTTTCTGTCAACAACCGTTACGATTGTGAGACCATCGATTTTATAATTAACTGTTATAAAACCAACGATTAACTATAACTCAACGCGTTTAATAGTAATCATTAAAATTCCCATTGAAATATTTGGCGTAGATTTTAATTCGAAAAACCAATCAACACATTTTCTATTTTAGATTGTTTTTACTCTTTCAGAACTATGTGAATATCTCTATAATCAATACTAAATTTTATCATTTAATTTTGAATGTATGTTCGATTAAAATCTATGTAATAATGTTAAAATAAAATTGTTAAAACCGTTTTATTGCGTAATGCGTTTTTAAAATATATCGTGTTATCGGTTTCGACGTATAAGTTGGTACGAGTGAAAAAATATTAATTCTAAAGGAACCCGTACAATAGTATTCCTGTAAAAAACCATTTTGTTTTTATTTTATATAGAAGTGTATGTCGAGTATATCGGTTGCATGTGGAGTACATAAAAGTTTTCACCGTAAACTTTAACATTTTTAACATTTTAGACAGTAGAATAACATATTGTTTTTGTATGTCTGTTAACCTGCTACTGCATAAACGTACATGTTAAAATGTATACCAGTACGTATAGCGACGCAGCGTAGTGTCATAATATTTGAGAAATATACGTTTTGTGTTTATCATTTAAAACAGGCAGTCTAATGTTGATAGTTGTGACGATTACGTACAAGGTATTAGTTTTGTTTATTCGAATCGATTTGATGAAAACATTCGACGAGTTCCGATGCAACGTTATATCGAATCTTGCGATCCGAATCGTCGGCAAAATCTGTTAACAATTTGAAAATATATTAATCTTATAGGCATCACCACAATGTTAAGCAATTGAAGATTGGAATAAGACCGTAAAAAATGTTATTGGACTGTTCGCGAATAGTTTATAAAATATGATCAGCTCTGAGAGCGTCTGTCATGAAAAACATGACGCATGTGCTTATTTTTATTTGAAAATAAAATTGTTGTCATTTCTTTTCAACAATATTCGAACGGTATAAAATATAAGATATTGCAATATCAACTATATAAGATTTTGTTAGAAATATTAATCACTATCAGGTGCAAGGGTCATTATGAACGGCACTGCGAAAGGGTTCGATTTCCACAGGTGGCGAATGTTTAAAGGAAGCATTTTTAATGTACTTCGACTTGTGCTGGACTTTTAACTTTAATTTTATGAAAGTTAACTTATACACGTGTATCGATATCAGTATTAGTGTATCCGTGAAATCTTACGAATATCTAATATTCAATCATAATAAACTGTACATTTATAGAACTCTTTTCGGTTATAGTAAAGAAAAAAACAAAAATTAATTAAAATATAAATAATTTTCGGTTTGATCTGCGAGATAAGAGACAGCAAAACTAGAATCACCTAATCTTGACACAAAGATAATACAATCAAACCTTTCTATCTAACATACTTAATTATAAATTGAAAAAACTTTTACATTTTTATGAAAATTTCAATGGTTTCGTTACTAGAAAAAAAAAAACAAATTATATAGATGATTTAGCTAAAAAAAAAAAATAAAATAAATTTTATAAATTTTTGACTGAACATTACATCGATCACTAGATATCAGTAGGTGTCGAACGCTTATTTAGTAAAAGTAATAATCTAAGACGTTACGAACGCATTAAATCAAAATCATATTATTTAAATGCACATGCATTGTCGAGCGCGATTTTCGATCGAATATTAACGCTTTTTTCCCTGTTTCTCAGTTGGCACGGATTTGACGAAAACAATTTTGTACAACAACTATAATTTTCGTTCGGATATTGTTCGTACGATCTCTGGAAAACGAATAACGCGTATTCGTTAAATATTCCACAACTTACGTTCGCTGCAAAACAGCCGTGTCGTTGCTAATCATAATCGTTCGACATGAAAACCGTTCTAGAAACTGAAAAACCGAAATGTGTATAAAACGCACTCGTCTCCTCCCCGTCTCACACTCCTCAGCACGCTCACTCGCGTCCGTAGCATGTAAAATTGGCCGGGGGTTTACGGGTAACGGGTAGATCTTCGTCCTCCGCTCACCGCCCCCTCGCGGTCGTCTCTTTTTCCACCGAGGTCATCGTAAATCAGTTTTTATGTGCGTATATAGAAAAACGGCCGCTCGCGCAACTATCACTGCGTTATATACCACCCCCGTGCGCGCGGCCCATTATTCACAGGGAAAACATCAAAACGCTCCGACGGCGGCGGCAGTTAGTAGTGCCCAAGCCCTTTTCCCACCGTCCTCATCCGCCATCCCTTTCCCGTCCCAGCGCTGTACGTGCACTTGTTCTTCGAATACAATATAATTCCGCACGTTGCACCCTTCCCGGTTGATAATGCCCTCGATAAATTCCCAGCGTCTAATTTCCAGACTCCGCCGCCACTGACGGACACCCGATAAAAACTTCAGGCCGCCGCTGCCGCCGCCCACCCAAGCCCCCGTCGTATATTTTTTTTTGTTTTTATATTTACGAGCCATGCTGTATAAATCATATCGCATTATATATATTATTATGTTTGGCCGACCGAAAAGAAGAAGAAAAAATAAAAAATAATAATAATAATAATAATAATAATAAAAATAAGGAGGCAAAAAGAAATTGAAAAGCCTTGGTCGCCGACCCGCCGCATAATGTATACGTAATATTTATGTAGGTATACACCTAACACTAACTACCATGATATTGTACATACCCGCGTGCGGCGCCTATATTGTTTACACCCACGCGCAGTATCGGTAATAGCCGCGGACCGCTGCAATGTTGGGCACATGTCCAAAGTTTTCGATTTATTTTCACCATTACGATATTAGTTGCACTCCTATGATACAAAATTTGACGATCAACTTCGAATGACGTTGCGATTCGATTTGAGTATTTTTCGTTTGATATTTAAAAACAGTTTTAAAACATTGACCGGGAGCACAAATTGCATGTACTGTTTCCGAAACGAACGTACGTTTAGAACACGTTAATATACCCGTTGCGGCTATCGGTCCATCACTTGCCACCAGTTTGTGTTCACAATCGTCAATATTAATAGTAATAACGAAAATAATAATTTCATATTTTTATATTTGTACCTGTAACCAGTGTTGGGAATAGATAACTAATAATTTATCTAGATAAAGATAAAGATGACTATACTAATTCTTATCTAGATACAGATAAAGATAGTTATACTAAATTTCATCTAGATAAAGATAAAAACAAGTTCATTTTTATCTAGATAAATATGAGATAATTTCATGTTTGATTTTGAAAATATTCAGAATACTACAGCCTACAGATATTAGGTAAAAAATTCATAATTAAAAACATTTTAAAATAAATATCATTTTTTAAACTCATTTCAAACATTAATAAACATAAAATATAATATAATTTTTTTTGAAATAAACTTCATAAGAAGATTGTCATCTTGTCAGTTATTATCTGTGTAATAGGTATATGATGTACAGAAAAATGTAAAAATAAAAATATAAAAACATTTTAAATTTTAAAATTTTATTTTTATTCTATTTAAAAAATTATCTAGATTAGTACTCATAGATAACAAGATTTTTATCTAGATGAAGATAAAGATAACTGAGTATAAATTTATCTAGATAAGATAAAATATAAATAATTTTTATCTAGATAACTTATCTAGATACATTTATCTAGATATTTCCCAACACTGCCTGTAACGGTATCAAAAATAATAATATAAGTTATCAATATAAATTCACACTAACCATTATAAAACTAAATTTGTGCTAAAATATAATTACTTTATTTATATATTAAAAATATTTAACGCATTCATAAAATTCTACAAAAAAGTACTTATTCGCATGTACAAGATATCAAATAGTTATTAGATCTTGGACTGAATAATTGTTTATAGTTCGAATAAGTGTAGAAACCGGGAATGCAGCACGCTAACCGAATGGGTTTTCGTAACCGGATCAACACATGATCGACCGCGACGGGACGACGTCACGTCGCGTATTTGTTTCGCATTAACTTTTGTTAACTTCTCAGAAACCCGTAGCTTCTTTATCGACACCAGTATTTCGTCTATCAATCGGATACGCGTAGGACCGTAGTACTTCGTGTTTACATGTTTTGATCGTCCGCCGGGTGGTCGAGCCACTACTCCGGATTCAAGTGCACGTGAAAGGGCGAACGTGCTGTCGATCCCGCGCCGGAATGATGCGCTACGGAATCGTTTCTCCGTACAACAGTACGGAGGACATCACTGGTGATCTGCAGTTGATGAGCTAATAATAGGCGTAAATTAATGCTTCGAAATCGTCTGGTGCAGTATGTGTGTGCGTGACCTAACGAACGCGCGCACCTTGCACACACGGCTGCAGCAACGGTACGCAACAATAATAACAGTAAACGAGTCCGATGGAGGGGTTGGTGGCGTTGGTGGTGGTTTTTGCGACGGCGGCGGCGTTTAAGGGTTGAAAACAGGCGGCTTACGGGGGTGGATGACACGTTGCGTGACGTCACCGACGGCTGCCGACTAGGTCGTAAACAAACACAACCACGGATAACGTGTACGGGTACGTCAAACGAGGATTTATGAATGGGCCGCCGCCGTAACGGTTACCATGGGCGACCGCCACCACTGCAGTGCAGAACAGCTCGCGGAGGCGAACATGCGGCTGCCATCTACCGGTGAACCGAGAGCATCATACCGTGTACAGAGTGTACCTCGTGTGCACTGATATTGTCTTGCGCACTCGGTTGGTTAATTCCTCCCCTCATCCTTTCACTTGACGACGTTTTCATCGGATGGATTAATCGCATCCACGAGCAATCGTCTTGTCAAACATTACCGAAAATAACTGAATGATTAAATAATAACAATTAACGGTTTTTACTATCGAAAGTAGCAGTCCGCAATGGTCGTAAAGACGTTAACGATATCAAACACATACGATGCATAATAATTTTCCATATCGAACGGTTTTTATTTTTAATCGATGATTTCGCGAGACGATCATTTCCATCACCTACGACTACTGCACTACACTCGATCTCGGAAGTACAACGATATATCGTACACATGAATATTGGCATCGGTGGATACTTGTTGGATGAATTTTATTTTGTATTATCAAACGTACAATTATAATCGATTCGATTCCGAATCCCCCCTCATAGGATTAAAAACAAAATGTCCGTAACACGATGAGTCGCTACAATTTTTTTTTTTTTTTTTTTGGTTTTTCATATAATTTTATTCATTACCGTACCGCGTCTTCAGCACCACTTGTTATGCGAGCGCATTGTGCACAGTGATAACAAACATATTTTGGTAATTATACGTACAACATGTGCTCTGGCGTGCGTTTCTACGGGACCGGACGCTCGGGCAGGAACCTGCGGATCCAGTGATTCACAGTTGGCCATTGGAAGTACTGGGCCTTGGTCACAGCAGATATACCGCATTCCGTCGGCATTCCGACCTATTTCCGTATTACAGAAAATAAATATTTACCGCCCTAAATGAGTTCCTTAGTTATCTGTCTTGATCGAAACTAGATGAAACAGTTTTATTGTAAAATTTATATTTAATCATATTCTCAATAAAGTTCACACTAAAGTCGGTTACAATTTTCGCTAAAACCGAAATGATTCGAATAAAACTCATTTAGTTAATCGAATAAAAATCACCCAAGTTTGTAACGATACAGTGGAACAATACAATTTAGTGAACAGAAATTAGTCGAATAAAATACCAGTGAAATGACTATAATTATACCACGTGGAGTAGATAAATTAGTCGCACAGCACTGCCGACCGAGTCGGTAGGAATTAGCCACTTCTACCCAACAGCAGTTAGCGCAAATTATTTAAACGATTATAACATGTTCCGGGCGGGGAAATATTGAATTGAAATGGAAACGTATCACCGTGGTGCAACGGTCTACCGAGTCCAGTACCGCCGAGTCTTTCGGGACGTGCAAGCGAAATGATCCCGACCTCTGCGTGGGCGAATAGAAACAACACCGACGTCTCGTTCGAAACACGTCGTACAGCATATTATTAGGAGAACTAAACCAATTGTTTTAGGTTTTTTTTTTTTCTTACACGTGCACATTTTTTCGGAGGTTACACTTTGACGCGTTGTTATCGGGTTTCGGTTCGCTCAGATAAACGTATCGTTTTCAATAAACACGCGCTTCGTGCGCACCGCATTTACGTACTCGTATACACATCATTACGCGCTGTTGTACGGATTCGTTTAATATACGAAAATCGTCTCCGGTTTTTATTTCGCACATGTTTACGCGTACGTTTGTGTGCACCGTAATCCGACACGCACACATTGGCGAACAGACGCGAGCTGAACATGTGATTGCGTGTTTTACAATCGACTGGTTTTTATCGTACAAACACGATTAAAATTAAAAAACGGAAAACATAATTGAACGAAAAAAATTTACGTTGATTCGCATTATACTATTATTACTGTTATTATTATTATCATCGTCAGCATCATTGTTATCGTCGTCTGCACTGCGTTAGCGTACGGTCATTAATGTTTTAGCGTCGCGTGGACGGTGCGATAAATTAAACGGTTATGATAATGTGTTAATATGTGTCGATTCGTTTTTACAATATTATTAATAAACGTTTACATTGACCGTGGCGATGTTTATTGTTGGCAGCATCGTCAGCGATCATACATGTTCGTATATGATATTATATATATGTTTAGCGTATGTTTCGCTCGCGCGTGCTGCGATGTGTTGTGCTGCAGCAACAGAGTAGTAGTAGCCCAACGTTTTTAAATTAGTAACAATTTAATGAGCGGATTGTGGATTTTTATCAGCCGGTCATTGCGTTTCGTAGATCCTTCGACCACCAAAAGCCGACGAGGACGTTGCATAGCTGTTTAACGACGATATGCTATTTTTTTTTTTTCAAACTAAGCATTGTTGAAACGAGCGAAAAATTGGTTTTTTCTTATTTTTATGTCCTTGTCTACACGATTTCGAACAGAGGAATCACTCCGATTATCCACATGTATTTGTTTATTTATTTATCTAATTATTTATTTATCTAATTATTTATTTATTTATTTATTTTTTGATAGAAAATTTGATGCCTTTGGAATTTATCACAATACTAACTAACTTACCGATGGTTCTTTGATTTCTTTTTACCTATTTCAGTTTTTCTTTCTTATTCGAAAAAACTACATTCTTAAAGAATAATATTTGTTTGATGTTAACTTATGGAATAATATCAATGATTTTTTTTGATACTTGAAAGTATAGAAATAAAATCAATAATATTAAATTACACTGTCAAAGCTTATTTGATATAATATCCATGGTATAGTTTGTCCCGAAACTATATTCGTTGCCCGGTATGCATTTTTTATAAAATTGTAATCGTCAGTAACTTGCTATAAATTGTAGTTCGTCGAATTCTGGAGATTCTTATTCATCGACCATTGCACATTACTCGTATCCGTCGAATTCTGGAGGTTCATATTAATCGACCATTGCACATTACTCGTATCCGTTGGCCAATATCCTTTCATATAATCAAATCTCACAGGTTTCTCGGCAAAATCCAAATCCATGTCCTTTGGTTCGTCGTCGGTATTTGATCTAGTGGGCTTGACTACGAAATCCACTTCCTTAGAATCATCGGTATCCATGGGCTCTCCTTGAAAAAACATTTTCGCAAAACGTATGCCCACCGAACAATAGTGGTTGTACAAATTGGCATCCATCACTTATATATTTAGTGTTCGTTAGAAAATCGAGTTGTACAATTCAATTAATGATTTAACGTAAGTTTGAAGTCAAAACTTAACCTAGATAAACGTTCGAGATTTTAAAACATACGTAATGATTTTCCAATTTTCAAAGACTCTAACACTAAAAGCCGTGGTTAATGGTTATCATGTATAAAAACGTGTACCAAATATACATAAATAAATAAAAAATGAAAATATTAAATAAACTTAAATAAACATAAGAAACGGTTTCTTTAATCCGTATCAATGTCTGTGAGAATAATTATAATTATATTTTATCTTCAGCATTATCAGTGTCTATTTTTCGAATTTTTATACACATTGACATTGATCGTCCAAAAAGAAAAAAATCCATTGTTATATCAACACATTTTATTACATTTGTCTCCTCGAGAAATCAAAAACGACAATGAAAAACATATGAACTGACTGAAAAATCAAGAATACTTTTTAAATTAGATTATCGAATGTATCAAAGATATATTTTTTATTATTTGCTTCTAATTCATGATTGAAATATTATGACTGAATTTTACAATAAAAGTTAGAAGTTAACTTATAAATAGTTTCATTTTACTAAATTTCACCCGCTGCTATCTTTTCAAGCTCGATATTTTAATTTTTTATCATAGTACATGTTTGTTTTTTCTTAACAACTAACCTTAGTTTTTCGTCTCCGTCGATATATTTTACTAACTGCAGTTATATAAATCAAATGATTGCGCGCTGGTTTTTATTCTATAATTATCTACTTAATGCGCAATGTTTTCTTTAACATGTTACATAATGTCTTATAAGAAGATTTTCATGAAACTCCGTAGGATTATATACTCTAACATAAGCTTTCCTCTCCCTACCAAGTGCAACATTGGAGTTTGTATTATATAATTTATGTATTATAAGCTCAGACCAAATACTCTTAAAGTATTCCAATAAATCCAGCGTATAACTTTATTACGTATTAATGTTCAGTATCTTATTGCACTTGTTTTCACAGGTAACCACATCGGGTTCTTCAAATACATTGATTTATATTTATATTTTATATTATTATATTAAACGTTAAAAAACATAGAACCGGTATTTGTTAATTCTTTTCGCGGAACACTTATGGAAATAACAACCGAGCGTTGTTTCTAAAGTTCTGAAAGTACTATAATACTCGAAAACTGATTAATTTAATTATTCACAAGTCTGGGTATGTTGATGATATTTAATAACTTGATAAAATTAACTATTTTCTTTTCACACGTTGATTATGTCAAGTAAGTTTAAAATTATATTAACAAATATTGTAAGCATAACCTATGTTAGTTAGCTAACTCCAATTAATAATTTGAGATAATTTTATAAAAAAAAAAAATAGTTTTCATTAAACGTCGAAATGAAAATTCCTATTCATAATTTACAAAATAACTCGATAAAAATTAACAATAATGAAAGAGCATAATGAGCATAAAAAAACCTCATTTAAGAATATTTTTGAAGTGTTCATTCTATATTGCATAAAGTATCACTACGGTTGTAGATGTTTGTTATCTACAGCCATGATACTAATGTAACGATTGTTGTTTATAAAAATCGTACATTGCTCATTAAGTAGGACAATATGGCTAATATGTTGAGTGTGCGAAACGTCAAATGAATGACAATAATAAATGCTAACTAAGGGATTTGCCGGCATGGATATAAGACGGTATAGAATAGGAAAACGAAGAACAACGAGTAGAGTCAACGCAGTCGAGGAGCAACGAGTAGAGTCAACGCAGTCGAAGAGTGAACCGAAGACCATCAATCGGACACCAATCAAGATCTTCATCAAGACTACACTTACCTCAGTGCTCACCTACCCTATTCAAATATTCATTGTCAGATTTCAGTAACGTATTTATTTATATTATAATATATTATACATGCAGTTTTGTAAATTATTTGAGGTAACCCTGTTCCATAACATTTGAGTATCACACACCGAGGTCGAGTCCCCGAGACCTCGTAGAAAATAAACATAACTTTAACGGAAACCCACAGAGAAGGAGAGGTTAAAGAGGGGACGTTACATGGTGGAGGCCCTCGTTCCTTGAGTCCAGTTTTTTTGGGATTTATTCTGAAAAAGCTACATTCAAAGGTACCCCCCTGTGTGTTGTGATATATTTTATGGAGCAGTGTTATTCTTTGTAAACATACTTTTCATAATGTTTGGCCATCATGAAAACTAATTTTTATATAAAACGTAATATTAATAACCAGACTGCTAAAATAACAAAAGAGAATATTTTATTTTTACAACCAAATTTTAATTTAGAAATAAATGAAGTAAATTTATTACCTTTAATAAGGTCAACGGACGAGCCTAATTTGGGAGATTTTTTTCAAAATTCAAGGTTTGGGAAATTACCCCTTTCTGCCGAATTTGTTCACAAATTTACATTATGTACTTTATATAAGGTGCAAAGTTTAGATAAAGTAGAATTTAATAAATTATGCCCTATAGAAAAGAAATTTGAATTCATAATATCTCAAAAAACTGTAGCGTGGATAAATTTATTAGATAAATCTGAGGTAGCGGGTTTTTTAAAATTTTGTAATATACACTTTGAAGACACGGCTACACTAGTAGAATTAAGAAATCTCGCTAAATCGGCATTAAAAAATTTTAGAGGTGATCCAAATTCTGACGACAGTTTAAATGAATCAAATTTAACGTTTGTAGATGACGAATTTCTTATAAATGTAAACAATAGTGGAGAACATTTAGCTAACATAACTTTTACTGAAGACGACTCGATAATTAAAAACATTGAAACAGATAACATAGAGACTAATAGTATAGGGACCAAAATACGTAATTTACTTGACGAAATAAAGACAACAAATCAAGCAAACAACTTAACGTCTAATTTAAATAACAGAAGTCTGGAGTTGGATGAGAGGATTGAAACATTTGAACAGAACAGGGACATTAAAATTTTAAAAAATAACATAAATTCAGAATTAAATATCGAAATAAAGAAAAGTGAAAATTTACCGGTAGACAAAAAACCAATTATTAGTAAAGAGGAACCTAAACCAGAGGTTATTCAAAATAAATTATTAAAAAAATCCAAAATGTCTTTTAAAATGGTACACCAACCGCAATCTTTCTCAGACGATTCGGGTCAAGATGTAGAATCTTTTTTCGATGGCTACGAATTGGCTGCGATTATAAACGAGTGGGGCGATGAAGAAAAAATCATATTGTTACCCATATATTTAAAAGATACGGCGGGGAAATTTTTTAAGATAATAAAATCAAAAAATCCAAAAATAACATATAAAGACGCAAAGAAACTTATAAAAGAAAAATTTACAACCATAGGAAATAAAAAATTGTTAAAAGTTCAATTAAACCAAAGAAAATTAAGGAAAGGCGAGAAACTCAGCAAATTTATTATAGATATAATTGAGTTATGTAACAGAATAGATGTAGACATGAGAGAAGAAGAAATTTGCGAAAAAATTTTAGGTGGTTTAACGGATGATATATACGAAAAAATCGAAATGTTAGACAATTCAACCATAAGTAATGTGGAAAAGAACTTGGAAAAATACGAACTATCGCTATTAATGAGATCAAAGGAAGATAAGGACAATAGGGATACTGAAAGGCTAGAAAAGGAAATAGAGATTCTAAAAGATCACTTACAAAAATTAGGTATGGACCAATCGAACAGATATAATACCAAAAATGACGTTGGGAGATTTAATAATAATAATTATAATAATAAATTTAGTCGATCTAATAATAACAATTATTCGAAATATCATCCTAATAGCGATTATAATAAAGGATATTATGATAATAATTACAATAATAGACATTCATACCATAACAACCAAAGATTTAATGACAATAACTATTTAAATAATAATAATAATAATAATAATAGTAGTAGACATTTTAATAGTCACCAAAGATTTAGTAATAATAATTATAAAAATCAAAATTTTCAAAATAATAATAATTACAGTCCGGTTCAATACAAACCAAATCATAATGATAATTTTAACCGTGATAATTTCATTAGAAAGAACGAAAATTCAAATAAATTAAATCAAAATAATCCTGTCCCACAAAAAACCGATATTATTTGTTATAAGTGTGGAACAGTGGGTCATAAAAGTGTGAACTGCAATATGCAAAAAAACTAATAGAGGACCACGTGACTGGGAGTGCTCCTAAAACAAGTAAAATACCTAGTTATACACCAATTAAATTAATTAACGTTAATAATAATCGTAAAATATCAGAACATGGTCAAAATATTGCCTTATTACAAAATATAATTAACAAGACACATATAAAAAATAAAGATTTTATTTCGAAAGATATTGCTGACAACAACAAGTGGAAGTGTGACCTGGATAATTGTTTTAAAGAACCTATACTAACTGAGAATAAGCATTTTTTAAATTCAAATATGAATACAAATAAAAACAAAAGTAATAATATTCAAAAACATAGTTGTAAAAAATCCGATAAACAATGCTTACCAGACTATAAACAAAATTATAACGCAATCAATAAAAAATCATATAACAAATCAAAGTATTTTGGCACACTCGATGAAAATATTAATAGTCACTTAGACAAAACATTTATTTCGACAAGTAATCCGGTCTCATTTCCAACAAAATTCAGTCCAGGTTTACGACTTGAAATAATGGGAAGTATAAACAAAATTGAACATTCCTTTATTATTGATACAGGCGCAATGGCTTCTTTAATAAAAGTTGATAGCTTACCTTTAGGAAAACAACCAAAAGAAATAGGTTTAATAAAATTAATTACAGCAAACGGTTCTAATTTAGATTCACTCGGTACTGTTGAAATTATTGTAAATTTTAATAATATAGAATTCCCGCTTCAGTGTTTAGTAGTAAAAAATTTGATGGGACCGAATATATTAGGTACAGATTTTTTAGATTTATATAACGCTAATATAAACTTTGTTAGAAAGCAATTAGTATTGACTGGAGATAAAGGGCTAGTAGTGTTAAAGTTTGATGAAACATTAGAAATAAAAAATAATTATCATAAAAAATTAAGTAACGAATTTATTGACGAAGAAAAAATAGCTGACACGATTCAAACACAATTGTTGTTAATAGCTAGTAAAAGTTGTAAATTAAAAGAAGTCCCTAGCGACGGGTTTTGTGGATTGTATGCATTATCAATAATGCTGTCACACGAAAAAATATATGTTACATTTGAAACAATTGCAAATTTGCTAAATATAAAATTAAGTAACAAACCGATTTGGCTAGAAAGTGAAGACATCGCTGCAGTTGCAAATTTTTATGACCTTAATTTAATTATTATATGTCCCAATGTTGATAGTTCTAATATAACTGCAGGTGAAGCATTTTATAAACCAAATAGAAAATTCTTAATTGTCTTTTTTGAAAATAATCACTGGACACCGGGATGTTATAACAAAAATAATCCAAAATTGAAAATTGATAATATTACCTATACATACGATTTTCGTTCAATTTACACATCTTGTTCTTTATTAGAACAAAGAGCAAAACTAAAAGAGCCCAACTTACAACAAAACGATTTAACACAAGTTAATCAAATAAATTCATATAAGCAAAATAACAATAATTTAGAAAATTGTTCAAAACCACAAGCTAATTTTGATAAAATAATAAATAATCTACCTGACGATAATATAATAAAAAATAAATTGAATTTCGATATTAACCCAAAATTATCTATTGAAAATAAAAATAAATTATTGCTAGTTTTAAATAAATACGAATCCGTCTTTTCAAAATCCAAATGGGACTTAGGCGAATCTGCCACTGATCCGGTAGATATTAAACTAACAAACTCTATTCCAATTAATTTACCAAATTTTAAACTAAGCAAATTTGAGAGAGAAGAGATAGAGAAACAAACACAAGAAATGTTACGCGCTGGTATTATCGAACCCTCGCACTCCCCATACTCTTTCCCAGTATTTTTGGTTGCAAAGGGGTTACCCCAAGGTACGAAAAAAGATGAGACTCATACACAATACAGAATGGTATTAGATTATAGAAAGTTGAACAACATTACTGTAAAAGAAGCCTTTCCTTTACCCGTAATACAAAGCATTTATGACTGTTTGGCCGGTAACAATTTCTTCTCATGTCTCGATGCTATGTCCGGATTTCACCAGCTAAAATTAAATAATAAAGCTAAAGAATTTACAGCTTTTTGTACAATAACAGGGAAATATCAATTTAAAAGAATGCCTATGGGAATATGTAATGGACCCAGCAAATATCAGGAAGCAATGAATAAGATTATGACTAATTTAAATTATAGAATTAATGTTAATTATATAGACGATTGTACTTGTTTTGGAAAAACATTTGACGACCATTTAAATTCACTGGAGTTGACTTTAGATAGATTTAAACAATATAATTTAAAATTAAAGGTATCTAAATGTAAATTCGGGTATAGCGAATTAAAAATTTTAGGAAATATTATTAGTAATAAAGGTATTCGTCCTACTGATGAGGGACTTGAGGCAGTTAGAAAATTCCCTTCCCCGACGAATATAAACCAATTACGCAGTTTTTTAGGCCTAGCCAATTATTTTCGAAGGTATATTCCAAATTTTAGTAAAATAACTTTTCCTTTAACCGAACTGACGAAAGGTGATTTTAAAACAAAAAAAGATAAAATAAAATGGGAAAATAAACATGAAAAAGCATTTAATGAATTGAAAAATAAATTAACAACGCCACCCGTATTAATTCATTTTAATGAAAATCTGGACACGATTTTGGTTACAGACGCGTCTTTATTAGGTCTAGGCATAATATTACAGCAAAGGGACGAAGATGGTAATATCCATCCTGTTTCATTTGCATCAAAAAAATTATTATCAGCACAAAAAAATTATTCGGCATTAGAATTAGAAGCATCTGCATTATACTTTGCCTGTACTTATTATCGACAATATATATTTGGAAAAGAATTTACTGTATGGACTGACCATAAAAATTTAGTTGGTTTACAAAAATTAAAAACTGATTCACACGTGTTAAACCGAATTAGAACCAAATTAATAGGATACGATTTTAATATAGTATACAAACAAGGTGTTTTTAATAAAGCAGCAGATTTTTTATCTAGACACCCAGTAGGTTTTGATGAAACAGCGATTGTTGATGACATCAGTGATTCAAGTGCGAACATTTATACTATTGAGTTTCCCGAGAAATTAAATAAAAAAATATCTTTTAACGATTTTATAAATAAGAATAATGCTGGAATAGAATTTGAATTTAATATAAATCTAGTTAACGAAAATTTATTCGGGGACTATTTCGATGATACGTATAATTTAGTGCATTGCGTTTCACAAGATTTTAAAATGAAGGAAGGTATTGCACTTAATTTTAAAAACAAATATAGCAAGGTAGATGAATTGCTAGCACAGAGTAAAAAGGTAGGCCAACTGGCATATCTGAAATTTAATGACCAGTTCATCATGTATTTAATAACAAAGTCAAAATATTTCCAAAAACCCGATTATAAATCTGTATTTCAAACATTAAAATATTTAAAAGAATTCTGCAATTCCAATAATATCAAAAAATTAGCCATGCCAAAAATAGCTTGTGGACTTGATAAATTAGATTGGAATACTGTGTTTAGTATGTTAAAATACGTGTTTAGTAACTCGACAATAAATATAACAGTGTCTACGTTTATACCGCAAAAACAAATAGTAGCGCTAGTGGAAACCATTAATATTCATTTACTACAAACACGTGATGATTATTTACATAAAATTATTGAAGCAATTAAGAATCCTGAATCGGTGGAATTAAATTGGTTAAGAAAATCGAAATCTTATATTATTAATAATGAAGATAATTTACTTTATTATCAGGACATATATAATGGTACACCAAAATTAGTAATAGCTTTACCTAACAATTTAATAAAACAAGTTATAGAACATTTTCACGACGAAAAAATGTCAGGGGCTCATTTAGGGGTTCACAAAGTTTTTAACAAAATAAGATCGCGATACCATTGGCCCTCTATGCACAAAGATATAAAAAATTATGTTGTGTCATGTCAAAGTTGTCAACAACGTAAACCCGATAGACGACCTGCAGTAGGAATGTTACAATCAAATACAGTTATCAGTGGCATTCCTTTTCAAGACATTTGTATTGATTACGTAGGTCCAATGTCTATTTGCCGGGGATTCAAATATATATTAGTCGCTACATGCCGCGCGACAAAATTCTGCTATGCGAAACCATTTAAAAATGCTGACGCGAAATCAACAACGAGATTTCTTTTAGATTTAATTTTAACATTTGGCCCACCTCGCATAGTTCGGTCAGACAATGGAACGCACTTTACAGCAAAAATAATAAAACAATTACTATCAGCGTTAGGGATAGAAAAAACTGAAGGCATTGCTTATAGACCTACTAGTCAAGGACAAGTAGAGAGACAAAATCAGGTAATTATTGATATGATTTCACCATATGTGGCAAATGGTGAAAAATGGACTGACGTACTACCGATAGTACTACATGCTTATAATACAGCTATTCATTTTTCAACAGGATTTACCCCTTTTTACTTGGTACATGGTTATGAACCCCAAACACTTTTTGATATTGCAGTTATTCCGGCAAATCTAGATCATTCAGTCATAGATGAAATAAAAAAATTGAACACAATTAGAGAAAAACTTCCCGAAATTTTAAAAAAAGCATTTGATAAACAAAAATGGTATGCAGACAAAGGAAAAAATGATATCGAATTTTATGTTGGAGAGAAGGTTTTGATTAAAACAAATGTCAGAAAGGATAAATTTTCAGATAGGTATGAAGGGCCTTATACCATAACCAAAAAAATTAATCCGGTAACTTATTTAGTGGAAATCATAAAAAATAGAAAAAAATGTGTAGAAAAAAAACATATACACCAAATTAAGCAATATAGAGACCGTTCGGAAATTATGAACGTTTATTATTATTCTTAATATTCTAATAATAAATGTTGACACGACTAATAGCACTTCTCTAGGTTGATTATTATATGGAAAATATACTATTTAGGTCACTATTATGCTGTTACCAGCAAAAATCTTTTATATAACAAATTCAACTCGCAATTTTTCGATTCATTAATTAACAATACATCATGTTTATTTGTATATTTATATATATGTATGTATATAAATATGACGTTTTGCAATATTATGTTACTATTCCACACAATATTATTTATTTCAAATAATATTGGAGTTGGAGGGTAACATATACTGCACTAACGAGTTAGGATACAATAGCACTCATTAATATTGTTTATCAATATTAATGAAGTACCGTCGAATTATTGTATTATCATATATTTAATTATTATATTAAATTGGGATTTGGGAATATTTTTACTATTAAAAATTAAATTGTTTAAATTGTTAAATAATTTTAAAAAATTATGTGATTTATATTATAAGAATGATAATTGTATTATGTCAGAGAAGAAAAAAAATTGTAATAATAATAATAATAATTGATGAAAAATGTTATAAAAATAAATTGTAGAAAATTTGTTGAAAATTTATGAAAAATGTAAAAAAAAAAAAAAATTGTTTAAAAAATTATGTGATTTATACTATAAGAATGATAATTGTATTATGTCAGAGGAGAAAAAAATTGTAGTAATAATAATGATAATTGATGAAAAATGTTATAAAAATAATCTGTAGAAAATTTGTTGAAAAATTATGAAAAATGTAAAAAAAAAAAAAAAAAAATGTTCAGGTATGTTAAAAATAATGAAAAATATTTATAAAATTATTTGTTGAAAATTTGTTATATTTGTAATAGTTGTAAAACGTATGTTAAATGATTGAAAATGTTAAAAAAGAAAGGAGTAAATGAGGACAACCGTGGGTGTCCCTTATGGAGAAAGGAAGGGTGTCATTAACGAAGGAAGGAAGATTTGTTCACCTATTTACTACTCATTATAATTCATGTCAAAATCCCGAGGGAGGTTTTTTTCAAATGTCACGAATTTGCCTAGACGTAGCCTGTTGTAATAAGCGTCAATACGAGTCCAACATCAGTTAGCCAAGAGAAGTTACAATTAAAATAATTCGGCACTGAAGCAAATTGTTTATCCAATGACTCGGTCCAGAAGAATATTTAGCAGTCGGAGGCGGTTGGAGTACCGCTATTTTCTTCAAATGGACAAACCGCAAATTACAACACCTAAATCATTACCACCAACACGGTTTCCATTGTGTTTACTTCCCAAATCTGGGGTCCAGATTTAAATGGACAAGGGGTACATGTAACGATTGTTGTTTATAAAAATCGTACATTGCTCATTAAGTAGGACAATATGGCTAATATGTTGAGTGTGCGAAACGTCAAATGAATGACAATAATAAATGCTAACTAAGGGATTTGCCGGCATGGATATAAGACGGTATAGAATAGGAAAACGAAGAACAACGAGTAGAGTCAACGCAGTCGAGGAGCAACGAGTAGAGTCAACGCAGTCGAAGAGTGAACCGAAGACCATCAATCGGACACCAATCAAGATCTTCATCAAGACTACACTTACCTCAGTGCTCACCTACCCTATTCAAATATTCATTGTCAGATTTCAGTAACGTATTTATTTATATTATAATATATTATACATGCAGTTTTGTAAATTATTTGAGGTAACCCTGTTCCATAACATTTGAGTATCACACACCGAGGTCGAGTCCCCGAGACCTCGTAGAAAATAAACATAACTTTAACGGAAACCCACAGAGAAGGAGAGGTTAAAGAGGGGACGTTACACTAACATGAAAATTTTAATAATACTTTTTGTGGGCTTTCAATTATTAACTCCGTAAGTTCAGCTAAATTATATTTAACAAAACCACTTTAATATCAGTAGTATATTAATAAGATCACGGTTACAAATTAATAACAGCAACAGCAATAACTATTATTTCAATTCAAAATAAAAGTGGAAATTATTATCATTTCCAAGGTGTAGCGTAGGTAAAATATGTTCTATTAGTTTTTTCGCTGAATTTTTTTTAAAATACTCAAATGTCAGATTTATGGTAATTAATGCAAAGTTTTATTCAGTTTTTATTCGCATTACACATAATAATAATACATCTTGGAGTAGCTGCAAATGAGAATACGTCACTGATTATACACTGCGCAACAAAATCTGAAAATTAAATAATTATTCTATTGAACAGTTTTATTTAAATGTATTTAAATGTCCATATGTTCATAGAGATATAAAATTTTTTATTAATATGCACCAATATCTATATATTTGTATACATACAATATAGATTTATTCATAGGTTAAATATACTTATAATCGTTTAATATAATTAATCGAGGCTAGTACAATTAACTCAAAAGAAATAATTGACTATTTTTTTGTGTTTGAAATAAAAAAAGTATTGTAAGTATACAACTTATAATACAATTAAATTAATTTACATTTCTTAAAATAGTTTTTGTTACCTTACGTGCAATGCGACAAACTTATAATTTGTATTATAGAAATTCAAATAATTTAAATAATTCACGTCTGTGTTCTTAACAACATTATTTTGTACATTATTTTTATAATTAGGTATTGTTGAACGCACGAATTAAATTAAAATTTCAACAAACAAGATATAATCACTAAATACATTTACCTACGTAATCTGTACAATAATTAAATTAAATTCGTACATTTTAAAAATTAAATTGGAATCGATTTGCACACACACTTTTAATAAATTATAACAACATGATTAAGACAAAATAATAGTTTAAAGGTATATTTATGATTCGATGAATGCCAACGGTCCCATATCGTAAGATTTTCAAAAATTTAGGTACGTAATTTAAACGTTTCGAAATGGGTTTTAAACTTAAAGTTTACCAGAACAGTTTTGGTATACTTCTTATATCTCAGTCGAGTAATAATTGAAAATACTATTTTTATGTCATAAAAATTAATTCGAATACGCCAAAGAAAAATCGTTTTGAAATGGAAACTTAAATGTGGGTGAATAGAGACTTTAAAATCTATAACAGATTATCGGTCAATATTTTGTTTAACTCAAATAAATTATTGCAAATAAATAATATACACTTTTAAATTTTAATTCCTTGTTAGTTATTTGGCAGTATTATTTTAGGGAAGGTTATCTATGTCTAATGTTACTCGTCTGTTTACGTTTATTAATTATTTAAATTTTTTTAAATTTCAATGTTAATTATTTTTGTTCATGATATTTATAATTATATAAAAAATAAAATAAAAAAATACAACAATTGTATTTTAATTGTCTTTAATTTAAATTTTATACCTAAATATCGAAACAGTATTTTTTTCTTTCTTTTTATATCACATTAATCCAGAAGCCGGTCTACCTATTTTGAAACGAACCACAAGCGACAAATAAGGACTTTCCTTTTGCCCATTCACTTGAAGTACCTACATCTTTTTTATTTTGAATAACAACTAGAAACATAACGAAAAAATTTAATTTATGTTACTGTAACTTAACTATTTTTATGGTATGGAGTGAGTGGTATAGGGGTAGAGGAGATCCTTTTATGATCATCCATTGCAATTTAATAAATAATTAAAATCATTAGAAGTAAACCAATGCATTTTAGAATTTTGATAAGTCTAAAGAAAAAGTGAGACTTTTATATGTATTCAAATTTTTATAATTCTATAATTCCTACTATTCAAAACCTTTAAGGAATTGAACATTTACATAGTTTTTTGTTTTATGCGCAGTAAAATGCGGACTAACGCATAGTTGGTTCTAACATCGATTGATATCTTGTACCTATGATATAATCTAATGGTAGATGGTCACTATCCATAACAGTCATAATTAATGAGCTCGTATCGCTAATTAGTGTTAACCGCGACACCTATTATTAGCTATTACCACGATTGATATTTTTTTATATTTAGTAATACGATATTCTTTGGAACCTTTTTTCTTTTATTTTGACATTTTTTATGCTTTTATGAGCTTGTGTTCGAATCAAGAGATGCAGGACACAAATATTTTTCTGTCTTTGAAAATTTAAAATGTTACTAATTTTATTGGGAAAATTGAAAAAAAAATAATACCATAATTTTAAGTTAACCTAAATGTACGTGAATTAATTTAATAAACCAGAAGGAAATAAACCGAGTAAATAAATTTAATTAACATAACATGTTGATTCGTTAACGCCTAGGCTTGATAGTTCGCGACGATAATATCCATACACCATCCATCGGTATATTCGTGGACTTTGCGTTCGCACAATCATTATCGTTTGTGAAAGGACCACGAGAAAAGGACACTCGTCAAGGAGAAACCGGCGTGTACCTCGTTGTCTACCTCGGCGAACCCGGCCTGCACCGTCCGCTTGGCGAATTGCACTTGCTACTACAGAAACACGCACCGAGATCATTTCCAGGACGCGGTTAAGTTGGCGCATCCATGACATTTACACGAGTGCATTATGTGTGACGGGTCATAACCGGGTGACGTGCACATACTAGTGAACGCTTTTGATCCTTGAAGGATGTGTCTCACGTTGAAAGAAACGCAGTGGCTACGTATCTGGTCTACGTCAACGGTTTGAACGGCCGCGGCGACGGTGGCGAAGTTTTCGACGGCGACGAGTGGCAAGACGGGCGCGCGTGCGTCGTATAAACGTGACATTAAAGTTAATGAGAAATGTGGTTTAAAAGTTCCACCATTGCTGCTGCTGCTGCTGCTGCTGCTGCTGCTGCTACGCATTCCTTCCACCCTCCGTTCGTCGGTAAAGGGGCTGTTTTAATTGGCGAGATGGGGAAGGGAGTGTGTTTGCGTACATGATCAAGCAGATATATAATATGTGTGAGTGTGTGCGCGAAATGATGTTCGGGCTGAGGTAAGGTACCGGCAGATAATGTGTTTTGATAGTTAAGAGGTCGCGAATGACGGCGGTGGTGGCGTCGCGCGCCAAGAGGTTCGTCATAATCGTAATTCAAACACACCCGCGATGCGTATTGTGCGCACGTGGCAAAACACCGGTAACGATAAATATTATCAAGTTTCGCTGCGACCGCGTGTCGTATAATATATATAATATACATTGTGAAATTGTTGTTCCGACCACGTGACATGATAAAACTTGGTCGGTGAGTATAATTTTCTCGTCACCGACGACTGCAGAACGAGATCCCCGCAAAATCGAGTCGAACAACGCCCGTCCGAAAAGACGTGGTGCAGCTGGAGCAATAAAAAAAACGATGACTAACAGAAGTTGAAGTTGATTTGGTCGAGAAATCAAAAGTCTCACTATTGCTGTTGCTCTCGTACAGAGAGCGCGCGCGCGCGCGCGCGTGTGTGTGTATAAAGTACTAGAAACTTTTCACAGCAACACTCTTGTGTGGTACGCATTTGAAAAGAACAATCAAAAGTCGAAACGGCTTGGTTTTGTTCTTATACTTTTCGTCTCGCCGCCATCGGATACCGAACAATTACAAATATTGCAAAACTAACATTAATGCTCGTACTACGTTTAACTAATTTTAAGGACGACTTTTTCTGTCAAATACAACTCGTCCTACCAACAACGCTTGCGCCGAGTTAGTGTCTAGTTATTAAATGATTTAAATAGGATTCAAAATTACAACTCGTAAAAGTATTGACAGATAAAATAGATAAGGTTAGGTTTGAGAATGTAAAGTTGGCTTCCTATACTAAAAAAAAAAAAAAAATGAATAAAGCAATTCTGATATACATTCATCTCCTATAGAACTGAAATTAAATAATCCAGTTTTATAGAATTATAATAAATTGATATTCAGCAATAATTTCTAACATTTATTATTTATATTCAAAGCCAATTTTCAACGGTACGGTAATATATGGGTTCCCGTCGATAACTGGTTTCATGTTTCTAATACTGTTTACCGACCCATTAAATATCACTGGAACTGCACGTCTCTTGTACTGTTCTGTCGGGATGAAACCGACGGAAAATAACAACATTGTTATGGAATGCGTGAGAGCAATCGACGAGTTCGCGAACCTCGATGCTTTTGTCCCCTGAAACTCTATCAAACGACGCTGATACATTAATAAGTAATGTTCGCATTACGGTGACGTAGGCCGGTGAAACGATTTGGAGATGGCCTCGAGAGGATCATGTTATAAATAAAAATATGCGGGTAAAAATTTAAATCGCCAGAAAGCTATGTAATCAGAAATTCAGCTGTTTCCTTCACCCCGTCCGGGACGAACGCGGATCTCCCGCGCGTCGTCAGCCATTATAATACGCGGCAGCCAGGGGTAATATCTTTCGGCGCACATAAACGTAAATTAACAATTCGTAAGCTATAATTATAAATAAAAATGATCTTTAAATAAATTTCATTTCCCCTTTTGCTAAAGTCGCGGCCTCGGCGTGTTCATTATTCTCGATTTAAGACGACGTTTATATCAAACGATAATTTTAACTTCCCGATCCCTTTCGCTGATCGCTTAAGATAATGCTGCAGTACCACTATTACCAACTCTCGGTGTTGAAATAAAACGATAAATTACATATTGTGTACAGACTGAAATATTACGTAACTAACGTGAAATAAAATATGGAACGAAAATAGTGAACGTTTTTCGCGTCGTGTATCTTCCAGATCTTATAACCCTATTATCCCTTGCACTAATATCATCATAAAATGTTGTGATATTACTGTGCATCGGTTTATTTTTATTTTTTTGTCATCACTTCGAAATCAATTTTTTAAACATTGAAGTGTTCCAAATAGCATTACTTCGAATGAAAAAACCTTCGTTACGATCATAAAAGTATAACTGATACAAGACATCCCGATGAAAACACAACGGAGAAAATTTAATAAAACTGATTCCACGCCGACAGTAAATTAATTTATCGAAGTAATATTATTTGGAACATTTTCTATAAAATTGATATGGATTGAGAATATTCTGGGGTGAACTACTCGTGTAAATATTTTTTTATGTTTAAAGTAAAATTGTTTAAGGAAAATTATAAAAACTTATATATAGTATGTTCATCTATACTAATTATTTCAGTAAGATGACCTTTTATTTAAATAGAGTTTTCGGAAAATGAAAGGGAATATCAAAATATACAATTTCAGACAAATTTAAAAAATTTTACCTTAGCAGCGTTTATTTGTTCTTCTCCTAAATTAGTACAAATCAGTTATATTTTGTTTTTTAAATCTTAGACATCAAGAGGTGGGTCCACGTATACAATATTTTTTAAATGCCTTCATAAAAAAAATCCAACGGGGTCAGGTCTAGAGATCTTACCGGCCATGGAATTACGCCATGGGTACCAAATATCGGTTAGGAAAAATGTCATTAAAGTATCACTGAACAATTACACGAACTATTTACTCTTATATTTATAAAGGAGAATTTTAGAATTTTAGAACCATTCTGAGAAAATTCTATAATTTCATTTTACTTTTTATTGAACTTCAATTTGGCTTGTATACCTATTTGGTTTTCAATTTTTTAATTCACAAATTATTGAACAACTGATTTTAGCTGTAGAATTTAATTAGTGATAAATAATTTGATAGTATAGTTTTAAATGCCGTTTTATGGATCAAATAATGATATTTTAATATTAAGTCTACATCAGAGCCAATTGGACATTGATACACCTCCATTTATGGGAGAATATTATTTCCATTACAAATTTCATTATAAAAAGGGTCTGTTTTAACAAAGTAAAACTCGTCAATGACGCGCTCTCCGTGTTTATTTTTATCTAAAAATAATCTACTTATGAATCCCCCTTGTCACATTCCATAATTCACATCTTATCTCGTTAAGTTACTGAGTTTTGACTTTCTTGTGATTGTCGGAATATCATTATTGCGAAAGGGTAACTTATTTAAAGTCTCCCTTTTTGATTTCGGAAACTCGTATTAAAACAGGACGGAAAAATACGAGTACATATACTGTAAACTTAATTAAACTATCATAATCAATTATTGCTTACATTTTTAAATTGTTTGACATTTCATCACGTTTAATTTACGTTCGGTTACTATTAATATAAAAAAAAAAGAGAGAGATAAATGCGAATTATGTAAATTAAACAGAATCCAGAGATTCTTTATAACTTGATGCACCTAAAAAAATACTGATAATTATCGTGCATATAGTCCTTATCGAAATCACGTGAGATCCAATTATTACTTTGTGTCAGTCGGCTATTTTCGACTAATATTATTTAGATTATTTTAATCGAATACGATTTCTATTTCGGATCAACTTGTTCAGTAACCCTTTTAAAGAAATATCCCTATAAATTAATGCAGTATAACACTTAAAGATACTGCTACGGAAAACCGTGTAGGCCAACGTTTTGCGATTATAATATCGATCACGTGTCAATCAGAAGAATTTATTTGTTGAAATGTTGAACGCATTTATACGTAAACAGGATGTCAGCTCATATTCTGTTGTCTTTTTCTAACGTTCAGTTCGGAGAAATTACGCTAAACATAACGAATGAACAACCTGTACAGAAACACGAATCGTGGCGATCATATTGGATTCACTATAAACCCATGTTTCCATTTTCACGCGAAGAATATTTCTGAGAGCAATACGTATGATTCCTTTCTAAAATATTTACTGATAAAAAAGTAACAACTATTTAAAAAAAAGTTAAAACTAAAGCTCGTAAGTTCGTAGCTTCTTTTCGTGTCGATTCCACATGTACACAAAAATATATTTTTATTTGAATTTAATGATTATTTTAAATTCAACATAAACGCCACAATTTGAATTCCAGTTTTGCGTACTGCTTGTTATGCCAAACATTAGACAAAGACAATCAAACACAAATTGACGTCGTATCTGAAATGGCGCAAATCTGATAGAATATTTCCACGAATGGCTGCGAAAAGTACGTCTGAGTAACTATATAAATGTTGTGTACTTAGTGACGAGAAGTACTACACGCGATAACAACGCTGTTCTGGTGGTGTCGACAAAAGGTAAGGCGACGGTGACGATATATATATATATATATATATATATATACCTAACTACTACGGATTTGAATGAAAACTCGGTTCTCACCGAACGCATCGCGAACACCACCACAGCCATATTCGTCGGGACCGAGGAGACGTTGCCGGTGGATTTGAATTACGATTTCCGTTTTAATTTCATCTGCAACTCCCCGCACGCGTGCAGCAGCGGGAAAAAGGGGCCCTTCTTTTTATTGTTTCGGGGGAGGAAAAAATAAAAAAGGTCCAGAAAACAAAAGGGTTTCGTAGATGCAAAAATCTCTCCGTGTCTCTCTCGCGTTACTGTCCACCCGTTTCGTCGCCCTCCAGCACACACTCGTACACACTAATACGCGCGAAACGTTGGCCACTCCAGTCGCGGACCGCCGTATCTGCAAACACATTATACGCGCGTTTTGTACTTAAAACGGTACAATTTATAGGTGCCGGCTTGCTTATCCTCTTTCTGCGGCGCTTATTCTATTATTTGAAGGAGTCTCCCGGGCGCGGGCCGCAGGACAAAAGTGATTTGTGACTGGCGCAAGGGACCCTTTGGTCATTACGTAGCTTGATAACCGCAACCCCCGGGGCCGCGCCTTGTCTTCGGGTGCCGGCCGGCTATTACACATGCAAATCCACTGCCGCGTGCACCCGCCGCCCGCGTATTTATAATATGTATTGTATGTGTCTCGTGGTGGGTTTTACAAAAGTGCGGACGGCGGCGGCGGCGTTTTATGGCGTTCTCATTAAATCACTGGCCAGTTTAAAAGGTTCCACTCGTATATTTTACTTTTAATGTCTTTTATAATTTCCGCACAAGCCGCGCACCTACCGACATCCCGCGCACCGATTATCCTCATTTCGAGTCCACGTCCATCCTCCGGGGAAATGGAACAAGCACTTTTCTCTTTCCATTTGTATATATATATATATATACATACCTACTGTATCAGTGCTATCTATTCGCGTTTGTTCTCTACTCTTTTTCCGCACGTCCACCGTTCCTCCTCCGCAGCTGCGTATTAATACACACATACGCATATGCGTGCGTTTGCGTAAAAGCAGTTAAGGTTTTGCGCCAAACGAAAGGGTTGTTGGTGGCAACGATCGGACGGGCGTGTAAGTCGACGGGATTAGTTTTTATTGTGTCGTGCAATATTCGCATTCGAGCGGGACGGTTGTTATTGTGCCGAGAACGTGTAATCCGCGGCACAGGTCCGCGGAAAAATCTCACCGTATTGCTGCAGGGAAACCCATTTGCATTTAAGTGTCGGCTAATCGGCGATATATTTGTAATAAAAGTTTTACTGTTAGGTGGCATCAGTGGATAAGTGCCCCACCACTCTTCTCCCGTCATATATTAGTTGGGATTTTATCCACAAATTTTAATTGTCCAATTCGCATATTTTACTACCGTACATTCGTAATACTTCCGAACGACCTATATTGAGCGACACTATTTCGATTGTCTTTTCTTTCTCTCACTCGCTCTCTCTCTCTCTCTCTCTCTCTCTCTTTCTTTCTCTACGAGCCACAATTAACATAATACACAACAATAATAATGCTCTCTCCGAATTGTTGGGTATATTTCACCTGTACGCGCTCTTTCTTTCAATAGTATGTTATGTTCCATAAAATCCGTAAACCATTGCTAAGCGTATAAGTAGTATTTTCAGGAAACTGCAAGTGTTCCTGCAACCGATATTCCGCAATGGACTATGAGATATTATGTGAATATATTTATGTGAAATCGTTAATATTTATAACACCCTCATGAGTTTTAATGAAGCATTTTAACTTGCTTACTTCTCGAATACTTAAAAAATTATGATACTTTCAAGACAAGACATTTTATTTTTTATATTGGTAATATTAGAAATCGTTGAACAATTTAAATTAACATTGTATTTAATACAATTTACAATTTAACCATACACTGTTCTTAACTTAAAATAAATAATCACAATTCATAACTCCAGCGATATGACAAATCAATGCATCAACTGGTATGGGTGATTCGATGTAGACTTTTAGAATTTAAACATTTTATATGTTTAAGAAATAACTAGTAATGATTTTAAAAACAAAAGTTTACAACGTCATAGAACAATATTTTTGAGATATAATAATTTTATAGTGTTTTTAGAAAATATGAATATATACATTTTCTAAAGATTATAATATAAAAAAATTTATAGTGTAAGAATGAAAAAATGGTGAGCACAATTGAGAAATTACCCTGTGTAGTATCAACAAAATTCAATGTTCTACGATGTAATTGATTAAACTCAAAAAATTAATGGGTTTTGACGTTATTTTAAAAATTAAATTTTAATCTCATCGATTTCTGTATCTAACAGTGCATTATTCTGGTAACTGAACGTTTGATAATTGGAATCATTTGAAAACGAAATGGACTCTTACTATAAATAATATTTTTAACTTTAGTTATTTTTCTTCTTGTTGAGTCATAGTAATTATTGCACTGTACTAAATCAATAGCTTAAGATTTTATTATAATGAGAAAAAGGTCTGAGAATGTATTGTGCATACTACTTAGTTTTATAATTTTTTTTAGTTAATTATCTAATATGTAACAAAGTATATTTAAATATTACCACTGTTAATGCTCAATACAATCACTCAAGCTTATTATATTAAACCAAAGCCGTCAATGTTTATAAAAGACATTTTAAAATATAACTTTTTGAGTTATAACAAAATTAAATACTTCGAAATCTTTTGTTAGGTCATGTATGGTACAGCAAAGTCAATGTAATTTACTAATATAATGTTTTCTGTGTACGTTAATTTTATGTTATTTCGTTTTGTTCAAAAATTAATTTACCGTATAAAAAAGTTTTATGTATTTTTAAGTTCCGATTATGTGGATATTGTTAATAATAAAAGTTTGTTGGGATATCCGAAGTACAATTAAGTAGTATATACCAAAGTATTTTTAACTTAAGTCAGTTGAGTGCTATTGCTAAACACTACTTGTATCTTTACACAACTTCAAACCTTACTAGTATCATCCTCGAAATAATAATCTTTTAACCCAAATCACATTTCGGAAGCTCACGAAGGCCTTCTTCCTTAAACAAGATTCTAACTTTGTCGAGTTAAACATAGAAAATATCCGATGTAGGTAAAAGAACCTTTTACTGTTAATCATCTTATCTTGTACCATATTCTTAAGAAACATTGTTAGTATCCAAACAATTTCTTCTAATAGTTAGTAGGTTTGATGGAAAGCAAAAGTCTTTAAAATTAATAAATTAAAATTTAATAAAACCTGAACAGTTTGTTTTCGATATTAATTTTATATTGATAATATTTTTAAATTAACTCTATATCGTTCAAAGATATGATTAAAAATATAACTATCGATACAACATCGAATTTCAGTGTCTAGGTAATAAAATAAAATTATGAAATCCAATGCGGATATTTATGCACATCGTTTTAGCAAAACCAGTGGATAACCAACGACCAAAACAAAGAAAAGAAAAAAACTGTTTGAAAAATGTTCTTTTTAGTTCGTAAAGCTAATCCATAATTTGAATAATTTATTAATATCGATATTAACATTAGTCAATATTTAGTTGCTGTTCAAAACGTATCATTTATGACGAATACGTTAGGTCGGGTACCAAGAATCTCATCCACCATCCCGGAACCAAGTAATATTTAAATGGAACAGTATTCGGTTAACTCGGTAATTATTACGATTTAGTATTTTGGAAAATCTAAAAAGCATATAATTTGAATTAATAACGTAAAACATCGTTCAAAAATATTTTATTCGTGTTATACAAGCAATTCGAAGCATATATGTATACGATTTCACTAGTACAAAGATCATATGATTTCGGTAGATTAAAATCGTTCAAGTAAAAATAATTTTCGTTTGAAAAAAAAAAACCGTTGAGAAATGTGAGTTTCAACGAATGAGGTGACACACGTTCTTGCCTGGGTTTCGCTACACGTGTGAAACCAATTACGATACGGTGATGACCACGCATAGAATCGTTAATCGTTTCCGATGGGTTCGGTAAGGTCACATGCAGAACACAGCAGGTAAGCGGTTATCTAACTGAGTTCTGATACGAACAAAAATTGTTCTGCACCGCGATAAGACTTGATTTAATATTTTCTGAGCTTTTTAAGCGACTGTACTTACGGAAAATGTATTGTTATTATTTTATGTACTTGTGAGTTCAATATTAAATAATCGATATTCCATCATAAAACGCCAAAAACAAACACATTTTAACCACACCTGGTCACCGACTACATTCAGACTATCTCCCCCCGCCTCCCGCCTCTCGCGAAATATCAGGAAAAATACAATAATAAAAAAAAAAAAAAAAAATGACAAACGCAATAGTTTCCCGTGGGACTTGCGAATAATATGCGTACGTATATTGTACACCGTGTAACGAACCGTGCTGTTCATCAACGTTTTACAATTTTCAACCCTTTCCACCCGTCCCGGAATATTTTCCCGCGTTCGCCCACACGACCACAGCTCATGGCCGTCAGACCTGCGCGCGGTCGCCGCAAAAGCCAAGGGACACGGAAGACCGTTCGACGCCGTGATCCACGTGCAAAGGTATGTACTTCTTTCACGCGACGACTTCGTGCTTCTTCTGGTCCGCTTTCGTGCCGTGCTCGTCCTACAAACCCGCCGCGTATCCTATGCCGGCCGTAACTTCACTGCGCACCGTCGCGCGCGTATTTTTGTTGTTATCACGCTCACACGGTTCGAGCGGTGGCGACGGCGGATGAAACGAATCGCCCAAACGTCGCTCGCGTTCCCGGCTTGGAAGTCTTCCAGCTACTCGATACGTAACCAAGTGCTCCGGTGAGTGGTAACGGGACATCGATCCGTGTCTCGCCCCGCGCAAGTACGACCCGTGCCGCGGGTACACCACCGCCGTTGCCGCGAGACTCCGTCGGCTTATGTTCCGCCGCACAATTATTATCGATCCGTATTTTGATTGTAGATTACGAAGTGCGGATCCGGACGATTCTTCGGACGGAGTTCAATAATCCCGTCGGGCAGTTACCCATCGTCCTGGTCGGTCACACGGAATCGATCGATTTGTACGTCATCGGTTCGCCACCTATTTTGAATTAGAAAATGCATCAACGTTTTTTTGCAGCCAATATAAGTCAATGATATTTATATTCTGTTAAATTTCTTGTATTTCTTTGACTTGAAGCATTGCGAGTTCTGCGAATTAATTGTGTACGTCCGAATGCTGGCATTTTTAAAAACAAAAATTAAACTGAAAAAAAAATATTCTATTGTATTTTTTTTTACAGCCACGTATAAATCGTGTTATTCCAATAAAACTCCATATTAAATTGAACTTTGAATATGAGGAGTGATTACTCTGATCCAATCGTGATGAACAAACTCTTCTCGAAAAACTCATCGTACAAATTTTCATCAATTTTCAGATTAAATTTACCGTGAAATGTTAACTTAAAAATGATATATTAATTATTTTATCAATATTCTTCCGACCGATGCATCTGCTTCAAACGATATTTGCGTCGCGCATTCTGTTAACTCTTAAATTTTCTAATTTTTCGCATTTCTTCCTTATTTTTTCCTTCCATAAGAACCTTTTCCTGAAAATGACAAATATAACCAAAAAAGAATTAACAAAATCGGTCCACGTGATTTTTCTATAAATATATAGATACATTTTCAAAAAAAATTGGTCAGGTATATCATGAATAAAACATTTTTGCATTTTTTTAAGCGTTTGAAATGTAAGTCAGTTTTTTAAGTGTTTATTTCTTTAGAATAAAAAAAATTCTTATTTCTGAATATCCTTAAAGCATTGACGCTTTCCGCGGTAAGACCGATCGTCGGTCTAACAAACGATTTTTGGTCGTGGATGTTCAACACCTATTTGTGTCGTTTAAGCACATCACGATATTTTATGATTAATTAGCATAAAAATAACGAAGAAAATATTACACCACGTGGATCGAAAGATTTATTTTTAAGAACATTTTAATAGTTTTTATCAACAGTAGACGATAATAATTGTTAATTGTTAGGTATCCATTGCTTAAAATGCTATAATAATCATTATTATACATGGTTAATCTTTTTGAAATCCACAGATAGATAATATACATAGAAGAACCCGATTGTGACTATTATTTAAGACGAGTTCTCACCTAATACGCTCATTTTCACGAATTCCTTGATTTTGACAACGAATATCATATTATTAATTCTGGATAATACGCTCAATGTTTCTGGAGAAGACGTTCTCAATATCACTGATATTAATATGAAAATATAAAATTTAAAAAAATATCCGAATTATAGTACTAACGAAAGCAAAGATTTTCGATAGTTGAAATAGTTTTCAAGATATATTTTACGTTAATTGATGAGGACGTCATTAAAAGTGACACTGGAAGTATCGACCAGATAATTGACAGTTTTTTTCGGGTGATGTAACTTCTATAGAAAAAGAAAGCAAGGAGAAAGAAGAGTATGATACAACACCGATTTTTCCTAGAACAAATGCACTGATGTTTATAAACTAAAAAAATTAACTCGTCTTTTGACAATGCTGAAGATTTTTTTTTTTGTCACATTTTAAATTGTTTTTCCTACGTTATACGATTTCCCGTTAAACACATTATTTTTAATTGGTCGATCACTAGTCAAAGTATTCATCTTAAGTATAAAGATAAAGTTTATGTTTCTATCTAGATAATATAATAGATGATTCATATTTTTATCCAAATAAATCTCGGTTCACATCGTAATGTACGCACCGGATAGAGCCATACAAGGAACATAGTCGTGAATCGTATTTCAACAATTGGACCGAATTTCATCATTGCGCTCATTGTCGTTTGAAATCGCCACGACACGTGCTCCCCATCCCACGCTATCGACGGAGCATGCGTGTACGTATGTGCATGTGTATGTGCTCGAAACGGCCGACGGCTGTACACTTCGCGCTCTGGGTACACGCGAAAGCGCTGTCCGGTGTACACGATCACAGGTCACAGCGGATGTCCACCCGAGTCATTCACTCGATTTTCCGTGCGATCTTTCGGAAAATACCGTTCAGTTTGGAAGATTGAAGGCTACGGCCGTTGTTAACTGTTCCAATAATCATTACCGGTACTGCGATAATGGGAAACTTTAATGAAGTACTCATTCTTAATAATTGAAAAATCTAGTTGAATTCTCGTCAACGACTTATGACCGTGATTTTCAACCGATAAACTTATCAGTACACGTATTTACAGCTTTTAAATATCAAAACGCTGAGTTCACACTTGTTTTTCAAGAAAATTTAACCGAAAAATATAATTATTAAATATATTGTAATATATTATAATAATTAAACAATTTTTTTTATCCACGTCCGTTTACAATTGTACCAACAGTCTAAAACGTAGACATCACGTGATCGTTTTAAATAAATGGCGAACCGTTCAAAATTATTCGTAACCCGAAATCGGACGGAGAAACGACGATTAAACGCACGCGGATGAGCGAAATTCTTTTCCCCGCCATTTTCCCGACGGCTCGTCCGCTTGCGGTAAACGAAATGGTCGCGACATGTGCCAAGGAGCAGCCGTTTCTCGCAACGGTTATCGTCGCGTCTCGAGTTGTCTTTGGCCCGTCTTAAGAAGCGGTTTTATACTGTTCTTTTTAATTCCATCCGATTAAATTATTTCCACTACGCGGCAACGTTGGTGTAAAAGATATAAAAAAAGTTTCGTTCCGACTGCTGCAGCCACTGTTATTATATTATACGTCGGCCGTCGACGACCATAAAGACATTAAACAAAATTGCTTCCGTCTCACTGTCAGTTTACCGTTAGCAATAACAGAGCACCAACATTGGATGGATTCATACGAAACGCTATTACACGGGACGAGGGGAACGGATTTCTCATTTTCCTTTTTATATTTTTCCGAAAACCAAATTTAAGTTTTGTATACGTGAAACCTAAAACAGAGACACGAACAATGGCCTTCCTAAAAATAGATGATCATTTGCAATAACTTTTCAAATTATACGTATACATATATTATGTATATATGCAGATATCTTTATGATGATTTTATTTTTGTTCTTTCATCAATTCTGAGTAAAAGCAATTTCTATTCCAGACATCAAATTCGCAATATTGTTTCACTAGTCTTATAATAAAATCAATATTTTCACGTCATACTCTATTACCTAGGCTCTCATATATATAAAGTTACACCTATGTATATGATATGGAATATATTTTTATTGTTTCATCTTTTCAACAATTGAATAACTGTTACTTTCATTATAAAAGACATCGCACCACGGCAGATTCCTATATTTTAATTTTGAAATTATAACAATTTAATTAAGTCACTGTAAGTAATACATGTTTTTCATATTCAAACTGTTATTCGTCAATTGGATCATTTTATGCTCTAGAAGTAATATTTTATAGTTCTTTGGGTTTATTTTTTCCTAATATTTGTTATATGATGAATTTTTTATCAGAAAATTCCTAAATATCTATCCGGGTAGATATAAACTCCAAAATCATTATGTGTAATAACGGATTTAAAATGCAATACAAAAAGTATTTTAAAAATTAAAGTACACATTTGTAATTATAAGTAACGTAAATTCAATTTTCAATGCTCGTTATAATTCTTTATCGAGCGCTTAGTATTGTACGATAAGATATTTGATTTCAATATTCATATTTTATTTTTAGTTTAACCGGGAGACGAGGTTTATAACATATTAATAATTGCAATTTTTCGAGCAGAACATTTTTTTATCGAAAATTATTATGATATTTGAATTTGGGATTTTTTTATTTTTTATTTCACGATGTTTACTTTGTGATAAAATATTATTGAAAACGATCGAAGATAATATATAACTCGTAAACATTGGTGTATGAAGATTAAAGAATTGACTGAAAAAACGGCTGCTAAATGTACAAATATCTAGTTATCCGTGAAATACCTACTTTCCAATATCCACCAAATACATCAACGCACGAAAAACGATGGCACAGCGCGCAAACGTTGTAAGTGATGTTTTTGAAATGTTACAGAAAAATAATATGTATTTCGTTCTACCATAAAATGCCGTACGAAAAAAACATACTAAATTGCCTTCCAGCGGCTCAAATAGCGTAAATATGTAGTTTTCGTCGTACAACATTTGTACACGATGAGTAATAGTAACAAAACTATGTACAGATCTCGTATGTATGTTGAAACATACAGTTTTTCACTTATGTAATATCTGCCCTGTGCCATTGAACTAATTATATTGTTGAAACATTAAATTTACATCAGTAATTGAATATTATAAAGGCACGTGGAAGTGCAAATATTTATTAATGAATATTTTTTTTATTTTATTTTTTTTTATGGAGCTTATACAACTAGAGGCCATTTGGCCACCGGTACTCGGTCTGTAAAATGCTAGAGGTACCGTAGGGTTAACTCATGTTGAAACGGTCGTAATTGAACTCGTGTTTGAAACCGTTGGTTGGGCCGGTCGGAAGATGGTAACCGTGAGGTTTCCTCTCTTTTGACGATGGTCCAGCCCGGAGAGTAAAACGGATGGCGACCGGATTTGAACCAGCGACCACGCGTTTGAGTCCGGGTTATCTGACGGTAAGTCGAACCACGAACACAACTCCTAATATTTTTTCAATTCGTATTCAATACATTTATACTATATTTTAATGTTACATTCGTACGAGGTCGTATGACGATGTTCACCAATCACCCAAGTCCCAAGTTCGTTCCGTTTTCATTATCGACGACAAGCGTACACACACACGCACAGTTTCACGCGAATCGCAAACGGCAGCGGACGGCGGTGATATCATCCGTCCGAGAAACGTCTGCGTGTAGCTCGGGTCGCTGTGACGATTTACAGCACGTGCACGTGGACGCGACCGGGAACAGATAAGGGACGGACGGACGTACGGCGGAAGACCGATCCCGCGGACCGGGAAGGTGATGGAAGGGGTGGAAAACGTTTGTACGTGGAAAATCGAGTATAAATAAAACATTGACGGGCGCCGCAGAGGACGCGGTGGATGAAAAATACACGGGTCGCCGCCGGGGTGAGAAACGAGGGAACGTGGAAACGCATTTGTTGGACGGCCGATAGGAAAAAGCGCGCGCGTGTGCGTTGCCGGTGGTAAAAGACTCGGTCGTTCTTCATATAAAAGAAGCCATTTAAAAAAGAATTATGATCAGTCGTATAACTCGTGGCCGTTTGGGTGAAACTGATGTGCCGCGCGCACGGTCACTTTTCACGAAAACCAAAGGGGAAAACGTTTGTGCTCGTGTATATATATGTACTACCATTTTTGTATACATATATATGTGTGTATATAATACATATATATACGTGTCCTTCTAACACGATTTATAACCTGAACCACGGTAGCGTGTACATACATACGTACATAGGTACGGCGGTGGCGTTTAATCGAATACCGCCGCAGTGCACGTATATACCTACCCCGTCACCGTCACCGTCATCGGTCGTTGGCCGTTTCGTGTCGCAAATCAACCGGCAGAAACATAACGCTTTGACAGTGTCATTTAAGACATCGAAAGCTGTTTGTCAGAACGAAAAATATATATCATACACACGCGCTCGTGGTTTCCGGTCGACCATCTCTTCCTCTTCGTCTCACTCTCTCTCTATCATTCTCCTTCTTTCCCTTTCATTCTCTCACTCTCTCTCCGTTCCGTGTGTTCGATCGAAATATTATTTATACACACCGCCACGGTGCGCACGAGGGTTGCCGTTTGCAGTGCTGCAGCGCGCGGGTTCGATCGACATTTATACAAGCTTTCTTCGATTTTTTCCTACTCTGGGAGGCGGAGGTCCCCATCACACTTTTTCTCCGTTCTCATAACGTTCGTCGTAAACAGTGCGCGGTGCAAGCGTGTACGATCTTATACCGTCTGCCTGGAGAAAACGTCACGATCCGCGACATTCCGATGCGATCGTCGCCAATTATTATTTTTTTTTCGCGCCGCGACGATTGCGTTTACAATGCACGTCGATTAACGCGATACGCGACGGTCGCGTCAAATCATTTCCAGCGACCGGCGGAAATACTAGTTCAAACATTTAATTTTCACCAGGCTTAACGATAATATTGAACGACTTTTATAATCATTATCGGCATAACCTTTCGGCTGATAGTATAAATAAATCTCGTTTCGCTACTGAATACCTTGTAATCGTGTTTATATGCTTGAGCACGAATAATTAAAATTTTTTACATACGCTCTATTTATAATAGCATCGCTTTATGTTCTAATTGAAAAAATTTGACAATGTTCTTTTGTATTTTATTTTTAATTATTATTCAATTTCATAGCCGTGGGAAAAATTTCTATATCTTATTTTCATTTCAAATGGGAAAACTTTGAATTGTGTAAAAACGGTTTTGTCAGCTAATATTCACTTCGTTCAATACATGTATTGTGAAACATTTCGACCAACAACAACAAAAAACATTCGTGTAACTATCACTACTCTCGCTGATCCATAGAATTCAAAAATGTCCTTGTACTTATCCCTTATATGATTCCTATTTATTTTTTAACGATCACTAATCAAAGTGGAATATTTAATGATTAATGAATAATAATCGGCTTAATTTCGTCAAGATAAACCAGATTTATTATTTGTACTGTTCAAAAACTATTAAAGCATCCGAATTCAAAAATTATTATTTGTGATTAATTCAATATTAAAACTTTTGATTTTAACGATAAATAGTCTGATGGGAGATAAAAAAAGGGCGAAAAATAAATACGTTTTGTTAAAAATCTGAAACAGTATATTTTCATCAAGCGACTAAAAATAATTCAGCATCATGCATCCACATAACAGAACAGATTAGATTAAACGTTCAAGATTCATAAGTAAAATAAATGTAAATATAGAAAGGATGCAATAAAAATAACATTTTAAAAATTAAAATTTACCCAGTACTAATAATGAACTATAAAAAAATTAAAAAAAAAAAAAAAATTCTATGTTAAATATATTCTATAAAGAATGTTATCGATATAACGGAGCCTTAAAATATGATTTAATGGAAATATTTATAAATCCTATTGAGCAATATTTCAATGATACAATTGATAGTAAAACAATTACTCTCTGATGATGATCATGATAATATTAAAAGGTTTTAACAATTATTACATTTAAGAATAAATTATAAAAAATGTAATAAAACATTTTGCAATTAATGATTAACATCGTCAATACTATTCAAATTTGATACTTCACACTTATCGAATCCTTATTACTTTATCGCATAATAATGAGGCACCTAAACTTAATACATAAATTAACCTAGCGGTGTTAACAGTCCAAAGCGAATTCCAGAAATATTTCGCGAAAAATTATGAAAATACAGTTCGTGAAACCAGTACAAACATTATATCTACACAATATACAAATTAATACTACAAAAATTACTAATATTGAGTAAATTTATTTATTTCTCGTTTATTTATAATCTATGTTTAAAAAAACATTTCCAAGGAACACATCGTTAATTGACCCACTTCAATATTTCTTCAGTACTAATAAAATAAAGCATCTATTTGCCTGCATAATTAAATATTTCACACTTTTTAGGTTTATTTATAATGGACACTGATTACTTATTTAAGTAACTGAGATATCAATATAAATGTATCAATATCTTATAGCACACTTTTAGAAAACAACAACAAAATATAAACTAGAAATACACAATATTTATTGAAAAAGTTTTATACAATAAATATAGATGTTAATTAAATAATTTAATAATTTGTATAATAGTAATCAAAAAAAAAAAAAAAAAAAAAACATAGAAAATTAACTCCAACTGAATTAGAAGATCGAAAAAAGTTTTACAATTTATGAAAATTATTAATTCTTATAGGGTAGATGGTTAAGGCCCAAACTGCTAAAAAAAGAGCGAAAGTTATTCTCAATCTTACTGATGAACGGATAAAAAAATCATAAGAATCAAAACGACAATTTTTGCATTAGTCTTATTGCTTTTTATATACGATGTATTATTCCACTTCGTATATTTATGTCAGTCGACGTCGATGTATCATATTGTTTGCATTATCTTCTTTCATGTTTGTATTGATCTTATCATCAAAAAAATATTAAATTAAATTATATGTTCCGTTACGAATATATTCGTAAAATTAAACACTTGTATTACTTATTGTCTTCTTTCTTGTGATTTGTGTCTAGCACTTATTTCGGTAAACAAGAAGTTACATTGCTTAGAAATATTTCTAAAGGTAGACAATGAATCTTGTTCGTTACCGTTTGTCTACACAATGGACATTGATTGACATTATTGGTCCATGTTTCAATGCATTGGTAGTAAAATACGTGAGAGCAATTCAAAACAGTTGGCTGCGAAAAAAAATTATTTTATAAATCTGTAATAGTTCCATAATTACAATTTAATGATCCTGTAATGTAATTTATTTGTTATCATAATATGATCAAAAATATATATTATTGCTCTACTTAAAGTATAAAAAGTAAGATCGGAAAATAATTGGGTCAAATCTGTGTTGTAATAATTTTTCCATGAAATTGAAAATGTACAGTTATTGACAATACTGCGGAGTTCAATAATTGACGAAGAAAATGATTTTCAAAGATTTGTGAATACATTAATAAATGATTACACATATAATTCACGCATTGGAAATCAAGCAAATATTTTATGACACGTTTTTATTTATTAATTTTTAGAGTTATAAGTTCTAAAATACTAGTTATTGCCACGAAGACTAACTAATAATAATAATCATAATAACATTACCTTCGTAAAAATTCCAAAACAAATATTGCAACGCAATTCCGTTTCAATATTTGTAATGAATTGGTCCAAGTGCTGTTTGATTGTCGACTCATTGTTCCCATTGTTAGATGTATGATCTGCATGCATATCGAGGATTGTCTCTTCGGAATTTGAATCTTTAAATAAAATTATAATTTTCAAATTTAAAAAGCAAATATTCATAAATTGAACAAATAAATCTTACTTAACGAACTATTTAACAGTGGACGTTCAGAATTAACACCATTTTGCGATCTACAGAAAACAAATTAAAATAGTATAATAACATAATAATTATAAATATAAGAATATACCTCATTTCTACCAAACCAGGAAACGGTGGACATCTAGGTCTGGTTCTTGGCGTGGTAGATGAACGTATCTATATTGATGTTAAATCCAGTCTCATTACTGGGCCAGTTTGCTCATCATCTGCAGAACGATAGATAATAATTAAATTTATTTCAGCAGAAAACTAATTATAGGTATTAATAATTAAATATTAATTTTTTTTTATATATTATAGCTGTAGTTTTTGAAAACGGAAATGATAAAATAGAATTGGGTAAAATTAGTTTGTAATAAAATAGATCAAGTACAATGGTACTCTATATAGGTCGATGTAAAAATGTAAAAACAGCAATCGGACCTAATCGAGGAATTTCTTGGAATGTTGGCCGCCTGGGCCTGGTTCTCGGTACGTTCCAAGTCGGCGAACTCGCTGAAGTCGTTCGAACCGATATTCCGTCGTTAGGTACGGGTAGAGTCTCATCATCATCTGCTAAATGAAAAATAATATCTAGATTATAATTTTCCACATAAACGAGTTATAAGTCATGATTATTATTTATTGTATAACCAATATATTTTACGATAAATTTAAAAAAAAAAATTAAGACTCATGCGTGTAAAAATCATTGGGAATAAACTACATTGAAGACAATATAACTGAATATGGATCGATGTAAAAATGTAAAAACAGCACAAGTACCAGATTGTGGAATTCGTGTAAATGGTGGACGTCTTGGTCGTATCCTTGGCAATCCCGGTGAACTGATACGAACCGAAGTAAAGTCCATTCCACTGACGGTTTCAGAGACGGTTTCTTCATCATCTGTAAAACGATATATGTTAGTTAACAATTTCAATACATAATCAATCGTAGTTGACATTTTTTTTTTTTTTTTTCTTAATCGAAGTAGAATTTTTTTTATTGCAATTGTATAACCAATATTAAATATCTAGGTTGTATAGACCGATGTAAAATTAGCATTCAAACCTAGTCGAGCGACTGATGGAAATGGTTGTCGTCTGGGTAATGTCCTTGCTGCATTGTTGGTTTGTAAGCTCTGGGGCTGTGTAAGAACCGAAGTTACTCTACCAGTAGCAGGTACGGACAACGTGTTTTCATCATCTGCAAAACGAATAAACAATTTCTTATTTAGAGTATTCGCTTCAAAATAAACTTATGTTTATAAAGGTGATACAAGAATTATATGAATGTATGCCAATAAGAAGAACTTCTGTACTACGATATGATACTTACGGTTTCGAGGAGCAATGCTGTGCAAGTCATGTGAATTTCGGCAACGATTACCGAAAGGACACGATCCCATTAAATAATGGGCACACATCGGGTACATAATTGTATCGTCGTATATGCACTAGATACTTTCATTATCTAGTATAACGTGATACAGATATGCAACCGGTATTTATAAAGAAGGAATGTTGACACAGTGCACACAAAGTCAAAACAATTATTATTTACTGTTTTTTACTCAAAATCCAACACTGATGTAAACGCAAAGCGTATACTGAAACCAAAGTCAACGAAAACGTCAAGCATATGTTACAGTTACCGTGGTAGCCTGTTTCTAAAATTATTTGATCCATATACTAAATGCTATTTATATTAATCCGTATATTATTATTTATTATTTATTAAAAACTAATAAAAACAAAATCGTACAGTAAGGCGCCTCATTTGATTTCCGTACTACACATTCAGTGGCGCTGAGTAGATGCATTAAGTGCTTCAAATAAATCACTTAATTGAGTGAGTAAGTGTTTGATTACTCAGGGCGGTGTACAAAGTTAGAATTAAATAGGCATAATTACGATTTGTATAGAACTATGAACATACAAATTGCAGTTTAGAGTATTTATGCCTGGGCGGAGAAAATTCGAGTGGTCAAAAAAATTCTTTCGGTATATTCGGAATTTTTGCATCACGCTAATAATTTCACATATATTATTTACATATTCAAAGAAAAACTTTTTTCACAGATCTATTTATTTATCCGTTTTCTGGTCACAGTTCTATGTCATTTTACTCGCTGTTTTTATTTTTTGTGATGAATTCAATATTAAATTTTTTTTTTTTTTGATTTTAACGAAAAGTAGCCTGGAGGGAGATAAAAAAGTGAGTGAAATAAATATGTTTTGGTAAGAATATAGTGTAGTATATTTTCATCAAGTGATTAAAAATGATTCGGCATCACGTCTCTATATAATAGAACAGATTAAATAAATTGTACAAGAATCACCAATAAAATTTAAATTTAGATAGGATACAACAAACATAAAATTTTAAAAATTAATATTTTTTACGAGGTCCCGGAGCCACTAATAATGAACCATGAAATTTTAAAAAAATTTAAAAAAAATATTCGATGTTAAATATATCTGATAAAAAATTTTTAATTAAATAGAATTTAATTAAAATATAAATCTATTAAACATTACTTCAATGATACAATGAATAGTAAAACAACTACTCGCTAAATGATAATGATATCATGAGGTTTTAAAAATTATTACTTTAAAGAATAAATCATGAAAAATGTAATAAAATACTTACTACCGTATTATGTTAAACTTGGTATAACTTTGATACTTTATTAGATTTAAATCATACACTAAAGTACGTACAAACAGCACTAGGTCCGTGATCTACCGCAGGTTGATTGCCTACCTGATAATATACTGCTGTGAATCAGAATTTTTATTCCGGAGAGAAAACTTAAGATAAATCTAGAACATCATCCACCGAATATTAAATAACGAATTGAACAAAGTTAGAGTCATATAGAGTTGGTATATTTAACGAGCAACGAAGTGCACGGGATCAGCTAGTTATATTATAATTATTATATGTTTTAATCTAATGCATAATATCTAATTATGAATGATGAAGTTTTAATTGAAAAAGTATCAATATCCTTCTACGTCCGTTTCTGTTCTTTTCTTCCTCGTCTAAAATGATTGCAATTATTGCCAATGTTTTCTTGCTAAATTTTGGCATAATAAAGTAATAATGTAATAAATTAAATTATTATTAAAAATAACTAGATATACGATTAAAAAACACGGAGCAGTGAGCAAGTTTATCTCGTCGCCTCGGTAATATTCCCGTGGCGATTCTGCGTTTTGACGTTTGGGTGTGAATGGTTGATATATTTGACGTGACGTTTCCGGTCTGTGACGTGACGTTGACATTCCGTATAGTGTGAATCGACCTTTAGGTTTATTTAGTTTATTTAGTTTATTTATTTCCGTGATTGAACAAGGTCGTTATCGGCAGCCCTTTTTGACCACCTGATTGAGCACGGTAAAAAAAAAATATTGTGTACAACGTTGTCAGATTCTTACTAGTATGTGTTCTAGATTACTAATAGATTACAAATATTATCAACTTATTATTAGTTGAAAAAAAATTCGCCCAAATATATGGGCTGAGGAAACAATGCATAATCCGAGATATCTCGTATCTATACGGAATCTTCACGTTTTTTCATTACAGACATTTTTAATTCTTCAATTTTTATTTTTTAGAACAACTAATACAGCTGAAAAGTTTCATAGGATTTACAGGAATCTTGTAAAGGGAGTTGATCAATTACTTTCGTAACTGAGGTATAAATATAAATGTTTAAAAATTAGTGTGGTTTATTGTACGTCTAGTAAATAACAATGTCGTTAATTAATTATTATTATAAAGATTAATCCAATCTTTGTTTGAGCTTACACACAATATCTATTAAAACAATTATATACAATAAATATAGATGTTCCAATAATTAGTATAATGTGGTTATCAAAAAAAAATAAAAAATAGAAACATAGAAAATGAAATCTAACTGAATTGGTACATTATAAAAAGTATTACAATTTTTAAAAATTATTAATTCTGATATGGCAGATGGTTGAAAGACCCAAACTGCTAAAAAAAGAGTGAAAATTATTTACAGTCTTAATGATGAACGGAAAAAAACAGTCATTGAAATATATGTCATATGAAATATTCATAATAATCAAAACTAAATATTTCGATTAAAATTAATTTTTTTATACGGTGTTTTCATATATTCATGTCAGCCCCCGTCGATGTTTCATATTATTTGCATTATCTCCTTTCATGTTTGTATTGTTTGTATCTAATCATATAAAAAATATTAAATTAAATTAGACGTTCCGTTACGTATATATTCGTAAAATTAAACACTTATAGTATTTGTATTACTTTGTCTTGTTTCCTGTGATTCGCGTGTTGCACTTATTCCGGTAAACACGAAGTTACATTGCTTAAAAATCTTTCTAAAGGTAGACAATGAGTCTTGTTCGTCACCGTTTGTCTACACAATGGACATTGATTAACATTATTGGTCCATGTTTCAATGCATTGGTAGCAAAATACGTGCGAGCAATTCAAAACAGTTGGCTGCAAAAAAAAAATTATTTTAAAAATCTGTAATAATTCGATGAATACAATTTAATAATCCTGTAAAGTAATTTATTTGTTATAATAGTATGGTCAATAATATATTATTGCTGTACTTATAATATAAGAAATAAGCTTGAAAAAGCATATAATTGGATATAAACTAATATTTTTGTTGTAATAATCCATGCATGAAATTGAGAAATTATAATTATGGGCAACAATAACTGACACGGAGATTAATAAATAATAATTATAACATTACCTTCGTAAAAACTCCAAAACAAATATTGCAACGTAATTCTGTTTCAATATTTGTTATGAATTGGTCCAGTTGCTGTTTGATTGTCGACTCATTGTTCCCATCGTTAGTCAATTGTTGACGAACTGTACACTGCAGATCGCTATCTTCGTTTAATGTATGTTCTGTCTCTGTCTGCATGCCGAGGATTGTCTCTTCGGAATTTGAATCTTTGAATAAATTTATGAATTTCAAATTAAAAAAATAGATATTCAAAAACCGAACAAATAAATCTTACTTATTGAACTATTTAAAAGTCGAGGTTCAGAATCATTACCGTTTTGCGATCTACGAAAAATTCAATTAAAATAGTATTTTAACCAATTAATTAGAAATATAAGAATATACCTCGATGCTATCAAACCAGGAAACGGTGGACGTCTAGGTCTGGTTCTTGGCATGGTAGGTAAACGTATCTGTATTGATGTTAAGTCCATGTTAGGTACTGGGCGAGTTTGTTCATCATCTGTCGAACGATAGTTAATAATTAAATTTGAATTTTCAGAACAAAACCAATTGTGTATTAGTAATTAAATATTTATTTTTTTATTTTTTGTATATTTGGATAAAAAATAATTTGTAATAATATAGATCAAGAACTAAGACACTCTAAATAGGTCGATGTAAAAATTTAAAAACAGCAATCGGACCTAATCGAGGAATTTCTTGGTAAGCTGGCCGTCTGGGCCTAGTTCTCGGTACATTCCTAGTCGGCGAACTCACTGAATTCGTTCGAACCGACGTCAAATTAATTTCGTCGATAGGTACAGGAAGAATCACTACATCGTCTGCTAAACGAAAAATAATACATCGATTAGAATTTTTTCCATGAACGAATTATAGGTCATAATAATTTTTTTATTGTATAACCAATATATTTTACGATAAATGTTAAAAAAAAATAATTCATGCGTGCAAAAACCATTGGAAATAAACTTGAAAACAATCTAACTGTACATAGATTGATGTAGAAATGTAAAAACAGCACTAGTACCTGATTGTGGAATTTGTGTAAATGGTGGACGTCTTGGTCGTATCCTCGGCAATCCCGGTGAACTGATACGAACCGAAGTAAAGTCCATTCCACTGACGGTTTCAGAGACTGTTTCTTCATCAACTGTAAAACGATATATGTCAGTTAACATTTTAATGCATAATCAATCGTAGTGATTTGACATTTTTTCTTTTTTTTCCTTATTAAAGTAGAATTTTTTTTTAAAAATCGTATAACCAAGATTAATTAGATTAACCTGTACAAAACTCATCGGGAACATATAAAAAATATCAAGTAGATGCAAAGATAACTTAAATATCTAAGTTGTACAGGGTTATTTAAAATTAGCATTGAGACCTAGTCGAGCGACTGATGGAAATGGCGGTCGTCTGGGTAGAGTCCTTGCTGTGTGGTTGTTTCGTAAACTTTGCGGCTGTATTGGAACCGAAGTTACTATTCCAGTAGCAGGTACGGAGATCGTGTTTTCATCGTCTGCAAAACGAATAAACGATTTCTTATTTAGAGTATTCGCTTCAAAATAAACTTATGTTTATAAACGTAATACAAAAATTATATGAATGTATGCCGTGAAGAACTTCTGTACTACGATCCGATACTTACGGTTTCGAGGAGTAAGGCTGCCTAGGTTATGTGAGTTTCGGCAAAGATTACCGACAGGACACGATCCCATTAAATAATGGGCACACACCGGATTCATAATTGTATCGTCGTATACGTACTGTAGATACTTAACGTGATCAAACGTGTCGTTACAACCGGCAAATATGAAATAAGAACGTCGACACCGACTGAGTCGATAGAGTTCTATTATACTGTTTTCACACAAGAAAAACCAACACTGATAATAAATATTAACGCGAAGCGAAAAATGAAACAAAAGTCAACGAAATTGTCAAGCATACAGTTGTTTAGTTTCAGTTACCGTGGTAGCCTGTTTTTAAAATGATTTTATCCGTATGCCAAATTGTATGTATATTAAGCCGTACATTATTATTAATTACCGATTAAAAACGAATAAAAGCAAAAATCGTTACACACATTTTATTTCCGTACCACACGTTTGGTGGCGCTGATTTGGTGCTTTAGTGCTTCAAATAAAATACCTAAATTGGGCGGTTAAGTGTTTAATTGCTCAGGGCGGTGTATAAAGTTCGAATTTAATAGGCATAACTATAATTTGTATAAAACTATGAACGTACAAGGTTCAACACAGTTTAAAAGAGAATACATTCATTTATCGTATAAAATGTGCATAAGAACCTTTAAACCCATGAATAATAAACGTTATGATGATTAGTACACATACGCGTGTTCTATTTTGATATGTTTTTGTATCGATAGTAATAATGCGGACTCGTGTTTTCGTATCGATCTATGCGTCACTAGTAAATGGAAACAATTTAGGCGAGTAATCTATTTATTTTAATTTTATTGGATTCATTTAAATTAAACAATATAAATTTTTAACTTGATTTATTTGATTACGAAACGAAGAGAAGAGTGCAAATTAATGTACCTACTCGAATTCTCCAAGACCAACGTCTCAACATTCTCGTAGCTTTGACACTTTATAATTTTACCTTTTTTTTTAAAAAAAAAAAAAAATCCCATGTATTAAAATAAGTATAAAAAATTTGGAAGTGGAATTGGAGTGATAATTCTAGTCATGTTGAAGAAAAATTAAAAACACCAATTAATACATCTTCATTGTCGATTATTTTTATTCGAAATTATGTTTCTAAAAAGGTAAGTAAGCGGTGTTATTATTAATATTGTTTAATTTAGCTTGTAAATTAGTATTTTTTTCTTAAATTACGTTTTAAATACCTTGTATGTTGAATAGTTTTTCCCTCTACTTTTAAATTATTTTATTACCTATTCAATAACTATTGGTTAATGGTTCATTGCATGGGGGGGGGGGGGTAGGTTCGATAATAAAATTAATTGAACCACCATCTATTGTTTTTTTTCTGATGATCCCGGCGCCACTGTTTAAAACCGTGTATGTATTATATTATATTGTATACGAAAACGCAAAGTGCATGGTCGAGATGCAATTAAACGATAATTTTTCGTGTGGTTCTTCCACAAGAACGTAATAACGTTAATAACGCATCGTAAATGTGAAATTTACCGATACGCCTGTACATGATATTATTCGTGCTGTAAAACCATAATAATACAACCACAACGATAGTAATAATTTTAAACGCTAGTGGGGGTGGATGGTGGAAAGAAAACGATCACCGTACTTTGTACCATTTGATTTTGTAATACACAGATATCCAATCCCAAAATGTATAGCCCCTACGTAGACGCGGTCACTAGACGTCGCCGTGACTCGGGGCAGACTGGGAGTACTTAGGTCTGGATGGAGAAAATTCGAGTAGCCAAAAAAACTCTTTTGGTACATTCGAAAATTTCGTCTCACGCTGATTAGAGCCAAATTCACATTTAAAACTTACATATTCAAATAAAACGTATTTACATAGATCTACACATTTCTTCGTTTTTTGGTCTTATGTAATTTTCCTCATTGGTTTCGGGTTCCGACCATATTAATTTTGTTCTCTTCTCTAGAGAATTCCATAAGTTTGGGTATACATTGAAATCATTTCTTAAGTTCCGGTTCCACTGGATAGACTATAAGATCGTTCGTTTCTGTCTATAACTTTTCTTTTAACGATATCAAACATAATCGAATGTGAAATTATAAAATATTATTTTTTTTATTAAGAGCGGACGGCGACGAAAAAGTGGCTCACGGAAACGACCCCCGGTGGATTTTTCCTGGTCTCCATCAGGACCAGTCCGCCACCGGGACGTCGAGTCCGTGCGTCCCGAAAGCAACGCGGTTTCGCATGTTATTTGGCACGTTACAAGGACCGTACAACAGCGGAAAGGTTCGGGTGGACGCGACACGTCGAGGCGCCGCGAAATCGGTTATTAGCGACGGACGGACGACGGGGAGCCAACCAAAACGGACGTTTCGCAACGTTTTCGTTCTCGTGCCCACCGTGTCCGCGGTGCATTGTATACGTCACGGGCTAACCGGTGCTGAATGAGCCCGCAGCGCGCACTAATTAACCGCCAACGTTGGACACGGGCTCGGGTCGGGATTCGCCAGCGATATTAATCGGCGGAAGCCGTTCCGGACGGTTCGTATCGGCCGGGTCTTGTGCGCTATCTAATAATTATAATAATAATAATAACACTACGATATCTCTTCATCGTCGTCGTCGTCTTCGTCGTTTTGAGTGAAGTTGTGCATAATATTATGGCGGTGTACACCGTGGTCGGCGGACGACGGCAAAGTTAATCCTTTATGCGAAACAATAATAATATTGCTAAGACGTTTGAATACCTCCACTCCTCCCAACCCCGTCCCATTATATCAGATGTAAGATATTGTGCCGCGGAAAAGGAGCAGGGGGAGCGCGCGAACAATCCGAGCCACGACGGAGAGACCGCTCGACCCCCACCAATACATGATGTTGCGCGTATCCGACGCAGGGAATAAAGGGATGGCGATCGCAACCGTCTCGGACTCCGAATTAAGAGCTCTTCCGAGGGGACGAGGAACATCTTGGGAGAGTGCACGGGAAAGATGTGTGCGAACGATTGTGTACCGAAAACGTTAATTGATACGTTTGCGTTTGAATCGAAAACTTTATTGTCTCTCTCTCTCTCTCTTCTCACGGAACAATTCTACAGCCACGTGAGACGTTTACCGAGACGCTTACCGCCGCCCCAAAGATAAGTATTACATACACATAGCGAGCGGTTAGGATACATCTCTTTGAACCGCCTTTACCAAGTAATAATAATAATAATAATAATAATAATAATGTGTTACGAAGACGTCGTGGCCGCATGCACACATAGCTCCGTTGTTGTCGTCGTCGTCATCCCGTTACCATACTCCTCTCGGTACATTTCCCCGGTCGTATTGTTCGTCTTATCACTGTCGCTCGCAGTTCGCGGCCGCTTCGGTTCTACGGATTCTTAACTAGAGAGCTGTTGTTGTTTCTAATGCGGTTTTGTCGAGTCGAAAACGGACGATTGCAGCAACGTCAAGTAGCTTCGCGCCCACGCAGTCGCTACCGACTTTGACAATAGGTTGGCACGTCTGTGTATCACGAAATCAATGTGATTACTTGTTCGTCGTTTATCTCATATCGTTATCACGGTGCATGTGTGTACGCATGGAGACGGTTGAACATTCGATTTACTGGTAAATCGTTCTTTCCTACCGGATGATCGGTTTTTTTTAAAAAAAACGTCAACATTTAGGATAAACACTACCTAGTGGTCGGTAAGTCCTGAACGGCTACGATAATGTTTGAATAATGCACGTGAATGCGAAAAACGTTCCAGTGGATCGTTCCGGCTAAAATATATACTCGTACAACGTAGGATCTGACAGACGAGTCGGAACTTCCGGTTACACTCCGCACGTCGCACGGTAACGACGATCTCGCCGAACGGAAATTCTGTATTTTATTGGCTGCAAATTCCGAATAAATACTTGTTGAGCTCAGTAATTTTTCCAAATGCGATCGGTGATTTGTACAGTAAACGAAATCATTTTGTATCTAGATTAAACGATAACGCATTTTGATGACTGGCTAGACACCACAAGTCTTTGAAATGTGAAATAAAATTTTTATTTCAATTTAGTAGTATGTATTAAAAAGACAATCGACTACGGTACACACGATATTTTTACCAGATTCAATCTTTATTATTTTTAATTAAACGAATAGACTTTACCACTTAATTAATTATTTCGACAGTTTCGATAATATTTATATAAGACTTATCGTGCTTTGCATTGCACTTTAATTGAAATAAAATCGATTTTGATTTTCCAACGGTGAGTCAATATTTTTCAAATCATAATGTCACACAAAAGAGATTGATACGATAAAGTTATAAAAGGGGATAGCTTACATAATTGAAGTCTTAGGCGCTTTAGCAAACTAAATACACTGGATGATTGTATTTATGGTTATTATTATCGTTGTTTGTCTTATTTATTTAGTGTTTTGAAATATTATTTATATTTAATATGTTGCTCCATTTTTGTTAGTTAAAGATTTTTTTTTTTTTTTATAAAATTGTGCTTGGAAATATTAACTACATCTGGTATTCTTGTCTAATAATATATTAATTACACTCGATAAATTATTTTTTTAATATTTTTTATGGTAACGATTCAGTAAAATTTGAGCGAAAAACTTTATACATCCATATAATAGGAGAACTAATAAATCAATGAAAATTAAATAAACATCATAAATATGCACAGAACAGACGAAATACTATAATGCATTTTCATTCAAAAACAAAAAATATAAAGAAAAATTCCAGCGTTTTTTTTTAGTTTTTCTGCTCAAATTTTGATAATAGTATAGTTAAAAAATTATTAATCTATTACAATAATCATATTTCTCATCTAGTGGAAATTCCAATCGCTGTGAAGTTAAAAGTGCAACGATAAAAATTATATCTTGGAAGATTTCACACTAACATTTTAAGGCAAAATGTGGATTAAACATATGTTATTTTTAAATCGATAAAAATAAAGGAGATAAGTTTTTGAAAGTAATTAAAAAAAAGTAATATTTATAAAATGTAATAAACGGAACAAAAAAAAAAAATAAAAATAAAAATAAACAAATAAATCACATTGTATGGATCAATTTTGAAATGATGAGTAATTTATTTTTTGCATGATTTTAAATGACTCGATATAATAATGATTCAAATCAAAATTTGATGTTAAATTACAAAGGTATATAATAGTGTTTTAATGGTATTGTTAAACGATTTACGCGTAGTGAGCTATCTCTATTGACATGAATTAATCGAAAACACAACGTTTTATTGTGCACAATGACAAGTAATTTGTTTCGTTTACCCTGTGTGCCCATGCACTGTCAAATGTAATATTCGAACATAAAAAATAAATACAGTTATTACACATACGGTTGAGTTTCCCGTGTTATTGACACGCTATTAAAACGAATGTTCCCAAAATAATTTATTTAACGATTGAAAAATATTGTTATAAAATGTTACAATTATCAGTTTTGACGAAAATATGCTTGTTGTTTAATGCAATGTTATAGAATTATTACTGTCCGAGGATTCTGGTAAAATTACCATAACAGCTTACATGGTAGTTTGAATTTTAAAATCCTTTCTAAAATATTTAATATAAGATTTTGTTTTGCATTTATGAATTTAGTCGCATTTCATCAACACGTTTGGAAATGACACAGTACACTTTACTTAATCTGTAATCATTTGGTACGAGTACACGTTTTTATTCAGTTCAGGCATTGAATTATTTGGAAAATATTATAGGTTTTTTTTTTTTTTTTTTTGAGTTAGTTGAATATTCAAGAAGTTACAACAGTAGAAAACTACCCAAAATTGAATTATTTTTAATATTTGGTTTATTCATTCATATTTATTCTTCTTCTTCTTCTACTTCGCCTTCCTCCCAACTATTTGGGGTCGGCCACCCTTGTCCTACACCTCCACTTTACTCGGTCAATCACATCTCCTCTGCACACACCGACAGCCCTCATGTCATTCTCCAAAGTCTCCAACCATCTCTTTTTTGGTCTTCCTCTTCCTCTTTTCCCTTCAACATCCATCTTCATAACCACTCTTACTGCATTCGTTTCCTCTCGCCTCATCACATGCCCAAACCATCTCAGCCTATTTTCTCTCATCTTGTCCACAATTGGCGCTACACCAACACTACCTCTCACGTATTCATTCCTTATTCTATCTTCTCTTGTCACTCCACTCAACCATCTAAGCATTCTCATTTCCGCGACACTCATACTTTGTTCTATTCTCCTGTTAACCGCCCAACACTCTGAACCATACAGCATAGTTGGTCTCACTACACTTTTATAAAATTTACCTTTCAGCCTAATTGGAATTCTCTTATCGCATAACACGCCCGATGCTTCTCTCCATTTCATCCACCCGCACTTAATCCTATGTTTTACATCCATGTCAAAGCCCCCGTCCTTTTGAACAAAAGATCCTAAATATTTAAAGCTCTCAACTTCACCTATCACATCACCATCTATTGTCAGTTGTCTCCTCATTCCTTCAACTTCTTGGTCTCTTTGTCCAAAATCATACTCAATATACTCAGTTTTATTTCTACTAACTCTCAATCCCTTTTCTTCGAGGGCTAACCTCCACTCATTTAACCTATTATTGACAACTTCTAGGTTTTCTCCTATCAGAACTATATCATCCGCAAACATCATACACCATGGTATCTCACCCTGTATCTCCTTTGAAACCTCATCCATTACCACTGAGAACAGGTAGGGGCTTAGAGCTGACCCCTGGTGCACACCTACTCCTATACTGAAACCTTCTGATACTCCACACCGACTCTTGACACTAGTACTCGACCCTTCATACATATCCTGGATCAAATTAACATACATTTTTGGGACATTTTTCCTCATTAATGCCGATCTTAAAATTTCCCTTGGCACCCTGTCATACGCCTTTTCTAAATCTATAAACACCATGCATAGTTTTTTATTCTTTTCTCTGTACTTCTCTACTAATTGCCTAACACAAAATAATGGCTCCATTGTCGATTTTCCTGGCATAAAACCAAACTGGTTTCCTGATATCGAGGTCTCACTTCTTATCCTCTTCTCTATAATCTTTTCCCAGATCTTCATACTATGACTCATGAGCTTTATTCCTCTATAGTTCCCACATTCTTGTATGTCTCCTTTTCCTTTAAATATTGGTACAATAAAACTCTTTCTCCAATCTTCTGGCATTTTTCCCTCTATCAGTATCTTATTAAAAAGATTTTTCAACCACCCAATGCTTACATCTCCTAACATTTTCCACACCTCTACAGGTACTCCATCTGGTCCTACCGCTTTTTTCTTTTTCATCGCCTTCACCGCATCTCTCACTTCCTCCTCGCCCACTAGACCAATCAATCCTTCATTCCATGACATACTCTCTAAAACTTCTTTTGGATATTCCTCGTTCAGTAATTTCTCAAAATATTCTTTCCATCTTTTTTTCACATCCTCATAATTTGTTAAAACTCTCTTATCCTCATTTTTTATACACCAAACATCTTGGAAATCCTTGGATCGCTTTTCTCTGACCTTCGCCAGTCTATAAATTTCTTTTTCTCCTTCCTGTGTTCCTAGCCGCTCATATAACTCATCATACCTATTAAGCTTTGCTTTGCTTACAGCACTTTTCACTATTTTACATACATTTTTATACTCTATCCAATCTTCCCTCTTCCTACTTTTCTGCCATACCTTAAATTGCTTTTTCTTACTCGCTACTACTCTCTGAATCTCCTCATCCCACCACCACGTTTCCTTGTCTTCTGGTAAACTACTTTTGGTTTCACCAACAACCTCTTTTGCTATGTTCTTAACACAAGTGACCATCCTTCTCCAAACATCATTTATATCTCCCTCAACATTCCACACAGCTTTTTCTTTTAATTTCTTTATAAACTCCTTCTCTTTGTTTCCTATTAATTTCCACCACCTAATTCTGATCTATTCATTCATATTTATTAAATTCATTAAATTGAAATATTATTCTCGATTAATATTAAATGATTCATAATAACTATATCTACATCATAGAATAATTTGAATGTATGTAAAATAACTTAGAGGGAAGTTATCTAGGTTTCATTTTCTCATTCAACTAATATACCATATATAACACTTACATAATGGTCAACTTTGTTTTCTTAATTTAACTATTTCTAATACGAAAATGATTAAACTTTATGTAAAATTGATACTTAATAATATTTTTTCAACTGCCATCTTCACGGTAAAATATCCATGCATCATAATTTTTTGAAGTTTATACATTAATATTTAATATACTTTTAGATATCTTTATAGGAAAAAAAAATTCAAATGATTTACACCTCAAAGAATTAAAAATTGAAAAGTTGAATACTTTTATACTACCTTTAAATATAATATTGCACCATTGAAGCTATAAGAGATCATAAAAAATAAATTTATTTCATTATTTTAAAATGAGGAAATGTGTATAATTTATTTAAATATTTAACTAAAGAATTAGGAGAATGTTTATTTATTATGATATAATTTAATTATTTTTGGTAATTAAACGAGTAATAGTTAAATTTGGTGAGGATGCGAACAACGTTTCAACAAAATCATTATATTCAAATAAAACTATTAAAATTTTAAATAACCAACTATTACCGCAATACTTGGTCATATACAGATAATTTTAGATTACGAGTCAAACGATTTTCATGAAATTCGCAGAATATTTATAATACAATATAATACAATAATGTAATACTATGTTAGGTACTCAAATAGTTGTATATTTATTAGTAAAGTGTGGCTAACATTTCGAATGGATGAAGCGGTATAAAACATTGGTTAAGGAATAACTAATTATTAAACATTATTCATTTATCGGGCGATTTGACAATTTTGACTGTTTGGTACACATACATGTGACAAGTTTGTTTTCATCGTGTCACAGTCGATGAATATTAATAATAGACCGCGTCTATGTCGTCCACCCCGGGTAACGTGCTCTAGTTTAATAATGTTCAATCACCTTCTGTCAGTCAAATCAATGGTATTTAATTATCTCCAGATACATAGAATGCTCCCTACATCGTTGTTGGTAGCTGAAATAAAAACCGCTTTTTAGGGCTTGTGGGCACGAGATATGAACGCTCAGATGTTTCATTAAAATAGAGAAATCTGAATATCATTCAGCAGTATTAAGTGAAATAAAAAGGGACGTACCGTTATTGGCATTACGAATAAATAAACGGTAAGGTATACTAATTCACTGTCCCCCACGTTCTACATACGGGCGATGTGGTCCATATCGAATTGGGCGATCTCATTAGTCGATTTTATTCGTAACCAAACTTGGTTGATACACGTTATCACGCTGTAGCCGTTAGCTGAATAATATAATTTCACCGTGTGTTTGAACGCTGTGCTTACTTATGGTTGTGCTGGAAAATTAACGCTCGGAGTAAGTGACTTGATGTAATCAGAAATCGTTTTTCTTAAACGCTCAACTAAACATAATACAGATGTATTAACTAAACACAGAACACATGGTCTACGCGGCACAATGCGGCAGCGGAATCAGTATCTGCATCGCAGTCCTCCGCGAAAACGTCTGCCGACGAATAGAAATCATTTACGCGTGTCATCGTTGATAACCAAGAACAAGATCTCCCGTACCCGCGAACGGTGACTGAGCGTTGGACCGAGAAAAATATCGGGAGACGGTACTTCAGCGGCGATCCTCGGACCGTACACGTATCGCAGGTCCATAAACTTTTCTTTTCGCGTACCAATTGATACGTTCACCGCCGGATCAGTATCGTACGCCGCGTTAAATTCCCAAAAGCCGACGTTCATCGCGGTGTCGTTATGTCCGTGATTCGGGACACCGATATCAAGTGATTGCGTACAGACGATAGATTGTAATGCGCGCAAGGCGTACAACACGGTAGTGTTAGGATCGGCGAGCTGTTGAAACGAAAAACGACCAGTTTTCTGCGCGTAATCGGACGGATTTCACGCCCACGCGTACAACCGTCAGCGGTACGCGCATCGCTCGGACAATAATCGTACGCGGCGGACGTCGTACATCGTGCGTTTAGTACGCCGTTACGCGAGGCCGCGCAGGATTCGGACGTGGCGCGGGCGGGGAAGAAAAGCGGTAAACGAACTTTGGCGGCCATTACCCCGGACCGCGGTATATTAGGTAAATGTCCGGCCGTAAAAGAAAAGGTGACCCTTTCGGACGGGCCGGAGAGCCGGGGGGCGAGGCCGGTGGCGGCGGCGGGACCAAATTTAAACTAATGTCGGTTTTCTTTCAACGGTAATGAACTAGTTTATGTCTGGGCCGGAACTTTTAATCGCGTCCGCGGAGAAAAACACTCGGCGGCCCCTTCGCGCAAACGACGACTTATGGCCTCCATAATTCCGTTCATTACCGCCCCCCCCCCCCCCCCCGAGGTTGCGATAGTACATAGAACTGCGTGCGAACCACCGCCGCAGGCCCGTCGACGAGCCGCAGACGATCTTCGCCGTCTCGGCAACGGCGGAGGCGAGAGGAGTTTCTTTATTATTATTGTTTTTTTTTTTTTTTTACCGCGTATTGTTCATGTCCCGTCACCGGAGTCGCAGTCCGTAGGCCCGTAAACCTACCGCGCCCGACCTTTACGAGTTACGCGTCTCCGGAGACCGTACGACGCGGCCGGACCACCGACGCCATCCCGTGACCGCTCGACCAATAATCACTCCTACACCCCTCACACCCATCCATCGGGAGAACGATTTTCGGGTTTATCATTTGCTGTGCTACGCGGGTGCACGCGGTCAAACGAACAACGTGAAACATACGGTCCATGGAATACGGATTCGCGAGGGGCAAGACGGGTGCCCGGCGAGGATTTATTCTCCTTGTTCGCATTTATGCAGTTGACAATCGTACGCGGTAGTCCGTTTGCCCTGTTCTTAAGTAGAATTCTGACAAGTGTGTGTGTGTGTGTGTATGTGTGTGCACTGCCACCGATGAAAGCGTTCGTCAAAACATGTTGTCGATAATGAAACGCCGTTAGTGTTTTCTACGAATGTAGGAAAGATTCGTTACGAAAACGTATGACATTTTGTTGTTTGAACATAGATTGTGTTGGTTCGTGCTAATAATTGTTCAGTTGCGTATTGTCTTGTGATGTTTGTATTATTTTCGAAAACGGTATTCAGACTGTTTTTGTATCACGTGTGCGCAAAAGTGCCTAGATAAAAAATAAGGATACTTGGACACCAAGTGAACGGTTCTAAACGCGCACCGACAAAATAAACCTATTTTTTGAAACGACCCTTATCATCACATCTTTGCTATATAACTACTATTATCAACGATTTAGATTCCGAGCTAAAAGCGTTGGTTTAACTACGACGACGATCTGTATTTATTATTAAACTTTCTGGTAGTAAATCAGTAACAAAAGTTTTACGCAACAACCTTGTGGATAGGGAATCAGGTCACACACTGCAATATTCTTACGTTGGAAAAAATATTATTTTCATTTCATGGATATTTTTTCAAGCTTATGGAATTCCTGGATAAATAAACAAGAGATAACGTAATATTTCGTTGTTATGTTTTGTGCAACAACCGTCTTAAATAACGATATTTTAAAATATAAAAATTTTATAATAATATAAAAAATTATAATATAATAATATTATGGAGAATTAAAATCAATCCGAACAAATCAACTCATATAACCTTTTCCCTACGACCCGGTCTCTGCCAACCAATGTTTCTCAATAACGACATTATTCCTCAAACAAATGCCACCCGTTACCTCGGAGTCCACCTTGACAGCAAACTAACATGGGCTCATCACATAAAAACAAAGAGAAAATCTCTAAACATAAAACTTCACAAATTAAGATACCTTCTTAAATCAAATCTCCCACTCAGTACCAAACTTCTAATATATAAACAAATTATCCGCCCTACATTGACCTATGGAATACAACTATGGGGTACGGCTAAAAAATCCAATATTCAAATTTTTCAATCCTTCCAATCAATTTGCCTTCGCCTCATCACTAATGCCCCCTGGTATGTTAGTAATCACACTCTCCACACAGACCTCAAAATCCATGACATTCATACACTTTCATCCCATCACTATAAACTATTTCATAAAAAAACGTTCAACCACTCAAATCCCCTAATATCCAAACTCTCCTCCCTCACACTTCCAGAAAACCCACCTCGCCGTCTTAAGCGTAATTGGCCCAGAGATCAACTAAACCTCTAACTAAAAAAAAAAAAAAAAAAAAAAATAAAAAAAGAGAAAGAAAAAGAAAATAGCCTAGAATTGTGAAGTAGTGTAGTTTGGACACCCCCTTCAATCAAGCCGTCCAGCCTTGTAATCACACCACACTATTACCTATTGTATAAATTAATACAGATTGTATATATTCGTTGTAAAAAAAAAAAAAAAAAATAATATAAAAAAGATATATTAATCTGTTCGATTGCGTACACACCACTACGTTACATACCAGGAACCGGGCTTGACGTATAGTAGAGATCGTCACGTCCATAACATGAATATTATTCTTATTTACTATCACACGCTGTGTGAGCGATCGAAATCCGTTATAAGTACACCTTAATCCGTATGCGACCAGAGGATCTGGTGGTTACTTAATGATTTTCCAACCCAAATTGTTCGTGTAATAATCGTAATAATTATAATACCATATGTGTACATACATACACACGCATTAGAATAATATTTCTATTCCAACGTTCCGCCGTCTTACTCTCTATGCTTATACCGTGCACAACGCCACGCAACCACGCTCGAACGGTGTCCGGCGCAAAGTTTAGACTGGGCCGCAAAATGCCGATTTAGCCGTATCCGCAGGTTTAATTAATCCGGAAGGAAACGCGCGCACAAGTGCATATTGGCGGGTGGTAGACGTGGCGTGTAATGGTCGAAGGAGTCGAAGGGACGGACGTCGTGCCAGTGTCATCGTTTTTCGCGAGTGCGGGGTCCGGTACCTCCAAAACAGTCTCGCTGGACTGGTTTTAATTACATTTCTCCGAAATTTACTGCCCCACCGCTGTTGAACCACAGTTACTTTATAATTATTATTCCGTACGTTCAAACAACGACGACGATTTACTTCTCGACCTCGTATCGCTCTCGAATACACGCATATGCACCGCACTCGTCGGCAGTGAGGAATCGGAGCATATTTATCGTTTGATACAATTACGCGTACCGCAGTTTTTAGAATGATTTAAAATATTTCCGAAAAATTATGAACTATAAAGTTGGAAATATGTTGACAACAGTCCATACTGTATATTCACTAGAAAAACGTAACTTCGTTCGTCAACGACCTATCAACGGTCGTGACCCAGTGCAGCACTGCTGTACAAGATTCGTTACATAATTTCCGCGTCCCTTGCCGATGTTTGCGACCGTCAGCCTGTTGGATTTTTTAAATTTTCCTCCGATGGAATAACATTATCCCGCGAGCGCCGTTGGCCGACAGTGCTTGTACACCTGCAGACGGTATGATGGTGACTCCGCGGAACGAGAACGCATATGTTTTGACACGTAACATGTTTTCGATATATTTTCTAAACTGAACGTATTACAGTTGGTGTCGCGAAGACGTTTCTTGGTGCCCGATACCGTCCTTGCTTACCGGCGCTTTGGTAACGCGCGTTGGATGGCGACCCGAGTTCAACGCTGCGATAACGCAAAAACACTGTCAACGCGCGTCAGCGCAAGTAAATTCCGGCGAAGATGGACATAGCAGAAGCTGTATGCTTATGGACCTTAAATGAATTATTCATGTGAAACACTGACTAAAAACGAGCGTTTGGTTAACGCTCTCCATGTGAACCTAGCCTTGCGTGATACTAACGTGGCGCTTTTCCCGGTAGCCGAGCCGGGAAAACGAGTGTGCAACACGGTCGATCCGTTTTCGGTCTTCGTGATCTTATGGTTTCCGGTGCTTTTGCATCCGAGGAAATATTTACGTAACGGAAACCTTAGGCAGTCGGAGCTCGCAGTATAATAGACCGTTACCGATAACAAGTCGCTCGCGTACATTGCACCGCGGCGGGAGGGAAAACGCCGACGGGGCGACGAGAGCGCGTTTGCTCGCGAAAAACTCAACGATATCTGTTAACGGGCCGAAGTTGGGCAGTTATTCTCGTTCCGGTCGTAACGGTGACGGCGGCGATTGTATACATATATATATATATATATATATATTTATATGTACCGGGAGGGGATTAATGTCGTAAGCCACGTGCAAAAACCTGCAGCGCAGCCCCGCAAGAATTATTTGCCGACGGTGCGGTTAACAAGACAGTAGTCGGTACACATTAACGGAGAACGAGTAAGCGCGGTCGTACGACAAAAGTGCGAAAACTTTTGTGAAACACGTCGTGGTGGTTCACTCTCGTTTGAGGCGGCTGCGGCGGCGGTCGAGTACGCGTTGACATACTTTTTGATATCCTGTTTAAGCTTATTAGCTTAAAACAAAACATCTTTCTCTCTCTCTTACGTCGATTAGCATAAACACCACCACCAACAGTAGCACACACAGACACAGACACAGATATAAACACACACACACACACACACACACACATACACATACAAGTGTATATACACTATAAACACGCGTGCAATAGTATATAATATTATATAACACTCGTGCGTCCTAAAACTTCCTCGTCCACCGTTCATCCCAAAGACTTCTAAAACCCTTATTGTTCTGCTTCTACTCCCTCGCAATCTTTAGGGGTAAACTTTTAAGATCCGTTCGTTGTCGTTGTCGTCACCATCGCAAGATTGACGACAGGTGCAGTGGAGGAACGTGCCGTGCTACTCTTGATCCTTCCGTTATGTACAGTATAATATATATATGTAGATATCCTACATGGATGACTGGAATATTATTATAATTATAATTATTATTATCATCATCCGACTAACCTTTCGGTGGGGGTCCGAAATTTATTCCACCACTGCTCCACCCCTCCCTTCGGAGAGCGTGGTTTTCAATACCCTCCGGTTGTGTTTTTCATACAGTGGTGGCGTCTCTTCCTCTCTTTTCGTTTTACTCACAAACTCTTTTTCACACGCCCATCGTGTTTCACACTTTTCCACTGTTTTCCTCACCCTCATCCTCTCTCTTACACATACTTTGTCACGCCGTCCTATTCGTTTTGCTGCACAAAGCCTCCTTCTTCATTGTCGTCATCGTCCGTTCTTCTGCAGCACGTCGCGCTCGCATATCTATATACATATACGTGCTCGTGGATTTCACAACGCTTATTTACATATTAATTGTTGAATTCCTATAAACATTTTCATTGCGAAATCTCTTCGTCACGTCCGTCGTTCGAAAGTTTTGTTGAGAAAAATGAAAGCCCACACAGTTCTGCTAACGAATGTAAATATGTACAGCACACTTCTTCACTTTGTTCCTAGCCGTCCTGTCAAATACGCATAATCGACGATTTAATTAAAACACGTCGTATTATTATAATTATATATTATTACGAACACTATCGTAGTGGTACAATAATACTCGGTTGCTGTGGATCTTGGATAGTATGCCTTTTTCCCGATTTACACAGCTAGTCCAGTAGCCAATGAAATGAAAACGCTAGAACTGGTTCTGTCATTTTCATTTCATACGTACCCTCGGAACACACTCATACGATTGGCATTTGGTTCAAAACCATCAACTTAAACTACCTACGTATATATTATGTATTAATAGAGACGCAAAACATGTGCACTATATGTATGAGTATATATGTGTGTATCTGTCCTTTGAGCTTTATTATTTTTATAAGTTTTTTCTTACTTTTTTATCACTGCTATATCAAAAAAATTTTCCTGCTATTTATTTATATTTTCAGTTTTTTTTTGTTCTTTTTCTTTTGCTCTCTTGTCGTTTCGTAGATTTCCCAAAACGGTATTAGCCTAACGAAGAATCTGCTTTGAGCGCATTAACAGTTTTAATGAAATGGTTTTTAGAAGTTTCAACGACTTTGAAGCGTAATTATAGCATTATTGCATTTGAAAAGTTATAATAGGTCCATTTCTCTCTATCTCCACAACTAAATTTGGAAAACAAGCCGCCGCGGTATTTTTCGTTCCATTCACGATCTTTTTTTTCTTCTCTTTTCATTTTCGTGGCTCCCAAAAACTGTGTGGACATTAAGCGAGATGTGTTAGTTAATAATCGTCACGCCGTAAAGTAATAACAATTCTATTATTTTTGTACACACTTTGAAAGATTCAATCAATACTCTCATTTTGAAATTTCTTCTAATGCAGTTTATAATCTAAAATAATTGTTAAAATGTGTATCGACACCAACCATGAACCTTCGGTATTTTGGTATTTAAACATTCATAAATAGTGAGTCCCGTCATTTCGTTCATTAAAATATAATCCTTTCTGTTATCACGCAATATGTATTACATGGTTATATTATTACCAATAGATTAGCGATAATTACTTGAAATTTAGTTTAAGATAGTCAATAGTCCGGAAACGGAGTGTGTTTGAAAAAAAAAAAAAAAAGTTAAAATGGTAAATATTACGATTATTGATAAAATCTAATGCTATGTGCACCTCGTCATGTCTTCGGGTAATGAATAAAAATAAAAATAAATATTACTATTTTATCTTGCCAGGATGGATCACGATCTGAATCAATACGAGCATGACGAATATTTTGTCTTTATTTATAATTAGACGCTAAACCAAGTAGTTGAATACTGGGTATCATTATTAATGGATGTCGTTTCGGACAGGGTTGTTTCGTTATCGTCATCAGTGGGTGTATCAATATTAAATAAGGACTTATTGACATGTTTCTGAGTGTTTGTATGTGTATGTGTGCGTGAGTGTGTTTGTGTGTGTGTGTGTGTAAACGAAAAGGTCAACGGGAGACTAAATATATAGATTTACATAATATATGTATTATATGTAGGTATAAACTTTCATGCGATTCGGTTAACGTTCTCAATCATACATAAATGAAGACCACTGAAAACACGGGCCACGGACGCTGAAAAAATAATGTTTTAAGTCGCAACGTAATCGGGAAAAATATATGCGCCGAGGCCAAGAAAAATAAACTGTTTAAAAATCAAACAGACGTTGTCAATACGTTTCCGGTCAAAAAAAATACGGCACACTTATATATATATATATATATATATGTGTGTGTGTGTGTGTGTATATATATGTTGTTCTTTCGGTCAAAAGGTCGTAGCGAATCCTTCGAAACGGATAAACGTCAAATGTAAACAGTTCCGGAGAGCACATCAGTAGTCATGGCACACAGACGACATAATAGTAATAATGATGATGGTAATAATAATATAATAATAATAATATATATTATGACCGTGTTCAGTGCTTAACGCGAGGAATTAAAGACTCGTTTCGTGCGTCGGATACCATGCTTTTCCGAATCCACTCGGAGGCTATGGGATAATTAAAACTAAACGGCCGTGCCGTTTCCTCGGCAAACACAAAGTAAAACGATTACTTTCTATGTTAATTTCAGTTAACTATCTCGACAATGATCGACATTAACCGAGCTCGAGTGTAAATTAAATGCACAAATAATACAATTTAATTAGGCACTTAAAAGTGGGGCTGGCCAGAGAGATATTCGAAATGTTCGCGTGGAACTCATTTTAATATGTGTTTTTAATTTTAATTAATTAATATTTGCTGTTATGTGTACTAAATTATTTCTGAACATGATATTTTCACTAATTTCTACGCAAATTCATCGTTTTTCTCAATTAATTTGTTTGCGTTGTGCACACAAATCCAAACGATAGCATCGTATGTGTATGGTACCATACACACAAACGTATTCGTACGTTTTCATTTGTACACAGAAAGTACTAGACTGACATTTTGGCATGCTACGTTTTTTTTTCGACTATTGATAATACGACAAATATCGATAATCATGACGTTCTTGATGTCACATGAACGCGGTCTCGTTTCAGTCGAAATAGATAGTTTAACGATGAAAATTAATGGGAGGGGGGAAAAACATAGGATTTGTTACGTGATTCCTCCCAATATTTGCAGTATTTTCTTACTACTCCACTAGTACTCCACTGACAAACAACCATTGATCGATTAGTCGATAAATCATTGGCATAAACTTAATATACGAATCAACGATATTGTATTATATTAACGAGACGAAAATCGAAAAATACATAGTCGAATGTTGATGAAATGTGACGAGAAGTATTCTTAAGATCATGATATCACAAAGAAAAACATAACAATCGGAAAATCGTTTATGAACTTTAAAATATTACTGTAATTATTATAGTGCGGTTCGGTATCAAATGTGACTCGATTTATGAGTTCATTATACTTTTCAAAACGGTACATGTCACGCATAACTGTTTTAAAATCATAACCGTTTAAGCATAAATAATTACAGTCTAATCTTTAGGAAAAATAATTTTTTCAAAAATACTCGTAAAGAACATAAAAAGTAGATTATTGAAGTATATAGAAAACAACAAACTATTATGCAAAAACCAGATTGGTTTCAGATCTAATCTAGGTACTGAAAACGCGCTATACAGTGCTACAAAAAATATATATGATGCTCTTGATAATAATAGAAAGTCTACGGTAATTATTCTAGATTTATCCAAAGCATTTGACACAGTAAATCATGTTGAACTTCTAAATAAACTGCTTAAATTTGGTTTAAAAATTTCAAGCTTAAAATGGTTCGAAAGTTATATAATAGGTAGAAAACAAAAAGTTAAAATAAACAGTATTGCAGGCAAATTAATGTTAATAACTGACAGAGTACCCCAAGGTAGTGTATTAGGACATATTCTGTTAATTCTTTACGTTAATAGTTTAAGTGATTTAACAATATATTGGCAAATAGTAACATATTCAGATGACTCTTGTGTTCTGTTTTCTGAAGTATCTTGGGACAAATTTCAAACTAAGGCTACACGAGAATTTAGTAACCGATCACTTATATTACAGAAAGCTTTAAATTAATTACGAAAAAACGAATTTCATTGATTTCTCATTATAAATTAGTAAATTTCATGTATCATAATTTCAAGTCAAATATACAATATAAAATCCTATTGTATATATTATTAATCAATGTAGATATATATGTATATCTGATGTCATAAAGTTCCTTTCTCAAAATACAAAAGCCTTAATGTTGGTAGATAGTATTTATTGTAAAATTGTTGACCATTTATTTATTGTAAATTTTTTGATCATTTATAATAAATATATATTTCAAAGAAACAAAAAAAAATAAATAACTACGAATTATCTCGGATAATAACGGATAAATTGTGTTCAAAGATAATCCATAGAGTTATGCGTGACACGTAACGTTAGTGACGTATTCAAACGTCTTAGCAATATTATTATTGTTTCGCATAAAGGATTAACTTTGCCGTAGTCCGCGGACCACGGTGCACAACGCCATGACATTATGCACAACTTCACTCAAAACGACGACGACAATGATGTTGTAGTGTTTTTATTATTATAATTGTTAGATAGCGCACACGACCCGGCCGATACGAACCGTCCGGAACGGCTTCCGCCGATTGATATCGCTGGCGAATCCCGACCCGAGCCCGTGTCCAACGTTGGCGGTTAATTAGTGCGCGCTGCGGGCTCATTCAGCACCGGTTAGCCCGTGACGTACACAATGCACCGCGGACACGGTGGGCACGAGGACGAAAACGTTGCGAAACGTCCGTTTTGGTTGGCTCCCCGTCGTCCGTCCGTCGCTAATAACCGATTTCGCGGCGCCTCGACGTGTCGCGCCCACCCGAACCTTTCCGCTGTTGTACGGACCTTGTAACGTGCCAAATAACATGCGAAACCGCGTTGCTTTCGGGACGCACGGACTCGACGTCCCGGTGGCGGACTGGTCCTGATGGAGAGCAGGAAAAATCCACCGGGGGTCGTTTAAGTGAGCCACTTTTTCGTCGTCGTCCGTTTTTAATAAAAAAAATTATATTTTATAATTTCACATTCGATAATCTTGATATCGTTGAACGTTAACAGATGTAGACAACAACGCACGATCTTGGGACACGAATGATTGATTCTCTACAACTTTATTCACTTGCTTATTTTCTATAATGGATATACACATACTACTCGCTGAAATACCAAGTAATCAATCTGGTGGAACCGGAACTTAATAAATGTTCAGAAGTATAACCAAACTTGTGGAGTTTCGTAGAAAAGTGAACAAAACTATCATGGTCGGAGACCGAAAACGGCGAGTAAAATGACATAGAACTGTGACCAGAAAACGGATAATTTTATGGATCTGTGAAAAAAGTTTTTCTTTGAATTTGTAAGATATTAGCCATATTCAGTGTGATGCAAAATTTTCGAATATACCGAAAGAGTCTTTTTGAACATTCAAATTTTCTCCGTCCAGGCCAATGTACTCTCAACTGCGATTTGTAAGTTCATAGTTCTATACAAATCATAATAATGCATATTTAATTCTAACTTTGTACACCACTCTGAGTAATCAAACACTTACTCACCCAATTAAGTGATTTATTTGAAGCACTTACAGCATCTACTCACTGCCACTGAATGTGTAATACAGAAAACAAATGTGTGAGGTGCCTAACTGTACGATTTTGTTTTAATTCGTTTTCAATAAATAATTAATAATAATGTACGAATTAATATAAATAGCATTTAGTATATGGATCGAATAATTTTAGAAACAGGCTACCACGGTAACTGTAACATAACGACTATATGCTTGACGTTTTCGTTGACATTTGTTTCAATATACGCTTTGCGTTTATATTAGTGTTGGTTTTTGAACAAAAAACAGTAAATTAGATATTTTTTGACTCTGTGTGCACTGTCAACGTTCCTTTTTTATAAATACCGGTTGCATATCTGTATCACGTTAAGTATCTAGTGCGTATACGACGATACAATTATGTACCCGGTGTGTGCCCAATACTTGATGGGATCGTGTCCTTTCGGTAATCGTTGCCGAAATTCACATGACTCGGGCAGCCTTGCTCCTCGAAACCGTAAGTATCGCATTGTAGTACAGAAGTTTTTCTTACATGGAAAACATTCATACAATTCAAGATTTACGTTTATAAACATAAGTTTATTTTGTAGCAAATACTTTAAATAAGAAATTGTTTATTCGTTTTGCAGATGATGAAAACACGTTGTCCGTACCAGCTACTGGTAGAGTAACTTCGGTTTTAACACAGCCGCAAAACTTACGAACCAACAATGCAGCAAGGACATTACCCAGACGACCACCATTTCCATCAGTCGCTCGACTAGGTCTGAATTTAAATTATTATTGAATCTACATGACATTTTTGTATGTTCGTGATGAGTTTTATACTGTTAAATCTTATTAATATTGGTTATACGATTGCAATAAAAAAGAATTCTACTTCGCTTAAGAAAAAAAAAAAGAAAAAATGTCAAATCACTACGATTGATTATGTATTGAAATTGTTAACTGACATATATCGTTTTACAGATGATGAAGAAACCGTCTCTGAAACCGTCAGTGGAATGGACTTTACTTCGGTTCGTATCAGTTCACCGGGATTGCCGAGGATACGACCAAAACGTCCACCATTTACACGAATTCCACAATCTTGTACTTATGCTGTTTTTACATTTTACATCAATCTATATACAGTTTTATTGTCTTCAATGTAGTTTATTCCCAATGATTTTTACACGCATAAGACTTAATTTTTTTTTTTTTTAACATTTATCGTAAAATATATTGGTTATACAATAAATAATAATAATGACTTATAACTCGTTTATGTGGCAAATTATAATCTAGATATTATTTTTCGTTTAGCAGACGATGATGAGACTCTACCCGTACCTATCGACGGAATATCGGTTCGGACGACTTCAGCAAGTTCACCGACTTGGAATGTACCGAGAACCAGGCCCAGGTGGCCAACATTCCAAGAAATTCCTCGATTAGGTCCGATTACTGTTTTTGCATTTTTATATCGACCTGTATATAGTACCATCGTTCTTGATCGATATTATAGCTAAAATATATAAAAAAAAAAAATATTTAATTATTAATACCTATAGTTAGTTTTCTGCTGAAATAAATTTAATTATTATCAATCGTTCTGCAGATGATGAGCAAACTGGGCCAGTAATGAGACTAGATTTAACATCAATACAGATACGTTCATCTACTACGCCAAGAACCAGACCTAGACGTCCACCGTTTCCTGGTTTGGTTGAAACGAGGTATATTCTTATATTTATAATTATTTAGTTATCATACTATTTTAATTTATTTTCTATAGATCGCAAAATTGTGTTAATTCTGAACGTCCACTATTAAATAGTTCCTTAAGTAAGATTTATTTGTTCAATTTGTGAATATTTGCTTTTTAAATTTTTAAATTATAATTTTATTTAAAGATTCAAATTCCGAAGAGCCAATCCTCGATATACGTATAGAACATACATCTAACAATGGGAACAATGAGTCGACAATCAAACAGCAATTGGACCAATTCATAACAAATATTGAAACGGAATTACGTTGCAATATGTGTTTTGGAATTTTTACGAAGGTAATGTTATTATTATTATTGGTTAGTTTTCGTTGCAGTTACTAGTATTTTAGAACTTTTAACTCTAACAATTAATGAATAAAAATGTGACAAAATATTTCCTCAATTTCCAATGCGTAAATTATATGTGTAATCATTTATTAATGTATACTTAAATCTTTGTAAATCATTTTCTTCGTCAATTATTGAACTCCGCAGTATTGTCAATAACTGTACATTTTCAATTTCATGGAAAAATTATTACAGCACAAATTTAACCCAATTATTTTCCGACCTTATTTCTTATATTATATGTACAGCAATAATATATTGTTGACCATACTATTATAACAAAATGTGTTTAATAAATTACTTTACAGGATTATTAGATTGTATTCATCGAATTATTACAGATTTTTAAAATAATTATTTTCTGCAGCCAACTGTTTTGAATTGCTCACACGTATTTTGCTACCAATGCATTGAAACATGGACCAATAATGTTAATCAATGTCCATTGTGTAGACAAACGGTGACGAACAAGATTCATTGTCTACCTTTAGAAAGATTTCTAAGCAACGTAACTTCTTGTTTACCGAAATAAGTGCTAGACACAAATCACAAGAAAGAAGGCAATAAGTAATACAAGTGTTTAATTTTACGAATATATACGTAACAGAACATATAATTTAATCTAATATTTTTTAGATGATAAGATTTTTACAAACATGAAAGGTGAGATAATGCTAATAATATGATACATCGACGTTGTTTGACATGAAAATACGAAGTGGAATAATACACCGTATATAAAAAGCAATATGAATAATGCAAAAAATTTGGTTTTGATTCTTGTGAATATTTCAATGAAATTTTTATCCGTTTATCAGTAAAACCGAGAGTAATTTTAGCTTTTTTTTTTTAGCAGTTTGGATCTTTATCATCTGCTCTATCAGAATTAATAATTTTCATAAATTGTAAAACTTTTTACGATTTTCCAATTCAGTTCATATTTTTTTTTTTTTTTTTTTGATAACTATATTATATTAATTATTAGAACATCTTTATTTATTGAATATCACTTTTTCAATAAATATTGTGTGTTTCTTGTTAACATTTTGTTGTTATTTACTAGAAGTATGCTATAAGATATTTAAACATTTATATTGATATCTCAGTTACGTAAATTAGTAATCAGTGTCCATTATAAATAAACCTATAACGTGTGAAATATTTAATTATGCAGGCAAATAGATACTGTATTGTATTAGTACTGAAGAATGATTAAAGGGGTCAATCAACGTTGTGTTCCTTGAAGATGTTTTTTTAAACATAGGTTGTAAATAAACGAGAAATAAATTAAGCTGCTCAACGTTAGTATTTTTTTGTAGTATTAATTTGAATATTGTGTACATATAAAGTTAATACTGGTTTCATAAACTGTATTTTCATAATTTTTCACGAAATATTTCTGAAATGCGCTTTGGACCGTTAACACCGCTAGGTTAATTTATGTATTAAGTTTAGGTGTCTCATTTTTATACGATAACGTAATAAGGATTCGATAAGTGTGAAGTATCAAATTTGAATAGTATTGACCATTTGTTTTAATGTTAATCATTAATTGCAGAGTGTTTTATACATTTTTTATAATTTATTCTTAAATTTAATAATTTTTAAAACTTTATAATATTATCATGATCATCATCAAAAAGTAATTGTTTATTATACATAGTATCATTGAAGTAATGCTTAACAGGATTTATACATATTTTCATTAAATCATATTTTAAGGCTCCGTTATATCGATAACATTCTTTATCGAATATATTTAACATATAATTTTTTTTTTTTTTTTTTAATTTTTTTATAGTTCATTATTAGTACTGGGATCTTGTAAAAAAAATTTAATTCTGAAAATGTTATATTTATTAAACTTATAGGTTTTTTATCCTTATTTCATCTCCTTCACTATTTTTCGGTTAAATCAAAATTTTTAAATTGAGTACATCAAGTAATGTATCACAAATAACAATTTTTGAACTCTGGTACTTTAATAGTTTTTGAACAGTACAATAAATAAATCTGGTTTATCTAGACGAAATTAAGCCGATTATTTGTCATTAATTATTATATTTATCTAATTGTTTGACGCTGGCCTTTAGAAATAAAATATGAAATATTTAACATAAAATACTGAATAACATTCAGGTGCCTACGATGTACTCATACCCTACGATACTTACAAGCATGCATATAAATTGAGCAACATATTACACAGTGTTCGTTTACTACGTATTATTATTTATGGAGATCACTTAACATATAATAAAATACGTTTTGAAAGATAAGTAGGATCGTAAATTAAAATGGTTTTTTTTTTTTACCAATAAATTATTACCAAACGTATAATTATATGGCAAAATTATTTACGTTGACGAGGAGACGACAAATCACGGAAACTTTAATTAGAAGACAGTTACGCGAACAGATTAGCGATATTTATTTTTTAATTCCTCTCTCCCTCCATGAACTATTGGTATTACGTTCAGTTTCAATACATTTCATTATGTTTGAGATAATAAGAAAAAAAAAGAAAATTGAAATTGTTGTTTATATTTGTTTATATTATAACAATAAATTTATATTTATTCTCAGCAATGCTTCAATAAACTTGCTCAAACTCATTTTCCGAACATTCATCAGTCAACTTGTCGAAAAACATCAGTTTTTTAAAAATGAAATTGTTGATGTAATATGTATTTGTTTATTTCAACCAGGTTAGGTTACTGTCATTCACTAGTCGTAAAGAAAGAAGGAAAGAATAACACAAATTAATTTTTGAATTTTTGAAATTTTTTAAATAGCTGAAGATACCGTGTCAGCTACTTTTTTTACTAAAATAAATTTAAAATTAATGTTTTCGTTACGGACAATCTTATAATTAATATATAATTCATCAACTTTAAAAATCATTTTAAGTTAAGTGTACGAAAAACAAGGAAAAAACGAAAATGGAACATAGCTAACTTTTATTAACACTATAAATTATGTAAATTACAATAGCAGTACCTATTCTTAAAAAAAAAAAAAAATACATAAAGGAAATTATGCTTTTTATCTAATAATTTTCACACTTAATCGTAAATTATGATTCAAAAACGAATTTTAGTTAAAATATATAGTTAAGTTTATAGATCTAATTAAAATTTGTATAAAACACTAATTATATATATAGTTCTTAAAGGAACTGAAACATTACGGGTATTATAACTAAAACAAGAGATAAAATTGAATTAATTTGAATAAAAGATTTTATATATATATATATATATATATATATTTATATTTATATATATTCACACACACACACACACATATATATACTTCAAATTCCAGGTAAATTTAATATTATAATGACCTGTAATTTTAAATGATTAATGTACATAAATTGAATATGATATTATCATGTATTCAACAGTGTAACGAAAAAATTATGTTACGTTCAGTTACGAATATGCCGAAAAATATGAAGGGTCCAATAAATAGTGTGAAATATAATTTATACTAGATTTATAGTTTCATAATTGACCAAATAAAATAATATTAAATAATATAAAAAAAATTTAATTTTAAAAACTTTCTTATAACAAATATACACATAATAGTATAAATCGCAAGTTGAAACTATTTAAATTAAAAACTCAAATTAATAATTTTTAATCATATAATAATCTATTAAAAACTAAGATTTATCGTAATTATAATTTTATTTAATTTACGCCCAATACTTCTGAGATAACCTATTATCTATCGATATTAGATAAACATGCATACATAATGTAAACACAATAAATACTTGTTGTACATCGTTCATTGCTGTAATATTAAGTATTTGTAAATTATATAACGATATAACACAATAAATACCAATATATTTACATAATATTATAGAAATAGACGATTTACAACAAAAATTTTGAAAATAAAGAGTTTAAGAGAAGAAATTTTCTTTATTCCTTACATAGTAATCGATTTAAGATATATTATAATTATCTTGTAACTTTAATCTATTGTATATATTTAAGTTTATCTATAAGAGATGAATACGTAAACGTTATTTTTAAAAAAAAATCAAACGCTAATTACGCAAATTAATATTATTGTAGTTATTTATATACATGCTCTAACATATCATCTAAACAACAGTCAAATTATAGATTGTCTTTATATTCGAGGTTTACAAAATTCAACATAAAAATATTTTTGTTCAAATAGTTTCCATTTAAACCGTTTTCGTACATAACATTACTCTAGTTTCTTTTCATCAGCTCATAATGTATTAGAACACTTTTGATTCATTAGGCTTTTCCGTAAATTTCAATTTGTGTATACTAGATCGTTATTACAACTATTTTTTTTATGTTTAAACGTTTCGAGTTCAACGGTTCATTACAAGTGGACGACTTTAATACATTTAATTATGTTGGCAGCCCCTCTTTAAAGAATAAACGACGTCGTAGTGGATTGTCAAACCTTTTTGTTTCAACAATAATACATCGGAAAATTAAAAAAGTTAGCAATATAGATAGAAAATATATTTTGATAAGTATTTTTTTTTTCCTCGTTACTCGCAATAAATTAACAGTGACGGACGTTGAGAAACAAAGTAAAGTTTTCGAGAGTAAAAAAAAAAAAAAAATCGTAAGGCAGAGGGGAAAGAAATTAATTGAAAGGAAAATAATTAAAAGTACAAAAATCAGAGGGACAAAAGAAGAATGAATTTTGATAAGACGTCAAACGGGGCGGTAATGAAAGGTGAAAGATTTTTCTTCACTTTTATATATATATAAATATATTTGTTTTTTATTTTTATTTTTCTTGCAATCTATTAATTCTCGACAAAGCCGAACGTCTGAGGGCAAATAAACGCGGAGGAGCGAAAAAAGCAAAAACTCAACGATGTAAGTTTAATCTGTCAAAGTGCGTTTGAATGATGAGGACGGCGGTGGCGGCGGCAGGCAGGTATACGTTTAACAAGCCGCGCGGATGACTGATTTGTTCATCAGCCACTTGTCAATAACCGGCCCGCATTCTTTTCCCTCTGCATCGGTCTCAATTAATCTCTTTGGGAAATTCTCCACCTTGTTAAACAACAACAACAACAACAACAACAACATAAACGAAAAAACAAAAAATGAATAAATAAAAACGAAAGAGGGTTGTGACGGTGGCGGGCGAGATGGCAAGACGGACGATACTAGACGGAAAAGACATGCAGCGCGGGTGGAGCGGAAAGATCAAAACTCGCCGACCCCCGCCGAGGGCCCGCTATTTAATTTGTGTTCGGAACCCGGGCGATTTCCATAAAGGAAATATGAAAGCGCGCACGGTTCGCAGTCGGAGAAGTGCTATATATTTTGAGATCGCGTCAATTTGCTTACGAATTACAACGTACACCACACACACACGCGCGCGCGCGCACGTACACTGGCGCTCAGCGTAATATAATATACGCGCCAGTGGCCCCGACGCAAAAACTTCGGTGATCCGATAAACGAGACGACTATAATATACTATCATCGTCGCTGCCAAATATTAAACTTGTTTTAATTAAAATCGTGTGCATACACATGTATACGTACGCGGTGTTAAACGGAAAGTATAGATCAAACGATCGGTTGGCTTTAAGTTTACCCACGGAATTACTTTTGAAAGATTGGCAAACTTTGCGGACGTTTCGAAAATTACGCCTCCGCTGCCGTCAGTTGTACCGAATATTGTGTACTGTACAGAGTTCGTTACCACGGCGCCGTTGTTGATTGATCGCCGGCCACGGGACACGCGGAATCGCGAAACATATCGGGAGTGCGCGCTTCACATCGAACCATCAAAATCTTAGGGATGTGCGCGATTCATAACGGTCCGACACTTGCGACCGGTAGGTGTTACGCACAAGTTATTGTGAAACAAATACATAGCACGCGTAATAATTGCACTGAAAAGAAACGATGCACGTGCATCGTAAGCTTAAAAATATGATTTACGTTGGAGAAACCCGTTCAGTGTAAATTCGCAGTAGAGGTTTCATTTTTTATTGCAAAAGGAAATAACGTTATCAGCGATGTATGATTATGTACGTTCACTAAAAAAAAAAAACAAAAAACAAAAAATGCATTCGAAACAATCGATATGAAACCATTTGTAAAATTTAATGATCTTTGTTTATTCTTAAAAAAATCAGTTGAAAAAATAATCGAATGCATACTAACGGTACGGCGGAGAAACTGGCGATCGCTACCGCAGCAGCAACAGCGTTGTTCCTGTGCGCTCGGATTAGCTGAAAATCAAATCGTGCGGCGATGTATTGTTAGTCCTTACGAGACCCGGCGGGATCCCTCCGGAATGCACGCGTGTAGGGGAAAACGAGGTCGAAGTGACGGAAAAATGAAAATAAAAAACGCCGCCAAACACAGCACCGTGTTCGCTATCGATTCGGTGCGAGATAAGCGTGGAAATCGGTGTTCTGCGCGTGTTTTATGAATATACAATTCAGTAATCATAAATACATTTCTCCAACACGCGAGAGAGAAAGATTGAAAACTTTTGGGCGGTGGTCTTATTATCATCATCATAATCATCATCGTGCGACGGGTGTACGTCTTACGACGAGCGGCGCAGTAAATATAATAATAATAATAATAGTAATAATATGTCGCGAGCGTATATCGGTGGCGACGAACACGGCATTAGCGTGTACTAACTGCCGGTACCCGCGCGCCCCTCTCGCCGAACGTGTTATCGCGTCGTATATTACAAGTGCGCGCAGACGTTTATGGTCGGCCAGACAGTAAATAACCGGCTTTGCTCGCCGTGCGTTCAATCTCTCTCACTCTTTCTCTTTCTCTCTATCTCTGTCTCTCTCTTTCTCATTCACACACGCACCCCCTTTCGTCCCTTTACACACACCCGCTTCTCAGTCCGTCTCTCCGATACGTACGTACGCCGCCGTACACTCTATAATACATCCTCCTCGTTCCACTCCCATCATCCCTTCCAATCCAATCCCTGCCACCATCAGCACCATCCTCTACCCTCCTCGTTTCTAATTACTAATGTAAATTCAAGTTTCGGTCATTAAAACATCCGGTCGGTAGCGACGGCGGCCAAAGGGTTAGCACCGAGTGCGCCCGCGTATGTGTGTATGTGTGTGTATGTGCAAGGGATTTTGCGAGCGCGGCGTGTGTGCTGACAAGAGTAAAGTTGTTGATAAGCAGACGTATATACAAGCACGCGCACACGCACTCGGCGGTTTCTCGTGTGCGCACGCACTCACCCCGACGGAGTGTTATAATATTATATCGCTCTGTATACACACACATATTTTATATACAAACACCCCTGTGCTCGGGTGAAATGGCAAGGGGTAGTTTTCATTTCGGACTCCTTCCCCGGCCCGCGGCGTCGAGCCTTTCCAATGAAAACCGACTGGGGTCACTCATAAATTTGAGATGTCTTCGCCACCAGATGTGCCGAATTGGTGTGTGCCACCGTCGCTGCTACGAAACATCTCCCTTCTCCTACCCCCCGTCTACCGATCCTTTACGTGTGCGTTTCGTTGTTAACGACGACAGTCCACTGGAATATAAAAACGATGACAAGAGTGAGTTACGAAAGAAATTAACTTTCTCCGCTAAATTGTCCCTCTTTCTCCTGCTCTCCTACTCGCTCTCACACGCACACACTCACACACTCACACTCACACACTCACACACACACACACACACACACACACACACACACACACACACACACACACACACACACACACACACACACACACACTCACACACACACACACCCTCGTTTTTTGCTTCATCTTTGCAATTTAGATTTATTTACTAAGATGGGCCATCAAGTTTTTTGTTTTATTTGTTATGTGCCATCAACCAAAAGAAACGGGAATAATTGTCTTATCCACAACTCAAGAGAGTTTCAATTTTGTGACTGAAGCTTTCTACTTGCTGTTCCTAAAATTCACACCCGGAATAGAAATATAAAATTTGATTTTCGCAATATTTATAAACTTCTGATTTGACTTAACATATCCGCGAAAACCGTAGCATTTTTCGAGTCACTTTTCTGCTTCCAATCTTAATCATTTATCTTTGTTCATTATACAAAGAGTTATGAATGTTTATTGTTTAATTTAAAATTATTTTGAAAACTTTTGTAGATTATGACGTGTACAAACATGTATAGTTAAAAGTAGTAACATAATGTTTTACTTTTATAATATATTTGATTTTTGTTTTTGTTTTTAATTTATTTTTAATAAATCTGTCATGTCTGTATTCAAATCAGTGTTTCCATATATAAACGTATACGTGAGATATATTGATTTCTAATGAAAAAGATATTTCCTACCTTACAATAGAGTAATTAATCATACTGCAATCAATAACTACTACAAATAATGTACTCAATATTTAACTATTGTGTTAGAATCTATAGTTTTTGCTTTAATCACAAGCGCAATTGTTAAGTGGATCTGAGTAAAGCTAAATACTGATTTATATTAGCGAAAACCATTTGGGATCACCGATTGTAAACAGGGCAACATCTCCGGGTATTAGTTAACTTTTTTGTTTCAACTGCTTATCTGAAATACGAATGATTTAATATTTTAGATTAGTCGGTATCTTAAGAAAATCGTTTATCCGATCTAATGCAGAATTACATTACGGACGGGGTTTCGGTCGAGAAAAAAATATGTTGTTATGCAATTAATATTGTAATGCAAAATTAATATTATACCAAACCATGTACGTTATTCCGTTTTCTAGTTTTGATCGAGACATTGACCGGACGCATCCGCTTGAATGAAAATTGAAATGCACACATGATACGGGGCATGGTGCACCCGAAACGCTATATGTACAGCTGCATGACTATAGTCGATTAATTTGATTAAGTTCTTTGATAGTTTCCTTCCATTTTCACGATACAAGATATTGTGTTGCATGCGGTAAAACGGCATCATAGTGCTTTAATCATCGTTTCTAATTATGACTTGTCGCTATCGTTTCTGAAGGTTGTGGGCGGGCGCAATTAACTGATAATAAAACCTATTCAAAGGTGCCACGCTTTAGTCGTACTATTAGCGGATTACAGCGATAATTTCACGATGACAGAAAACAGGATCTTGAAGCTTTAAGGATTTTCACCGGAAATTTAAACGTGACGGGAAATGGTTTATTTTACCAGAAAAGAGAAACCACCCCTATATTTAATGTGTAAGCACAACGTACGTAATACGATAAACGTCTTTGCGAAAGGGTCTAGTGCTTTTTCTTGTTATTTCGAGTCATATTAAAATGCATTTCTTTGTCCGCGAGTCTTGTAAGTCGTCATCGTTGTCTACGTTATATGAAAGCATGGCTAACGTATTACGTAAGGACGTTCTTGTTATTGTGAGACATGATTATTTATATGTTTGTATATCATAACTTCAGATGCAACACTTCATACTTCTTTTTATAAACTTTTTAGAAGAACAATAAAACTGGTTTAAATGAAATTTATTTGACTTCCGATGGTATTTTAATTTTTTTTAAAACATTGGAGTTGAGTTTTAAATTTAGAAAATGTATACACTGATACAACCAACCTGTCGATTCCACATGCAATTTTGAACAAATAATTGTTGTTTACTCAATTCGACCAAAATATGAGATATAAGGTATATATAGAAAGGTTACAATATATATACGAGCCTGTACGATCTGTAATATTACACATTACACTGGATCGTGTATACAACACTGTGGGTCCCAAAAAATAAAAATATATAAGTATTAAACATTGAGTTTTACTCTAAATAATTATAAAATGACTTCGATCGTATTTCGATACTAAGCGTATTGATAATAATAAATATTGTCTATAAGCTTCCGACTTTATCATACCAATAGCCCATTCATGATTCGAAATAAAGAATTGTAATCGTATTATTTTGAAGAGTAATTATGTGTAGATTCAAAGGCTGCTAACATTTTATTTTAGCCAAATACATAATACATAATAAGTATCTGTATGTTTATATGTATATATTTATAATGATATTTTAGTTTTTATCCTACGTTTATTTGATCATAATATTTTTTTCATAAATAATTCATCGAGACGTCTACGTGTTCGAGATTAATAAATAATTATTATTATAATAATTTATTTGGCCATAAACAGTTTGAACATGTTTTAAACTTAAAATAGTAAATATGACTTAAAAACAATACATAACTACTAAAATAATATTTAAATATACATTGTGTTACATGATATTGGCCCAATTTACCACTGAGGTAAAACCTCGCATTGGTTAAATTGGAGTCTTATCATTTATTTATTATTTATTGAATAAAAATCATAAACCTAAAGTGGAATTAAATAGAAAATAAACAGACAGAGAAAAAAAAACATAAAATTATTACATATATATAAATGAATAAACGAAGAAAATAAATATAATATACGAGTATTATATATTTATAAAATATTAATTTAGTAATTTTTATTCGAAAATATTTCCTGCCAGCATTGTGAATAGTTTTTAAAAGTGAAAATTACTCCTTTGATCTAATATCATTCAAGCTTTTCAGAGCACGTGTTTTTGCAAGACCGTATCTTTTGGCATCACAAAAGCCTTTAAGTAACACTTGCACGCCCATGGGAATCGTCCCGCGAATTAGTTTCGGTCTCCAAAGAGACTCTCAAATAGTTGGAATGTAACTGTTCTTACTTCGGAGGATTAGGATTGACCTTAATGCAGTGTTCTTAGTTTTATATAGATAAGTTCATCTGGTGGTCACAGACAATGGTGATATTTTCGATACGAATCTATGAGCGTCCGTATACTCGCGTACAATCTATTATACGTAACATTTCAATTACGGAAAAGGGCGAGTGGAGACGTAAGTAATGAAATGTTATTAAATATATAACCATACTGTGTTGTATTGTTGTGTTTTTTTTACAGCGGTTAAGCGATATACTGATGAAAAAATAAATAAAAAAACGTTAAGATAATGAACGAAGCGATTAATGTAAGTATTGGTTTTACAATGGTGTTTTATTTTCTTTTTTCGTATATAAACTTTCATGTGGTAAATCTACACCATGAGTTCCATACAATCACTATCAAAATCGAAAACCGGACACAAATAGTTTTTAAAAATGTAATTTTTCGGTTTCTTTGTTAAATTTTTTTGGTGTAAAAAAATAAACATCGTTAAACAATAATATTGTGTTTGTACTATCGTAATATACAGTAGGTATAATGGCTTACAAATCTTTTTTAATACTAAACCTATGTTTTCCTTTCTCCTTTTATGAAATCAAAATATTATGCACAAGCTAGTTCGTTGAATAACAAATTGAGAATAGTTTTCATGAAGGATTGAGAAAATATACCATGATCAAAATTTCAGGTATTGAAAATGTATGCAACTTGTGCTCGTATAAAACCTCATCGGATAAAAAAATATTTGCACTTCAAAGATAATGTATCTTTAGATAATGATAAAAAAAAAAAAAAATGATATAAAAATGTCAACACGAGTAAAATAATCATTTTCGATTACGTGATAAATTTGAGTCGCAATGTTATTTCATATTAGCTTATGTAGCAATGTTTTTAAATTTAATTGCACTATAATATTATTGCGAAATATTATTGCTATCCTTCGTTCCCATCCGTTTAACAAAAGTACATAATATTCATACTTAAAAACAGTTCTTGGGATCTACACAGTGAGGCTATCGAAGGATTTCAATGGATTTTAACATTCACCGCACAGCGCTGATGATCTTGTAATGAACTGCGTTCAGTAGTTTTCGAGGTACATTAGACACTCGATGTTATACTTACACACGTATTTACAGTTATACTAATGCACTGTGTTGCGACTTTCACTCGGCGCCGTTATTCGAATGCTATGGTTTATCGTTGCGTTTTCAAATATTAGGACAAATTATTAGGACTAATACAACAAAGGGCTTACGCCCAGCATCAGTATCTTATACACGCTTTTTACACTTGTTGTAGATAAGCTTTAAGCTTGCTACTGGTTGGGATCAAAGACGCACAACGCTAAGTCCACAGACAATAATAATCGCTTCTCCTCGACGCATGGGAATTGAGTACTGTTTGTACAAGTATCTCACCCCGGCACGAAACTGTAGCCGTTCTTATATTATCGTAATACAGCTAATGACTGTTAAACAATTTCGAAGATATATGTAAATGATTTTCTCACACAATGCGTAAGAACGTTGCAAAACAATTAATGGATAACACGAACGTTTTACATGTATTCGTTTGTGTACTCACGCGAATAGTCCGAAAACCAAATAGTTGAAAATTAACCTCTGGAGTTATGGATAGATTATTGATGCACAGCACTGAATTTGGTGTGCACATTGGACACCAATCTAAGACGAGAAACCGTCCAAATTGAAATTTGCAAAACATACGGTTGTCATATCACGGCCGAAAGAATTCATTTTTATTTTTATTTAGCTCTCAACACAAAGTTAATAACAGCTTAATTATTAAATCATATTGTTTGTTCGTACAAACACTGATCGATATAATCAAAATATATCAGTGAAACATTATAATAAAGATAATAATTAGCGGAAAGATGGAAGCTTAGGACAACGGTGACCGATCCCGACTGGTTGAAAGAAAGTCGAAGGAGAAGAAGAAGAAGCCATAGCGAAGCAAAGATATACGAACGAAAAATCAAATCCACGGTCGATACAGGAAGCTTATAAATAGGTCTTTTGCAGTTGATAAGTCTAATCATATTTATTGTGCGTTATTAGAGCGTTACTTTGAATTCCGATTTTATAATCAAGACGTTGCTTTCTGCTTCGATACGAACGGAAAACGTATATAAATATATATTAACGTAATGTTTATTGTGAACGAGAACAGAAGGTAAATTCGTTAGACGATGCGCGCACTTTCACGCGAACAAAAAAGGGTTGGTGGTTACGCGCAGTTGTTTTTATTATTATTGTTAACATTATAAACAGTTTGGGATCGTAAACTATAGGTACGCGCATAGACGTATAAAACGACGCGGTTAACCGTTAATTATTAAAGCGACCAGCAACTCGTTTTCGCTGCGTACTGCTTGGCCGTGATGTTCACCTGCATTAATGTCTGCGATGGCGGTAGGTTCGAAATTAACGGGGTAATGACCAGGTCTATTTATAAGCAATTTTTTTTTTCATCATCATTATCAGTGTCGTTTTTTTTTTTTTTTTTATCGTCATCGTAAAACGCATCGTATACGGACGCACCGGCGGTGGCGTAACAGGCCATTTGCGGTGGGTGTAATGTAAAATTATTGCGACAAGAACGCGCTCGGCTGTATATTAAAGTGCCTCCCCTTCCACCCTTTTCGTAGTCGTACACGCACTCCGGTGGCGTTCGCGTCGGTTATTTGAATAATAATAATAATAATAATAATAATAAAAATAATAACAACGACGGCGGAGGCGCTATGACGGTGTTGACGATGATAATGATGATGATAATGATGACGACGATAGTAGTAATAATAATAATAATAATAATATTGCGAAGAATTAGGATCAACGGTAATGACGGGACACCCCTTTTCCCCCGATACCGGCCACCGTCACAGCCACTCGATCCCGAAGCACGTTTATGACGAACACAAAACAAAATAACGGCCTTTTACGCGCACGCTTTGACGTTAACCTCTATCCGACGGCGACGGTAATATGCCGACTATGCAAAGGCTTTTACGTGAACGGGTTTACAATATCACCGTATTCGTATACGCAGTACGTACGCGTGCGCGATTATACAAAAAAAAAACAACGATCGTTATTCACACACGCACACGAACGCGCTTTCATATTTTTGGTCAGGTCTTATTGTTCGCGCGCGACCATTGCGCGGTATTACCGATTTCGGTCGTGCGAGACCCGTGTGTCTACGGAACGATGATCATTATTGTAGGTGTACGTGGTATCGGTTTAAACCGTGATTCCTCGGAGAGGAGAGGTGATGGCGAACAAGATCGGAAAACAGTCGAACGAATTCGTACGAATAACGGAACCACGGTTCTCCGTAAATAATTGTTCGCCGAAAGTCTCCGATCGGTCGACGAACACTACAAGTCGCGTACGACCTCTGATGTTATCTCGCGCAACGGATTTTTTGCTGAATTATTGGGTTCCGTGCGACGTGGTGACGATTAGAACGGGTGGGGATTCAGTTCCGACGGCGTGCCGAGTAGGCAAATCAGGTGCACCGGTGCGCCGGGACCGACCACTGTCAGTCGTCTACGATTGGCCGAAAACGCTCTGTTGTTTTTTTTTGTAACATCGTTCGATTTAATTAGTAAAGTACCTTCGGTAATAAAACACTGAGGTTGATTGAAAACGTAGACTGAATTCATTAAAATAACTTTTCTGACGATATAGTTATTCGTTACTGAGATAGTTTTTCACAGAGTTATACCAAATCCACCATCAAGTATCGCATAGTATTTGTCTACAGAGTTGTACTATTTTAAATAATAATCACAAACAGAGAGGAGAAACATAGTGAGACTGAGAGCATAGTGAGAATCATAGTGCAAACTGTATAACGTTTTTGACGATACTAGTTTTTCGTATAACAGTCGTATCGAGTTTCTCATACATTTGATTTTTATTGGTTCGTTACAATATAGAATAGTACATGCCATTTAAATGTATCTCTTATATCTTATATACAATAAGGGATATAACCATCTGGTTTTTCTAGCGATTGTTTGTTACTGAGTTTAAAATTGTCGAATTTTATTTTTAGAGTATATTCCCATTTATTAGGTTCGATAGTTAAGCGATTAGTTGTACAGCATTTTACATAATTCAGTAGCTCAAAACAATATAATATCCATATTGTTTTTACATCTGTGTTACAATATTCAATGACATTACTAAGTGTATGATTCATTTAATCAATATTTATCGTATTTTTGAAATGCGTTAATTAATAACCTGAAATTCGTATATTTCTATCGATTACAAATAGCCCTTATAAAATAAAAAAACAAAATATTCTTTCGATGATTAAATGCAAGTTTATTTAAAGACAGTCAATCAAGCAATAATGTTGTTGAAATAACGTATAAATATGACTAATAAGAACTATTTATTAACTATTTTTTTACATAATTAACTGAATAAACAATAATTGTTTATTCAGTTAATTATGTAAAAAAATACCCTTACCTAACCTAACCTATTTCAATTGTTTTATTGAAATTACAATTATTTTAATTTCAATAAAACTTGAAATAGGCAAAAATTTTTGATCATTGGTTTTAAATTCGTCAACTATAATATTTAATTTTGATATATAAATTTATTCGACAATATCAGACAAAATATTCCTATAATTTTTTTTTTCAATTCTACAACAAAATAAAAAAGATGGAAGTTTAAAATCAACTTTATCTGTAGACTTGAAGAAATAATAATATAATTTTTAATTTATCGTAGTAGCAATAAAGTAGAGATAAATCAATTGAATATTTAATTCAGGTTCTCATAATTAGTATTGTTATATTATGCAATTTTAATAACATTAATTCAGATTGTAGGGAGTATAAGATACACTAAAATAAACGTATATTTGTGTTGCGATAGAAAATAGATTATTATAAAATTAAAGTGCATAAGAAAACGACTGTAATATAATAATTTTATTTATGTGTTAAATTAACATGTAGACAAATAATATCTGTAATTAGGTAAAACGAAATGTATAAAAAACAAAAGACTTACAAATAAAGGGTGCCTTCTATCGTGTGACTCGTTTACTGCAGGAAACATACGATTTATTTAAGTGTTACCTTAATTCAAATCATGTGCTTTTGTACGAAATTGATCGGCGTATACGACATTGTATGAACACATTTTTAAAAACGTAATGCTCTTTTATCATGAAACATTTAAAATAAAATTTTTAAAAAAAAAATGTAGATAATATGAACTTAATACAACTTGTCAAAATATAGTTAGAAATGTATAGGAGGCGAATTGTATACATTTTTTTACCTATAAACATTTTTTAATAACATTTTTGAATCGCATTACTTGCGGTTGATAATTGATATATTTTTAAAATTATGTTCGGTTTGGAATTTTTTCAACTATCGAGTATACATATTTACATATCTAGCATATAATATCGTTGGATTTTGTCAAGCTGATCGTTATAGCCGGTATGACCGGTCTCCGGACGGTGGCGCGGGGCGCAGATGTAATGCGAAATAATACTCTAGAAGATTAATTGACACTCGATAATGGTATTGATTGACAAGTATGCTCATGATTGTAATGAAAATAGATCTACACAAAGTTAACGTAAAAGTTGTACTAATATCGAACAACGTTAGTCGGTGGTTTAGGCGATTTGGATAACGGCGTGCCGAGTAGGCAAATTAGGCACATTAATGCACAGAAGCCAACCAGTTGTCTCGTCGGGTCCGAAACGATGTTATTTTTAATTATTCCAGAATACTTGGTCAAAAACCATAATTATATCTCTATTATTATTATAAAAACTATCATTGATAAGGCCATTGTACATTTTTTTGATTCTTTGTTCAATATAAATAATACGATAATATTTTGAATTTAATCAAAAAATTAAAGTCCAATAAAAAACCACCTGAATAATAAGTGTAAAGAAATTATCGATCGTCAGAAAATAAAATAAATTATATATATGTAATACGATCAATATATCTATAGTGTTAGGTGAAAATCGATCGCCCAAGAAATAATTCCAGTCACGAATTCAATTTGTTATATCATCATTAGTATTATACGATTCGGTCGGTCGACCAGCCTCTTCCGTACAATAATTCGATTTTGTTTCCGTTCCATACACTCTGCTACTCGTTGAATTCACTAAAATCCTTATGTGCAGAGTTTCCGAGTTCTATGGTTTTTCTATTATTATTGTTCATGTTTGCAAAGGTCGTACAAACAAATTAAAGTGCTAGAATCCGGTTCCTTAGTCAACATGGATATTTTATAACCAGCTATTTGCATCACTTGTAGTAAAAAAATACTTTTTAAAACCCGGTGGGAAAGGTCAACTGAGAAAAATTACATACGTTTCGAGATTTCTCAACACGTAATTTTAGTTTTTTTAATTGTATTTAATCTAGAAGAACGCGTCTCTTCGTCGTCTTTCGTTTTTTGATAATCTTTGTTGGAAATTTCAATTATAACGACTGATTCATCGAACCAAATCGGAATAGTACACAATTTAATTTTAACCCGTAATTCGTTAACAACCTCAGAAGAATAATCAAAACTATTTTATAAACACTAAAGTCAACCAATGTTTTTTGTACGCGCCAACTCGCACGTCTGAACTGGATTCTTGAACAACGCTATAATATCCTTACGTTAGCGAGCCAAAGTTCGACATGTATCCGTATGATATTTACGGACGTTCACTACACGTGTACAAAAATAAACGGTAATCTGTTAACATAAAACTAATGTACGTACACACGTACATTTCAATATCAAAAGGTAGTTAGGTAAAAAAAAAAAAAAAAAAAATGCCTCTTCGCGAAACAATATCAATTCTGAGAAGTTACTCATAACATATCGTTATGTCTAGCCTTTTTATTCTGTCGCGATGTAGATGTATATATATATATTCAATCGGTGCGTGATGTTGAAGGGACAAATCTTGTCAGGCAATACAACGCTAACCATCCGGGTGGTCTAATTACTGGTGAATGTATCGTCCGCCAATGTTTCCAACATACCAGGGTTCAGTTGAAAATTATGATTTCCACGCGATTAAAAAAACGTGCAAGCTGAACAGTGGTCGTAAGCAAAATACCTCGATCGACGAAAAATTCAACACGAGAGTGAAAAAGAAATCGGATTTTCTCTCGTTTTACCGCACCACCTGTGGACATACTACAGTAACTGCACAATACGAACGGGCTAAAGTCGTAATTCTCATCGAAGTCACGGGATTTACGCGGGAAAACTTTGGAGCTTGCACTTCGGTGCGTGGCGATAAGTACGCGCGTAAATACAGCAATGATGGTGACGATAACAATGATCGAAAACCGCCGATCGGAGTGAAAACGGGGATAAAACGGGATAGAGATACGTATATGAGAAACAACGTATAATATTGTGTTGCAAAGATACTGGTACACGCTATTCCCATAAGTCCTGGCCGACGCGTAATAATTCCGATTGGGATTCGCCGCGGCGGCTGAGGTCCGGGAGAAAATGTCGGGGGCCAAATCAAAACCGACCACGGCTGCAGGTCAGGTCTTCCGTTAATTTTTGTCCACCCATGAGACGGACATTCCTTAATGCCCGGGCTGTGGCCCGATTCCGGTTGCTACCGCCACCGGCAAATCGGAAGTCATGGGCCCTTCGGGATAAATGATTCTCCATCTCCTCTTTCTCTTCCTCTCTCTCTCTCTCTCTCTCTCTCTTTCTCTTTATCTCTGTTTCTCCCTTTATCTTCCTTGATATCTCTGTGTACACACATAAATACGCATTTATCACCAAGCAGTATTTTTGCCCACCGGAATCCCGTTCGTACGTCCAGCTTTACCGTATCAGACGACATTGTATAATAATATATTAATCGGAGGAACCGCGAAATACACGACAGTTGTTCCAAGGGCACGTGTGTTGCGAACAACGTTCTCGTGTACGCTAGCCTTTAAATCACTACGAATTAGAACCCACCCCCGCTCCCATGTCAATAGGACCTAACTGTAAACTCGCGAAATCCGATCGTATATTACAAATATATATTTGTAAACGTTTTATCGTCGGCGGACCGTAAAAATATCAAAATGTCCTCCTCAAAACCCGGAGGGTGAGGTGATTGTTTTTTCGACGCGAAATGGTCGGCACCTAAGGGTAGGGAGCGAAGGACATAATGTTCACGACCCGGATGACGTTAATGGCCAATATTGAAACAATGTGTCCCCGCCGTCATGCCGGTAGGCGCTGTGCTGAGCCCGTTTTGAATATAATATAATATATAGATACATATAATATAAATTCTGGCATATTGTTAACCCCGCAAGGATCATATTATCATATAATACAACGTAGAACCGTTTCCGCGTCCTGTGACCCTGTCAACCGGTCGGGGCTCGGACGCGATCAATCGGTTATTTATCGTGTATATTACAAGCGGACCGCGCGCCCCGGTTCCGTGCTGCAGTCGCACGACTGTTTATAATAATAATATGATTATTATTATTATGGTAATTACGAGCGATGCGCGAGCTCGGCCCGGTTGTAAATATCGCCGCGGACAACCAATCCACCCTAAATCCATCCATTTTACGGTCTACGCCGGGCCGATGTACACAAATTACATTGTGAGCGGTTCAAACCAACCGTTTTGATGAACTGCGCACGTGTGTTCTCTGTCCATCCACTGCGTACGGCAAACCGTCTGCGACAAGGAAACGCGATCGTCGTATATTCCGCGCGCACTACGAAGAGACGACGAATTTCGATTGTGCGCTTTTACCGTTACATCGTCGTACGTAATTGCGCATAACTACTATCTCCGATCTCCCTACTGATTCTCGACGTCGGATCCGTTCATCTCCCACAACTCCACGCCACCTATGCGTTCGGTACACACTCTTTCGGCTACGGATTACTTCACACCGAACCGCTGTCGTTCGCACGACGTCCCGGAATACGAACGTTCGTAAATGTTAGTAGAAAATACCATCGTCGTCGTAATGGTTGTTACGACGGTGAACGTGGTTGACGGTAATAGACGAACCAGTGTATGTACGAGTCGCATGAATACCGCGACATCGCGGTGTAAAAGTGTAAAATACCTACGCCTGGAGCACACGCTTATTTCGGTAACCATGTTGTAGTGGCAGAGTTCGTTTCAGCGCCATAGACGTCCGAATTCACCTTTGTTCTGCATTTTTTGGCTAATCCGAAACCTGCCTTCCATTCTGATGTCACCGTGGTCAAAAAATAAGTTATATTAATATGCGCATGTGGCCTCCAAGTTATTCCGGATTTACAGAAACGAACAGTGAAGGACAATTCGAATTGCAGTTGATCCGTTTAAGTGTTATCGTTCGGGGTACACACACACACATATTAATGAGTTATTTTGATGATTACTTGCAAAAAAAAAAAAAAAATTGATAAAATTTTTAACTTATAAAGTCTACACAATTATCTTTTCGTTCGGTTACGAATGCATGTGATACATATGTACGTATTTTATGTTTTCCCCTGACAGATGAGTGGGTATCCGATTTAAAATACGATTTACGCTTGTTATTTTTTTTTTTTTTTTTAATGCGCACACGTATAAATAACAATACACTACAATAAAGGAAAGGGAGATGGAAAAATTCAAAAGCGCTAAACGACAAGACCCTTTGGTATATCACGTCGTGTAGTCAACGACGAAATATTTTCATTTTTCCCGTCCGATATTATGACCGTGTGTGAAATGATTCTATTACCATATCTATATATATATATTATTATAATTTATATAGGTACCTGCATGTTCATGTAGGAACGGTGTTTTTTTTTATTTTTTTTTTTTTTTTTAACGCATAATATAAACGACGTGACGTGGGACGTAGTAAAAACGACGAAGGCAACGGTAGCGGCGGCAGTTAATAACTCATTCGAGCGAGCAATCAAAGAGGATAGCCTGTCAGAATCCAGCACTAAATCAACGACAAGCCTTTCCATTACTGTATGGAAGACCGTACGATGGTGGAACGGGATGGCGAGGGAAAGAGCGCATTCTCCGCGCGCCGTCGACCCTAGCGACCGGTGATTCTCGAATTTCAATTAACCCGGACTACAAATCAAACAGCTTAAACACGAACGTGACAAGAAAAGGCAACCCAACCCACACCGTTCGTCACTCTGCCCACGACGCCGCCACCGCCGTCCAAAAGCTTTCCTCTATACTCCCGTGCGCGGAACAATATTGCCGCCACCGTCGTGGCACGAAAAATATCAAACCGGACAAAGAAAATGCATTAATTTCCCCCGAAAGTCGTTTTCTCCGCGTTGTATAATTATATGTATAAACTATATACGTATATTTGTTTATGTGCGTATATATATAAATATATATGTGTGTGTGTGTGTGTGTGTGTATCCTCGTAATGAATATAAAAGTATATCAGCACGCCGCGGAGTTAATAAAGAAATACGCGGACATTATTGTGGGCACGCAAACACGACGAAAACGTCGTGGCGTTTCACCCTAGCCGTTTGAGTTGTAAAAGTCTCTCCGCGCGCTGACTGCTCCGAGTATTCGATACTGCGCTATAAGATTAATAAATTATCAGCACCCTGTACGTGCGTAAGATTGACTGTTACATTTCTTTTATCGTTATCGTGTTTCGTTTTATCAAATGGAAATTATTCGATTTGCTCGATCGCGACGACTTGGAAAGTCATTTTGATTTTTTTTTTCATCAATCTCTAAGCATAGTTTATAACTATACTCTGATACTCTGATCGTCTAATATTCATATTTTTATACACGTGTTGCGATACAGTAACAATAGCGAGACCGTCAACGAAATTATAATGATACAACTGGATCGTTTTCACCGGTGCGCAGTACAGCGGACTACAAGAAATCAGGTGACCAATGTTACACTTGAACCGTGCGGATGGTCAATAAACCTTGTACAATAACGCTGTTACGGTGCTCGTACGAAATTTAAATATATACCGAACAATGCTCTCGCGCTCGTTTCTCGTGCCGCTGCCCCGACGATCGATCACCGTGTGGAGGATGTTCGGGTCTATCACGTGGTGCACGTATATTCCGTGGCAGCGGCGACGACGAATGCGCCACGACGTTATCGAAACGGTAAGACGACTTATTGTACGGTGGCAATAACGTAACTGCTATAATAACGGTCATAACGACGATAATAATATTACAATGGAGTGTGCGCGCGGCTGACATCGTAGTAGTAATAATAATAACAATAATTATAATAATATATAATACCGGATAGCGGGAAAGCCTGTCGGGTCGACGGTGGCAGCTAATAATAACGATAAAACTGCTGCATTTGTGCCCGTGCGTGTGTATGTGTGTAGTCGTTTATGGCCTGAATATCGTAGACGTGCGGAACCCGATGTTTCTTCTACCCCGCCGCGACGATATCTCCGCCCACGACCTAATGTGAATTATAATCACGTAACGATTACAATTAAATCCTACCCCGGCGACGGCAATACGTACTGTACAGTCGTCGTCGAGAAACAGGTGCTATACGTGGTATAACGGTACCGTTAATGCAAGCGCTACTGTACACACGAACGCTTCGCAAATGCCAAAACGGTTCGAATATAAACATTGTTAACCGCTGGGCCCCTCGTATCGTATTTATGGTAATCGTTAAGCCGGTACACGGCTTGCGGAATCCCGTCCCGGCGGTGATTCCCTGGGAAAGAGGACTTTCGGACACGCGTCCTATCACAAAAGAGAGTGAAAGAGAGAGAGAGAAAGAGAGAATAACGTTGAGGGACAAGGTGTGGGTGGGCGATCGGACGAGTATGTGTACATATCGGAGAGGAAAGAGATCGCTGTTGTATACGTATGTACACGCAAGAGGCCCCCGCGGTTCTCCGGTGGGCGCGAGCACAGCAGCAACACATTGAGATAATGGTTTTAAACTAAAATGATGTAGATATCATAAACGGCAGCGGCGGCGGCGGCGGTGGTGATGGTGGTGGTCCCTTAGTTCTGTTGTTGGTTGTATATATACCGGGGACATATAATCCCTTCTACTGCGGAGCCAGAACGCATTATCGTAATTAATGACTTTTGTTTGAATCCTTTATTAAATTTAACGCCTGAATATTGTTATGGTTATTTTGCCCAGGACCTTTTCCAACGGACACGTCGTGTGCTGTGCATTTGTGTGTACACGTGCGCCTCATTCGCGTTATGTCCAGTTGGACACTGCTATAATATGGGTGTGTGTGTGTGTGTGTGTGTGTGTACATATGAAATTATTATTATCATTATTATTACGGTTATAGCTGTGTGTTCACGAAACGGTTTTGCATGGAAATCGACTCTGTACGGGACCGAACATTAGACGGTTATATATATATCCACCTCTACACCCCTCTCCACAATCAGTTATTTTCATTTACTTAAGCTATACCGTGTCGTTTTGTTTACGTGAGCGTATGTGTCCTTTCGAGCTTGCACCGTCGACCAAGTTTTACGTCTACTGAACGATTCACAGATAAAAAAAAAGAACAGCAATCACAGCGAATAACGATTGATGAAATAAAACGGTCATTGGATTTTTTTCCATAGATATTTTGTTCTAGACTTTCACTTGAAAGGGTTTCACGAATACGTTATAGGTTCGCTTAACTTAAAATTCTTCGGATCGCTCCCGCATTCCCCTCTCCCTCAGAATTCATCGTACAGCAGTCCGTTCGTAAACTACTCTGCATTTAATCTCGTCCGATGCAGCTGGTCTAGTGACATTCTCAAGACCGTATTCCGAAGAATAATTAAATATGCTATAATTATATTATATGCCATTATTGCTTCTTTTTTTTTTTTTTAACGTAATAAAATCAAGTCCGTCCGCAAGTCTGCAGATTAAAGTCATGGGGGTCGGAAAAATAAATTGAACTCCAGTCGTTATAGGCTTTGTACCGATAATAATGAGCTCGCTGGAAAACAGTTTTGAGTTATAGAAACATTAGCGAAATAATGAAAGAGCAATCGTTTTTATTTTCGTGCAGTACGCATAATTGATTTGGCGAGAAAATGTCCCTCGGTGAAAATGAATGAAATGTTTATTTTTCTTTTTAAATATATTTTTTTGCTATAACCATTTTAACGTTCGGGTTTTCGGTCGATACTCAAACGGAATACAAAAATATTTTATCATCGTTTGTGCCCTATACCTGCATGGTCTATGTATGTATACAACTCGTGTGTAGTTTATAAGAATGAACTCAACGGTATTATAGTTAAATAGGTTGTCTCCAAACAACCAGTTGAATTTATTGACAGTAACCACCTACCGTTAAACAAGTATAAAAAAAATTTCGTTTACATTTTCAATCTGAACAGTTAGTGGCGTCAAACACCGTGACCGTTATCAAAACTACTATAATATATCAACAATTATTTTAACCACCAGCCATCACGCGATTACTTGTATGACGGTTGCCGCGTTAATATGTACGCGATTTATCCGCGTATTAATATGATTTTCATTAAAATATATGTCATTTATGTCAAGTGCGTGTGGCGTGCATAAAAATGTACAATATTATTTAACACAAACTTGATAAGTACGTTTGTCGTATTAGAATATTAATTGCTATCAAACATTATACGGCGTATCCGATTTGATATCGTGTTAGTGACGTTGTTTCTACTGGATAGATGTGATCGGAGACTCGTTCAATAATTCAGGAATAATCAGTCCGTTACGTGATTACTCATTGTATTTATATTTAGTGTTTATTATTAATATACAGCTTTAGAGATCTGTCCGTTTGACAAATCTTATTATAATATATATATAATTAATGTCAGTACAAACATTGCTAATATTTTTACCATTAATCACGTTTATTATTATATTTATATTATTACTAATAATAAAAGTACATAGATTAGTATACGAATCATCAATATCAAACAGGTATTATCATTTATATCATAATACATACACATACTTATACGAAAAAAAATAAAACAATCTTCATCGTTACATTAATAACGGTACGGCAGATTTATATATATAAAAAAAAACTCCCAGCCGTATTTTAATAATATGTAAAAGCAGTATACAAAAATACTCTTTTCCAATATTGTTTATATCTACGCAGCGATTTAGATAAATCATTTTGCCGATATACCTTTTCGAAGTGTGCTTTGTGAGGTAGACGTAATTTTTTTTATTTTAACGGAGTGCTAATTACAGCAGTAACACCTAAATCACAGCAGTCTGTGGCGGTGAAACTTTGTTACAGGAACTGATAAGAAACTGATACAGCCTTGATTGCACATAATTCATGTTCTACCTCATTAAGCAGCACCGGTAGCCTTCAAAAAAAGTAACAGGGGCAAAGGGAATGAGAGAAACGGGGCTGAGGGAGAGAGAAAGAGAGACCGAACGAGCGAGTTAAGAGTCAAGCAATGTGCGTAATCGGGCTGCATGATCAGAACGGAAAAGAGAGAGGAGAAATCGACGTGAACCCGTCGGATGACAAATGTATATTAAATCCCAACTAAAAGCCATTAAGGTTCCCCGCGCCCACCCATCGGTCCGTCCGCTCGCGGCCTGGCAGTTTTGCTAAAATCTTAGCACCCCTTGCTCCGTGTGTACGCGCACAAATTATTGTTTAAGTTTCTCTCGTCCGGTCCACGCACCACACGAGCAGTGTGCAGATATCCGCCCGGCAGCCGCAGGAATTCGCTCGCATCATCTCTACAGACTCCACCCTCCCCGCGCCGCGCCGAAAAACTTTGCACCTTAAATCAGATATCTTTCGAGTTGTACCCGATACCGTGAATTATGACGCATGAAGATATCGGGGCCCCGATTGCTCTCCGCCCTCCTCCCGAGATGATTTTAACGACCGTAGTTGCTAAACCGCTCAACAATGTGTGTAATGCAATATTCAACGCGCTCGCCACTGGCAGCAGTAATGCCCCCGAAAAGTTCCGGAAGTATTATTGGGAGAGGACGTGTGCATGTATAATGCCGAGGCGGCGGCGACGAAAACCACGACAGCGGTGGCGGCGACGGCACCGTCTTGGCAAAACAATACACCCGATCGCGGCATTCCACGGGAACTCGGGCCAAAGATAATGTTACGCACGCGGCAGAAGTCTCGACCGTTGTGGATTTCGAACGAAACGTATTGGAATCCTATTATTGTTTCGGCGATCGTCGAGGAGTGGCCGCGGATCGCGACAACAACGCACCCGCCACCGCCAGACCACTTGCTAATCGAGTCGCGGCAGAACGAACTTCGATATTTAAACTTAAGTCGTAGAACGCCTTCGCGAAGTTGTTACATTATTACATATAGCTGGTGGTGGTGAGTCGTCGTGGTGACCGAGTTTTCGATAAAAAGCGAAAACTTGCATTTCCCACAAGAATATCTGCTGAATACTATCGCTAAATAGCGAGCGATCAACAATGCACGATCGGTGATTAAAATAAAAAATACAAAGCGATTCGTTTAAGAAGTATTATTTGCCTAGCCATTGAACACCAATATTTTCTAGGAAAAAGGTTGTCGGAAATCAAAAACTCCCAAAACGAGAAAGAGAAAAAGAAAGTGAGAGAAAAAAAGAGAGCGCAAACGTTATAAAAATATAAAAATAAATATTATTTTCTTCCTCGCGGGATGACATTTCATCCTCGTGTAAAATGTAATTTTCCGTAGATTGTATATTTATGTTTTGCATAAAACTTTTTGTACCTCATTTTTATTAAAACTTTGAGTAATTCAATTTGCTCGACAATTGTTTTTACAAGAAAATTACTGCGAAGTTGTTCGAGAGTCTTTCGGTGACAGTCGCCGGACGAGGGGTCGGAAAACACACACAAAATTCATCATTCTACCGTGAAAACTGTCGTCACTGCGAGCAGAAAGTTCATTAACGCTGTCAATCCAAAGGAATCGTCTAATTTATTATCTGACCGTCAAGAGACGTTTAAAAAATAATCACCCGGAAAAATTACGAAGGCAGTGTATATAAATACATATATATATATATATATATATATATATATATATATACGTATACACATCAGTGTACGGAAGAACGGCGAAAAGTGATGAAATAAAACTTTTCCAGCTGTTGACGTTACGTTGACGTGAATAAAATATTAATTTTTTTTTAAAAAAAAAAAGAAAGACAAACATTTAAAAACAAGCGGATCGTCATCGGTCGGTCGCCGAGTAATTATTTAATTAGGTGCGAATTAGACGGCAAAAGTTTAACTGAAGATTTTGAAACATTTCGCGCACAATATGGGTTACGGTTTCGTGTAATCGGACGTACGAGTACACGCAGTTCGCATTTTATCGGAACAAATTTTTAACCGCTAGGGAACATGGAGAAATGCCATCGCGTGCGCAATAAATAAGGATGTACAAATGGTGATAATTTTTTAGCGAATCATGTGAACGATCTTGAAATGACTTACATCTTTCGCGGATAAACCTGACCCAAACTAAATGATCGTAATCAAAAATATTTGTTATGGATTTAATTTAATCGCGTATGTACAAAATATTTGTTTTGTTTCCAGAGACGAAGAACTATCACTGCGCTACTTGAAACATAATATTAGTGTACAAAAATCTTGCTTGCTGTGTGTAGTTGAATTTTCCGACAACGTACGCGCACACGTTATACTGTTTACTGTTTGCTGTCGTAAAAAAATAAAAAATAAAATAAAAATGTACAGCGAATGTAACACTAAAGAATTTCAACGAAACAAAACCGTACCATAGGGTCGAATACAAGAAAAAAAAGAAATTCAATACCTAGTTAAATGTATAAAAAAAAGTCATTAAAACTTTTGCCAAAAGTTATATCAAACTTGAAACGCTATTTGAGTAAGTATCGAAAATGTTTATATAATCTATGAAATAAAAACAATTTATGAACACGAATGGTCCGTAATGTTTCAATAAATGTCCATGATAACAAGTTTTTTTTTTTTACTTTTATTCACTCTACGGTAGTTTTCGTTCAGTTTCTTGATAATATACTACTTTTTTCGGAAAACTGAATAATAACAATCCGATCGGTTGTATAGGTGCTATTTCATAAATACCGTACTTAATATTTGGGAAAACTAATGACCGACCAACAGTGATACGATACGTGATGTTACATAATTTTACCTAATCATCTAAGTTTGAATTTACATTTACCATTTTCTATCGATCGTTGTACCGTAGTCATCAAAATAATATTATTCCAGAACTATATACGCACTTGAACTGCATTCCTTTAAATGTCGTACTAGCAAGCTTTTTTTGAACTCCTCTGTTTGAATGAAATGATTAGCTTTTCACGTTCAATAAAAATTTGGATTAAAACCCACGTGTACATAATACTCGTACATCATTTTTCGTTCTAATTTTCATTTATTTCTTTTAAAAAATATTAACGCAATTGAACGAATATCGTTTATGGCTTTTACGAGTTTAATCTATTGAAATATTTTGTTTAAATGGATTATTTTGATTATGACCAAGTGAGTAAAAATATTGATTTTCTCTCGAAACCTAATTTTCTCATAATCGTACTAGTTTGCGAAGTTTTATTTTCTTTTTTACTCGGTTAGCTTTGCACGAAAGCTGTCACGGAAAAAATATTTATTCACTCTACAGTTGACCGGAATAATGTTGTAATCAATAAATTACTGTGTTGTTATAAAAAATAATTTTTCTCTCTCGCTAATAAACTTTGATATTGTCTTCGACAAAGATTCGTGCATAGAATAAAACGTACAATTTAATTTGTTTTCGTGATCTATATTCGTAACAATAATTCTGGTACGAAAATGAACTACAATTATTTTAATCTTTAACCTTATTATAACAACTTTGGAATAAATCTTGTTTTTTTTTTTTTTTTTTTACGAAAATATAACCGCTATGTATTAGCCTATGTGACACTGTCGAACACCGTATACCTGTGTAACCAATTAATACTTATATTCATTATATTATGAATATTATATCACTATCACGTTTTATATAGTACATGATGAGATGGTTAATCTTTACCGATACGTGACAAGACGCATTTTCTCACGCCTTGTCGACAAGCCGTTTTATTGACCGCATAGATGTGTTTAAGCATGAATTATGAGTATAATATATGTTCTATGTAGCTATTTCAATTTTAGGTTAAAATTATAGTGAAACGACTCAATATTCGACCATAACTTGTAGTGTACATTTTACTTTTTAACATCGAGGATTTACTAAGATTATTGTGCGAATTACTCATCGTCATAAAACGGTCTAATGTATATAGTCGCCCCAACCGAAATTACATACGATACACAATCTTATATCAACTACGCGACGACGTAATAAAACAATAACACTTGTAATAATTATTTTAGTGCATTAATAGTAATTTTTTTATTAATAAAAACATCAATACAAAATCTTTTGGATATGAAAATAATATTATTTTTTTTATTAAAAAGAAAATTACTCACACCGAGTCGTATAGTATACGAGTATATGTATACTATATCGTCCACACACTCATATTGAGTGTGATAATTTTTCATGTTCTATAATAGCTAAAACTATAAAAAGGTTAAACTTGACCAACATTTTCAGTTGATTTTAATAAATAAATCGGTATTTATTTATTAAAATCATCTGAAAATGTTACTCAAGTTTAACCTTTTTATTGTTTTAGTAATTATATAATTTGAAAACATATCCCACTAAACATTAAATTTATTTTTAAACTTAAAACCATGCCCTCGTATACTCGATCTTGGAATACTACGTAGGAACTAATTATATTACAATTGATTTTGAGTTTAACTATTGTACAACAGATTGACAATTAAAATATCGTACTTATTAAAACGGTTTTGTGGTAAAAGATTAAAATCAGCAATACTCAAAAACATATCCAGGAATAGTTTCTACCATATCATTAAGATAAATAAAATTCAAACTAATATTTGTAAATCGATCAATTATTTGTCAATCTGTAAAAAATATGTGTATCCGCCGGTAAAAGACAACATGAATTAAGTGACATGATAATACTATGCGACAACCGACATTTAAAGGATTCGATAGCTTGTTTTTCTTTGATTATTTAATTTATGAATATTGGTATAAGCATAATTTAAGAAAAAATGTTTTAAACAAGTAGGGACAAAATTGCTTTTTTGGCATTTTAAAATTGTGTTCACCAAACAACAAATGCATAGCGTTTATTCCCTAGTCGTGTCGCTCATCACCATATATGAAATACATTTACATAATAATTCTTATAATACGTAGTAATTATTTAACTTTTGCCACATTTCTATAATAATTGATATTCAACAAATCGAGTAATTATATTTTATGAACATCGTGAATTATATCCTAAAAAAAAAATATTTTAGTAATATTTGAAAACAATTTGATTATCGTTAACGCTTGACAATTTGATTGAAACGGACGGAGATAACCCGATGAAAATCAAAAAGAAACAGCCCCATATGAGGGATCGTCATCGTCCGTTTCAACCAAATAATTAGTCGTACGGTAATCTTCAGTGTATTTTAAAATATTTCCAAAACATTTTTTTTGGATATTACTAGTCACAATATTCATTAAATATAATCTCCTCGCCCATATTGATAAGATAATACCACTAATCAGATTGTAACAAAAATATAATTATTACTACATATTGTAACGATTATTATTGGGTCAAATGTATTTCACATTGATGATGAACTACACGAGTAGAGACCAAGCGCCCGTGGATTTGACTTTTGATGTTCTCTTAATTTTCGCTTGTGCCAACATTGGTATATTAAATATATCATTAATAAATAGTTCGAGCGATACTAGCGTACTTGTTTGATTGAATGCTTTGAATTCCATTGTGTAAATAACACAACAACTATGTCGCATAGTTCCAACATTTCACTTAACTCATTATGCATTTTACCGGTTGAAGTTATATGTATTTTTCTATCATTCTCGTTATGCATTTTCGAATTTAATCCCAATTGTTTTTGTGCGTCTTCAGTTTAGAGTTCACGATTTCTAATACAACCGATCATTTCCTCTTATACGTGCAACTCAAATTTTTCGATTCCTAGGTAATGAAATCATGTGTAATTCTTGACGTCACATTTTCCAAGTTCAACGAGCTATTTCGACAAAAAAAATAGTACTTATGGTACCGTTGGCCATTAATACGATGATATTACATACGCTCCAAATTCAGATTTGACATAGATCTTTCGAAGTCTTTTCCACTTCTTTTGTAATTTTAATCCTGAAACAAAATATATTTATATATTGTTTTCTTGTTTTAATCAACTGATACTTTTAAATAGGTTCCTCGATAACCGATTCAAGTTACAGTTGCAATACCTACTCATTGTGGAATAGCATGCCAGGTATGCTAAATTATATGAATAAAATTGAAAAATATTGCAATTAATGAACCCAACAAGCAGAATCTCGTAAGAAATGTCAACTAAATTTTAAACATTTTCCAAGCTGTATAACAGCGTTTGATGGAAAAAATGTACGAATTTTTCAGTCGATAGTTTTCGATTAAATTTATAATAATATTAATTATATTATTATAACGTCTCTTAATTTTTTATGGAATTTAATTATAAACTCTATAAATTTTGTTTTGTAATAGCCGACACCGGAGATTATTGTATAGGCAGTAACTTGAAACAGTATGTAATTGGTATACATTGAGTTGCTGTTGTATAAAAGCTAATTAATAAGAAATTAAATACTTCAGAATCCATGATTGATAAGGAAATCCCATACGTAATCGAGGCTGTCGAAGCATTTGAAATCACGGAAAAAGTAGGGTGGTAAAAATATGTTATATTTTGAAAATAATTACTATCAAATATCATATTAATTTGGCACTTCGTAACATGGAACATGCTTTTGAAATGTTATGTAGTAGAACGGTATTTTTGAAAATCAAAATCTTTTTCATCAGTTTTTACAGTGAAACTATAAAATACTTATTGTTACATAGACGCTTGAAATTAAATGTGGACATTTAACGAAAAAAAAGAAATCATTTCATTTTAAAATTACTAACGGATTGTAAGGAAAATGTACATAGTATTATTTTTTTCTTATAAATGTTTACTAGACTTATATTAAGTTACTTATTACTTACTTACTTATTACTTTTACTTACTCGTAGTTATACAAAGTAAAAGTTTAGGCCACAAAACACAATCGTGAATCCGAAATAACCTAATACGAAGAGGTCCTGTTGCAAATATTTATACCAGCTCGTTGTAGTTTTGCAACACTCAGACATTTCTGCATCCATTGCATCTTCAACAGTGATTTGAAAACTCGGTGAAAACGAGTCTTCTAGAAGATCTTGCTTATCAATCACTAAATCTAGCTCGTCGATCTTTGGATTATGTTTCGATTCATTGTATAGCAGCTCCTGCTCATCGATCTTGAACATCGGCTCATCAATCATTAATTCCGAAAAGTCAATATGCAAATCTGGTTCTTTGATTATTTGATTCTGCTCCCGTTCATTGTACAGTAGCTCCGACTCATCAATTATTAAATCCTGTTTATTAATCAGTAAATCTGGCACGTCAATTTTTAGATTACGATCCAGTTCATTACACAGTGGCTCAAACTCATCGATATTTAACATCGGTTCGTCAATGTGTACATCCAGATTACAAACTATTGGATCCTGCTCCAGTTCAACAATCAGAGGCTTCAATTCTTGTTTGCCTATCTCAAACTTCAAATAGCTAATTTTTATTTCCTGCTCGTTGATCTTTTGATTTAACTCCGTCTTATCAGTCAGTGTCTCTGATTCATCGATCATTGACTCAAGCTTGTCGATCTTCAACTTTATTTCATCGACCTTTGACTCTGTTTCGTCGATCTTCGACTCAGTTTCATCGATCTTCGACTTTGTTTCGTCGATCTTCGACTCTGTTTCGTAAATTTTCAACTCTATTTCATCGATTAGAGGCTCTGTTTCGTCGATCTTTGACTCTGTTTCGTCGATCTTCGACTCTGTCTCGTCGATCCTAAATTCTGACACCAATTCATCATGTTTCAATACCAACTCCCCCATTTCGGGAATAGACTCGGAGTACTGTGGTACCGGCTCTTTGTACAGCGATACCGGCTCCTGGTCTTTATGTTCCCCGTCGATAATCTCATATGTCACCGGTATGCTGAGACCTGTAAGAAAAAATATCAATAAGCACTCGGAAAATCACTATGGTTTATGCTTGTAAACTTTCAAGCGCTTATTTAAAGTTTATAGTCTTGTACTTATTAACTTAAAATTGATATATAACTTATTTACTTAACGCTTATTATTGCCTTTGATAAAATTTACCTTGCATATCTTGCGTCGTTGTCTCTTTTATTTGCAAGCCTTTGCTAATTGTTTTAGTTGCGTTCTCGTTCATTCGTGTAGAACTAGGTACGATATTTTTACTTAATGTTCTTTCTATTCACACAGATATAATGTATTTTACTATTTTTACATTTCACCACAGAAATATAAAAACTATTTACTCTTTTTAGTCGTCGACTTTTTTACTTCATTTTTACTTTCACGTTGGCTTTTGACAGTCGATTTTTGATTCGAAGATTTCTTACCAAATTTATTCTGTAACTTTGATTTTTTCTCCATTGTGTTGGCAGGCCTTTTCAACTGTGCTACTTTCAACTAGAAAAAACACGATTATGAGTTAATTTGAGATCGTAATTGAATAGTTAATGGATTTTATTTTTTTTAAGTGTAGAAACATATGTGTAAAACATATGGTTCTGAGTAGGGCCCGGAACTTTTGCATATTTTTTACTAATGCTTACTACGAGCATCGTATTTACAGAAATTTGATTCATAAAATATACAATTTAATGGTACAATTTTTATTTTGCTTTTTTGCATTTTTAAGGAATTTTATGCTTTACGGTAACTTTTTTGTATTGTTGGTGCATTTTATTCATTAATGTACTTTTTTTTACATATATTTGCATTTTTCTTGATAAAAGATACATTTTATTGTAACACAATCAGTTTCTATAATCGTCGATCATCATCTTTATTGTTTGTTGTTGCAATCTACAATTATTTAATAAACTGTAAGGAGATAATATTTTAGGCCCGGTGCACACGTATGTTATTTTGAAGTGCCGTCTCCCTTACAATATCGTAGTTATCTCAAATAATTTTACTGGTTCACACAAGCGTACGATAACGCAATGTTGTGATTGACGTTTTACGGCATTGTGACATTGTGAAAAATGGTAAATTAATAATAATTTTTAACTACAATTTATGACTCATGAATTTTGTAAATTTAAAAAAAAATTAATTCATTAATTACTATAATGTCATTCTTGGTATTTTTGTGTATATTTTTTAAAGATTTTTAGGTAATCAAGTTCCGGGCCCTAGTTCTGAGTATTCACTTTGTTGTCGGTGATATCTGCCACCTTTCTTTGCAAAGGTCTTGAGAGTCTTTCGATGCTCAATATCATCTCTGCTTGACTCATTTTACGAACGACCTAAATCGTAAAAATTGAAACATTTCGGAAAAAAAAAAGATTTTTTTTCCACATTAAGTGCTAATTCAAAATATATTTTTACATCGTTGCTTTTGGTCACCGTCTCGTTTCGTTTCGGAGGCATTGAGAGCCTATTGACGCTTCGATTCATTTCCGTTATTGTCATTTTACGAGAGACCTGTTTCACATCCGCACATTAATTGTGCATTGTTTAAAAAACGATATTTTATCTTACGTATCAATCACACTATACCTTCTTTGTCAACATTTGGTTCGTCGGTGTCATTGCTGTACGTTTTGGGGTTCCTTTGTCCATTGTCTTGGACGATTGCATTTCAACCGTATACCTGTAACTGTAAATTAATATATTGCGTGATAAACCAAATTGAATCACACGAAATGCTTCCTTCGCGACGAGATTAGTGGGCGACTTGCTTCTTCGGAACGTATAAGAACGAAATATTAGCACTGAACGGATATCAAACCCCACCGATGTGGATTTTTGAAAATACAAACACAATTACTACTTACGTTTGCTTTAATGCTGTAAACGAATTAAAAATGTTCGTAAATTTCTGTAAAGTAAAGTCCAAAATGTATAAACTAAAATTTTTATCTAATGTTACTCAATCGTTTACGTTTCCTTGGATATTTGGTGATAGGTAACGAATAAACCTTCCATGAATGAATTCTTAACAATACGCAAGTGGCCAAAACATAAATACGAACTGTATTTATTTGTTGACTGATTTGTTATATTATTACCGTTAAGATCAGTGATCGAAATATAAAAAATTGTTTCCTATAATATTAATATTAAAATCATTTCTGAAAGTTTGGGTCACGCTCTCGTGAAATCAAGTTAACTAAACCAATAACATTCACTGTATTGTCCCTAATACATAATATTATTGTTAATGATTTCATATATGAACAATTTTGACCAGAATGTATCTGAACTAGTAATAATTACTTTTATTAACTGCATTTTACCTACCAATCTGTTGATAAACATCAACCAAAAGTTCTGAACTAGTTCAGATCTAAAAAATGTAGTTACGTCATTTTAAATCAAACATCATCGATGTTGATCATTTCCTATTAAACGATACTCATAAACGATGCGCGTTCAGTCTTTATTGGACGTGGTCACCGGTTCGAGTTTAGTGCCAAGGCCAAACAATAACCAATAATTATTATTATTAACCTTTGCGTGCGCATAAAGTCCTGCTACTGAATACCCTCCCCTCGCCCTGCCCGGTGCACCAGCGTGAAAATTATAATATTGGAATTATTAATAAAGGCGTCGACAGCTTAAGTCCGAAGATCGTGTAGCAAAGGCTTCGCGTATTTATACGCTGCGTATAGGCTCGTGTGACGTGGCGAGCGGGTCGAGATTATAATAACATGTATTATTAGAAACGTAGTCATAGTCGTATTCGTCGCAGTTGCCGGTGCCCGCAGGGGAATAATTTTAATAATTACGAGGTGTCTTCCGTTAATCTGTGTTTCGTCAAAGAGCTGGTGTGACCGCGCAACAAAGCTCCCAGCGCATTATAATATTATGTATCTATGGGTTTCAATACCTGGTGCTGAAGGAAAGAGATGCGGTGTGATGGCCGATTGGTGGCGGGTCGGGTAGGACGCTGCACTAATAATAATGATAATAATAATAATAATACGTATTATATTATAGCCAAGGGTGGATCACTGCTATATTATATAGCAGTATTGTATGTGTTATTAACGATTCCGTTTGCAAGGGGGTTCCGTGAGATCAAACGACGACGACGACGACGACGACGACGGCGACGACCGCCACTGATGTCGTTATTAATTGATACATCAAATATTCACACAAACTACTACCGCCACCGATTGCTACCGGAATTGGGTCATTGCGACTCTTCGTCGTTGGTCTCTCATACACTCTCTGTGTACGGTTCAAGCCATTGAATAAATATGTACATACGCGTAAGTAGCGGCGATGTTTAATAATCCACAAACCCTTGAAATCATAACGTCTCTCTCTGTCTTCCGCATCCGAAGGATCATTGTCGTTTATTACTGGTATGACAAGACCACCGCCCTTTATTAACAAACGCTCCCACAGGATACAATATCCTGCATCATTTTCTATGTCAAACACGTCTCTCGTTAAACTATTGGTATATAGTTATGTCAAACTACAAATTCTCAAATTTATTTACCATAATATTTGATTCCGAATGAGGGTACATTTAATAAGCTCACAGATATGTACTTTTTTTTTTTCGAAAAAACTTCTTACCGTGAAAATAAAAACCATACAATATTTTACGCTATTAAAACAAACCCTGGACATTGTAATAAAATCAAGTGTATGCGTGCTGCGTGTAAGCCGTATAACATGTATTAAGTTTCTTGTAGAGCGAAGAAATTAATTTTTTAATTTTCCCGAAAATGTAATTACTTATTCTGAGCCCCTTGTAGCCCGGTCGCACTTGGATGCACCACTGATGATACGTGACTGTTGGTGCTCGGTACGACGTGTTTGATCTGAGGGTTGACATTTTGTTTTTTTCCCAGGAGCACGTTTTCTCGCAAAAGATCAACCATCGTTTTCACAACGGTCATTACGCCTTAACATTTTAATCGAATATTTTTCGTTTGAACACGTTTTCAATTAGAAATGCGACGAATGTTCTCCGAGAGACGGATGAAAAAAAAACCGAATCATCGAGTTGTCCTTCAAATTATTATTGGAATAATAACGCGAACGATGAGCGGATCGGACGCGATAAAGTGTTCAGTGTTGCTCGACTACCATCACCACGGTTGGTTATGCGATAAACGTGTTACGGCAAACTCCGAAAGCGTTGAAAACCTTTCCGTCTTTTCTCCTGCCGTGCATGCTACGTTCGTTTGGACGTTTGCGACGATTGCGCACGTGGACGTCGTTTAAACGGTAGCGCGCGTGCGGAAAAATAAAATTGGTCGGAGCCGGACATTCGCGACAGCCGACGGCCGTGTACATAAACCCGTGCAGTCGTATACGCACCGCACCAGTGCTGCGTTATTATATTACATATTGTACCGGGAGAGGGGGTAGCTCGCGCGATAGTATTATTACTATTATTATTGTTATTATTGTCGAGAAACCGTATGTTTGCGGGACCGGGCACGTATGTCTGTAAATCTGACACGGAGAATTAAGACGGTTATGTCTGCGGCTTCGGAATGGGCCAATTTCCGGACGGGACCGTTTACAATACATATATATATAAGGAAACCGAACGCTAGGGATGGGTGTGTCGCAGCGCAGTGATGGCGGTAGCGCCGGGAAGGTCGGGGGAAGGTTGTGTGCGATAAAATAAAAATATATATAAGAAGGGAAAAACAAGAAATATTATTGCGAAGTCTCTGGCGCGATGCGGCGGCGAAAAATAGACAATCAACCCGGAATAGCGCGTACGGGGCACCAGATGGGTCGCGCGTTTTGTCTTCGCGTCTCGCTCACGTCCCTCGGTCCTCCGCTGCCACCGTCCCGGCCCCCGCCCGTGTTCGTCGCAAAGGGCTCTTTTCCCTCGCGACGTTCTCCCGCGAGCTCCGCTCTCGGACTGCCTACATCGCGGTTTCGGAACGGCGCGCAAAGGAGGTGCCGGTCGGCGCGATCCTTCGCCGGAGAACTCTGCTGCCGGATCGAGACGACACGATGTTTTCGACGGTATTGGATCGACGCGCCTTTGACGAGGGAACGGGTGGGCGGGGAACACCTATACCGTCAGCCGTTCTTGCGGGCGCGTCGCGTGCACGGTGATTGGTTCTCGGAGCAAAGGCAATTTGTTTTGATCGAGCCAGGGACGAGCGGCTGCTGTTTTCGAGCACGAGTCGGACGAGATTTGATTTAAGTTTTGAAGCCTTTATTGCACGACGGCAAAACGTTGCGAGTGTTTCGTTTACAAGATGTGTTACGCCGCGCGCCCCCTGCCCCCGCAAACCGAACGCTTTCCGTGTTGTTTTCCCGAATGAAGTTCTTAAAATTGAAAATAATAAAAAAAAGAACACGCACACGTATATATATATATATATATAAATGTGATTTCCAATAACAGTGAAACGCACGCTCGGGCGACGTAGCCGTGTAATATACAACTGCGTTTTTTTCGTTCTTTTTAATATCTCGCGAATATTTCAAATATTATATTCAAAAAACGTCCCGATCATTATGTAAACGCGGAACAACGCGCGGCAATAACACTCGTATACAACAACAACAACAACAACAATAATAATAATAATAATAATAACATACTCTATTGATTTTGTTTTCTCTTTGTTATATTTACATGTTCCATAATGAGTACAACGGAGATCACACGTACGTATATTATGTAACACACATACACGAGCATACGCGATGTATACGTACACCTTTTAAACAGTTATTGCACTTGGAAAATTTATATTTTTATAGCTCGGCGTATGCCATCTAAGTTTTAGGTTCAGCAAGGACAAAGAAAAGAAAAAAAGAAAAACAACTTTTTATCTAGATCGTAATCACATAGTTAGAGACCGTGTTTAACATTGTCCGTAGCGTGCGTTTCAGAATTTTACATTCGCCCGTTCTATAAATTACGCGGTATTGCGGCGTTTAAGTTTTTAGTGGACCATAAATAAACGTCATAAAAAAAAAAAAATATAAAAATAATAATGTAGGTATAATGTTGTTGCGCGTTTGACATCAAACGTGAGGTTTTCTTATATCATTAACACATTTTTCTCTGACGAATATTCATATATACTTATATTTATATATTATAATTACGTTGGAAAAGTATTTCAAAAAATTGTCGTCGATGTGATGATCTCTGTATATTCCTATCAAATACGTGGCACCATATTCTTCCATTGATTTGCGATATTTGACGAAATTTAAGCTAATTTTCATTAAAATGTTCACCGTTCAAAATTAAAACAAATGTTATTTTTTTTGTTCATTATGTACTCGTATATTATGATTTTGTCTGGATACCGCTGGATAGAATTTTTCATTTTTGACAATTTCTGTATGTTAACCCTTAGATGACGATAAGAAAAAAAAACAATAATTACAGGTTCTGAACGGAGCCATTTTGTGTATTGGTTTTCCGACTTTTTTTTCTGTTTCTTATCATCAGTAGTTTTCTGATTAAAATTACATATAATTGCTTTCAAATTTAGTATTCACCCAATCCCGTGTATCACTCATATCCAATATCTAAGATACATTTTACTTTGCGTAAATTTATCAAAAAATAATTGAAACTTTTGGAAAGATGTCAGTAAAACTTAAAACAAAATCTAAAATAATGTCACCAGGAATCTGCATTTAGATTTAAAGTATAAATAATATTTACGTATCCACATATTGATAGATGTATAAATATTTTAAGCACATATTTATATAAGACTTCATTTAAATTTACATACCAATGTTTAATTATTAATTTAACATTTCATATAATTAAAAATATTTTAAACTCCCCTATAAACATAAGAAAACGTTCGATTTGGGTAATAAATTAAAATAATACATTCATTTCACATTTAAATTGCTTATTCATACGATTAAAATCTACATTTTTTCTTATTATAACTATATTACATGATAATATGCTTATATATAATTTAATTCTGTGTAAAATATTCAATTTTCGCAGAAACTATTGAAATTAATAATTATTAAAATCGTTTACAATTAAATTATTGAAATATAAAATTAAATAATAAACAAAGAGTACAAGGGACGATCTTTATGTCCGGGTTGAACAATATTCAAAGCATGGTACTCTTTAGGCATAATTTTTCGATTAAAATTAATAAGGCACGTCCTCGAGTTCATAATTTCAATTTTTTATTTTATTTAATTTTATTACAACAGCGATTAAGGGAATCGTTTTCTAGTCACGTCACTACTATCGCCATCTAGCTGGAATGTATGAGCTATACTTGTTACAAACGCTCTGTTACGTTCAAAACTGTGACGCTACGTGTTCAAACCTCGTCGCATCACGTGTTTATGTGGACATTTAAGGCAAACGCACAACGTGCCTGTCAGTTCCTCGGCCACACGGATCACGTGATCCGAACGATGATAATATTGTGTTCGAAGAATCGTACACTCGTTTAAGATAATATTCTAATAATGACCGAATATTATTGATTAAACTTATTTTTCTAAACTGATGAACGTGCATAATAACTAGAGATGGCAGCTTGGTAAATTACGTAAATTTTACCGATATTTTTTTTACCGTTCTAAAAATTGAGTGACCACTTATTTCAAATGTTTTCATGTGTACATTAACACTAGTGACATTTCTATGAGGTTAATGCTATCCGTAGACCGTTGTAGTCGATACGTCAATATATTTAATATTACGAAAATTTGGTAAAACCCGTTCAAATTATCATCATCCCCGAACGTAATACACAAGTACACTGTTCCCACATTCAAAAAGAAAAAAGAAACCGATTAAACAACACTCATGCCTCAAAACAAATTTTTATTCAATCTAATATGAATAATATTGATTTCTTAAGTCCAGATAAAGGTAATAATAAAATAACACCATCGACTTCTACCAGTTCTACCAATTTAGTATTAAATAACTATGTTCAGTCAGTAAGTAAGTTAGCGACAAATAAAGATCTGGAAAATGTTGATAAGATTGTAAATGAAGATGACAGTGAAGAAACAGAAGAAGATAATTACGATACAGATGATCTGGTTGAATCTGATAACTTATCAGATGATTCAGATGAACATAATATTTTAAGTAATGATGATTTTTATGAATCACACTTTAAATAGGTTTATGAATTAAACTATTACATTTTAATTTTATTTAGGTATACTGACTACTGAAATAAGTAATAAAGGAATAAAGCGAAGTATAAATATAATTATAATTAGTTTATTTTTTTTATTTTTCCTTTCTTCAAATTGTTTCAAATTTGCATAATTTATTCATCATACTATTTATACTTATACACATTTAAATATAATACTTGAGGTTAATTGAGGACAAATTTCCATTGGTAGTATTGGTTAGCTGAGTTATAAATATATTGAGTTCATAATAAAATTATAAAAAAAATATTCACTATTAAAAAAATGTACGTAAATTTACCAAAAAAAAAATTGTACGGTAAAATTCCCATCTCTAATAATAACAACAATGCACGTTGAATAGAAATCACAAAACGGTATCAGATAACAGATATCGAATCCTTTTCCTTAATAAATTTAAAAATATATATAATGACAACAATGTGCGTCGAAGAGAAAAACGTGAAACACAACGCGCACGTTATAATTGTTATTATATATTAGTATTTTTTTTTTGCTTTATTGAGGAAAAGGGTTTGATATCTGGATCATTGGCCTGCAATTAAACATTGATTTACTTAAAATGATTTATATTCTTGTTTGTATAAAATTTTAACAAATTCAATTTGCAAGTTTAGCGACGTTGTAAAAATCGAAAATGACATAAGTGTTAAGCTTCGTTGAGAGCTTCCGCCATATAAGCGGAGTCGTCCAAGATAATTCGTTCATCTTCGCAGTTTGAGCATAGGAGTGTGAGGTTAGTTCAACAGACTGACACAGGTTGTCTATCGTGCGTGAAAAGGTAAGAATGAGTGAGATGTATATGACCTATCCTCGTAGCATTAAGTGTCTAGCTTAGGTGTTGTGTTTCGGAAGGGGGTGGGGGAAGGATCACAATTTTTGAACTGTATTTTTGATATTTCCAATCTTTTATTAGTCACATTATTCCATTGAGATCGCCATTGTCGGACTGTCATTTGGTCGATAATTACGTTTTTGTACGGTAATGACTTCAGTCGATTTGTCGGACGGCATTGCTCGATTTGCTCGTGGGTAGACTTCTTCACAGCTGTTATTGTGTACACGATCGACAGACTGGAGTTTTGATTTATGGAGGTGTTCACGCGTTTCGAGCGAAACGACTGTGGAACAAAACATTTATCGTATTAAAACCCGTGTACGTTCTGCACAACAATGTACGAAGCGAAAATGACCGCGAGCACGTTATACTTGTTCAGAGCGACGAGCGCCACGTGTCACTGGATACCGGAGATTATGCGTAAGATCCGAAGTACGCACGCGAAACGCGTTCAATATCGGCCGAGCGCGTCCGTAACATCACGTTATTATCTGGAGGGTTGGAAATGAGAGAAAAATATACGTCTTAAATAAGTCAACGCCCAGTTCGAAGACGCGCGCATAACAGTGTCTTAACGACCGCGGCAACGGCACTAATCGCGTTAATACGACTTAATGCGTTTCCTTATTATAATATATCTCGGTATATATATATATATATATATATATATATATCATATACGAATGAAACTCAGAGTAGGGGGAAATTCTAATTTTTACGCGTAAAACCGTAAATTGTATAATATATTTTTATTTTTATTTTTTTCGGATTCCGAGATTATAAATTTAGGGATCACCGCACGCTGCGGCTGCCGTTGCGCACCGACGGGGGTGCAATAGTAATTATCGTATTCGCCCTCTCGTACCCCCACTGATTAACGTTAAGTGTTAGTTACAACGTCACCAATCAAACGGTTTTGCGACGAGCGGACGGGCGCGCGCGGGCGCAGGCACTTTTCCGCGGCGCGGTCGTTAAAAATTATCTTAACGATTGCCGCTAAATCCTCTTATATAAATTCGCGCAGGATTAACCGTCGTTAATATGCATATACATATCTACGTGCCGGTTGGTAACGTAATATTACCGAGCGAACGCACGTACACCGACGTTACACGTTGTACCCGTCCAATCGTTTGTCGTGTTCCTCGCATGCGTACACAGATACGTAATATACGTATAATAATTGTATAATAATATGCGTATAGTCGCCCGCGCGTAATATACCGTTTCGAACGTCACCCCAACCCCCACCACTGCGCGCTGCCCCGACTTCCGTTTCGTAACAAAATATCGCACACGTGTTGTTCGCGTTACGGTAATGATAATAATAATAATAATAATAATATTGTACAGTTTATCCGGCGACGAGCGAGCCCGTTTGATTGATGAATATCGGACGAATACCGTAATAATAATATAATAGAACGCGTAGTGAATCACGCGCGCGTCGATACACGTAATAATAACGCGCGATTCTCGCACTTCCGGGACCACCGCGCGCTCGCATCCGGCAACGCGAGACCGTCAATATTTTTGATTTCATAAAATTTCGATCCGGAAACGGGCACGAGCCGAAATGTGATTTTTCATTCGGACCGCCGCTGCTGCTCACACTCATTCTGGGGTGTGTGTGGGGGGGGGGTGACATTGGATTTCTACGAGGTGTTCAATCATCGTACCGATTAGTCCGCATCGTAATATGTACCGTAATGGTGATCACAATTGAACAATACAAATAACTAAACATGAATGTAAAAAAAAAAATGTGTGGTTCCACGAAACGATTCGTGACTTAGTTCAAATTCAACTGTTAACTACGTTTGTTCGTAATATTTGTTTTCCGTTCGGAAGTAAAAATTATCTACGAAAACCGCAGTGACGACGACGTAATTCTTATGTAAATTATTATTTCTGTGGTTAATATTGTAATAATAGTATAATGAGTGTATCGACGTACGCGCCAATGCGATAAAGTGGATCTAACATAAATGCAAAACTATGTACAATAGTTTATTGAACAATACGATAAAATTGATAATTATTTGAACTACTCGTACAAAAACTATTAGGTATTTTTATTAATATAACGCGAAAAAGTGATCCATCAAAAGTTAAACATTAACAACGTTTAGATTCACCGTCGCGAGTAAAATTCACGAACATGAGATCGTTATCAAGGTTACAGACCGCGAAATTTCATGGTACGAAATCCAAACAGAATTAGTCGTGCTGTTCGATCTTTGTCTCCATCCACTGTACCCGATATGGCACTCTCGTCGCGCTTATACGACTATCCCGCGACGGTTTCGTCGCAGTGTCTCTCGGTTGGCTATTCATGAAAAATCGGTATCCCAACCACTTCTGCGTGTACCAGAGATTTCCAATTAGCACGGGCTCTTTGGCTAGAACTTGAATCGGACGGTCACAATTTGCTTCTAAAGGGCGAGATTTGCACAAAATCTGATCACATCACGACGAGATTTATTCGACTGTACTCATTAAGGTTACCGCATACGATACCGTTACAACTGTACTTAGTATTACAATACTATCGATTAACGGCGAATTGGATTTGTTATCGCATTAGTTTTCGAACCTACCGAGACGAGCGAAAAATGTCCTTCTCGTCCGCTGGTCAGACGGACGCGGTCGTGGATCTCACCTGACGGGAACCACTGCTGCGCACGAAGCGAGCTTTACGATGTCAGTCGGAAACGTCGAAATTCATTGGCCACGTCTATGCTAATTTCCCGTCCGCCGTTCAATGCAAAACGCCCGTGGTACCGGTGTTGATTTTTCTTCCGATCTCTCGTCTCGTTCTCATACGTGTTTAATGTGCTCGTAAAATATCAGGCACCGCGTACCCATATCGGTTACTTGCCGTCGCGCGCGTTTTTTACTTTTAACAAACCCAAGTCCGTACCGGACGACATCGTACGTTTGGCCCGAAAACGTACTCGTAGCCTATGTACTCGTATTCGTTTTTTCGTCGTGGAAATCGACATACGTTGATTTTTTCTTCGATATTACCGTAGTAGTCTAATAATAATATTTTCGTTTGAAAAATTCGTTATAGTAAACCCAATATCGTGTAAAACTTACACGCGTAAACACACACACACACACACACACACGCACACGCATCATATTCAATGTTTGACAATTTAAAGTTCAACAATCCAAAAGTTTGAAAACTCTATACGCGCGAAAACGTCCACCGTCACAATACTAAGTGTTACAGTTTTATTTGTTACAAAGTCAAATAAAACTTATTTCGTCGAGTTTATTATTGTATACAAAAATATGATTTCCCACTTGAGGTTTTCCGTCATGTCATTCACCCGCTTCGACATTGATTTTCGTATGTAATATTAAAGGAAAAACACTTCAAGTTCATAACATTCTCAGAGTGACTTTTACCTTAAGGTTTAACAACAACATAATTGCGAATGATAATTTACTATGCATCTACGTAAATAGCATGTTCTTACGCCGAATTTAGCATATATAATTGCATATCCTTATTTTATGTGGTACAGTGTACTTCGTTCTGAACAATATTTTTTTTTTTTTTACGAAGTGGCAAAAGATTTTAATTCTTTACAAAATCGGACACTTCGATGAAATTTGTTGAATTATCCAAATATTTATCAGTAATGTGATATGAATCCGAATACTCCGAACATCTGTATCATCCGAGTTTCGAATTTTGGTTCCAAGTTTCCATCACTATACTTGATTGATATTAAATTTTTTAAACCTTAATGTTGTTACGGTTTTGATGTTTTGTTGTTTGTATTAGATTATTTGAAAAAAAATTATAGTTTTGCGTTGTTTTTTATTTATAAATTTTCATTGAATGTAATAAATATGTTAATTTCATTTATTACCAATATTATCGGTCGCTTAACTATCATACTCATTTATGCTTCGTTATATGCGTAGAGATTGTAAAATTGTCGATGTTAATAATAATAAAAATAAATGTAATAATTTAATTTAAAAAAATGTGTAGTTATTATGACTAGTATAAGTAATGCATAAAATAAAAATAGTTCAAAATTCAAGTTTAGAACGAAATACCGATTTTAAATTTCCTATTTAAAAATTACGAATCTCAATTTAGATTTATCTTATCACTTACATTTATACGAATTTCGAATAAACAATATATCTTGTTGTCTAAAAATAATAACAGTAAAATCTTGAATAGTGTTTAGAACATTCACTTCAAAATTGATCTCGTTCAAGTTCAATAAAAAAAAAATAAAAAATAAAAACACGTTAATTTGGTCGTTTCTTTAAAATTTTTATTTTATATTTATGGATCATCAGTCTACATTCTGTATAAATGGGATCATCGCAAAATGTAAAAGGTATATTTTAATTTATGTTTAAAACCTTTACGTTAAACATATTATAATCAATATTTATTATTTATAAATATATTTTAAAAATGGTAAATAAATTTGAGCGCCCTAAAAATTATTAAAATTCATTAAAAACATAAACGTCATTACCGTTCAAGTTCTATTTGAAAAAAATATGTGACGTTGGCGTTTCGCTCACAAAATATGAACTTGCGTTCACGAACGACGATTTTTCCAAACACTAGTCATAAAGCATATAATCATATTATGACAGATAGTTATTAATATTATATATGTACAATAATAATGATAATTGTTTCTATAATGAATTAATTAAATTAAAACTCAAAAGTCATACATCTTACCATTTTTATCCACTAAACTTGTTTTAAGTAATCTGATTATAAAATGATTAAGAAAATAATTCGTGATAAAACAATTAATCAACTTAACCTCCTTTGCTCAAATTCGTTTTATTTTTTTTAAAACCAATATTGATTTATATTGACTTCAAATGTACAATAATAATATTTACTTATATTCACCTGTTCTTGTATCACGCTTTTGATGGTTAGTTACGTTTAAGTCTGATGTTTATTTTTTCATTTATTTTATTCGTTTATTTTCAGAGGCAAAGGAATAAAAGTAAAATGTAATCTCTGGTAGATCTGGTGTAATGAGCATGCACATCAAGTTACATTGATCAAAAAATACTTTCATTAATATAAGATAGAAAATGTAAAATAATATACAGTGGAATCCGCTTAATTGAGACACATTGGGTGGCGACCTATTTGTACCCATTACCCGACTGTTCCGATTAGCCGAATAAAAAAAAAAATTTAAAAATTGTAAATACATACTAAATTCATACTTTGTTTAAAAATTATTGTTATCATTATCAGTAGTACATTATACCTACTATTTAGTATTACAAATCATATAGTACATTAATTAGTTGATTATTTTATTATATTTTTCATTTATTGCAAATTAATTGATTAACATGCTTAATTTATAACATGTTAGGCTGTAGAAAATCATTCATTTTTCTTTGCTGTAATTTATTAAGACTATGCTTATTGATGAAATGTGCACAAACGTCTAGCAAAGTTGTTGGGGCATTTTCGTTTTCATCTTGCATGAAATATAGTCTCAGCTGAGTAATGCACTTTTCTGTTTCTTTAGTTGTAATTTTGACAGGTTGAACGTCGTCATCGTCATCATCATCTTCAATTTGCAGACTTCTCTCAGCAATTTCGTCAAATAATTCATCGAAATTCTCATTTTCATTGAAACACTGCACATCATCATACATTTTTTTAAAAAAACAAAACAATTATAAATTGTATAGGGTGAAACTTTTCTCCAGTTGTCAGAGACAAATTGTATTGCTTGTAGAATATTTATTTTAGAACTGATATCTATAGCACTTGTAAATTGAGTCACTAAGATTTCTTCAATGGACCTCAAAATGTATGTAACCAGCAGTCCACGGTAGTGAATTTTTAAATTCTTGATGATCTCCATATCGGTGATTGAACGAGAGAGGTGGTATTTGAAGTCAGAAACTCAAGTATGATATTTTTTAAATCTATCAAGTGATGATGTGATCCATCATTTACAACAATTAATACAATATGCCTTGATTGTTTTCCAAGCTTTTTGTCCCAGTCTTTCTATTACGACGTAAACATTGCTGATGTCATCCATGCATTTTTTATTCGCTAAATAAGAAACAGGTAAGTTTATTATTTTTATATTTTTGAAACATCTTGGCTTTGCAGACTTCCCGATTATCAACAGCTTTTTTTATTCATATTACAACAATATAAGACATCTGTTATACGATCCTTAGCTTTTTTTTAATCCTTCGAGCGTTTCACGTTTATAGCATAAAGAACCATCAGGTATCGCTCGATAGAATAAGCCAATTTCATCGGCATTATAAATATCTTCGGGAGAAAATGTTTTAAGAAAGTCCGGTAGTTTAGCTAAAATCTATTCATCAGCTCCATTCGTATCAGCATTTGATTTTTCTCCGTGAAATCGCTTGATATTATTACGACTATAAGTATTATAAAATGAAATTATAGGTTTGCAAATAATTGACAGTTAAACTACAAACATAATAAAATATGAAAAAATATCCAATTAAAAAAATTGTATTAACTTGTAATACCTTGTTCAAAAGTTTACTTTTAAAAGTCTACTTTTTTTCGTGCACATAAGTCATGTACAGTTAATAGAAGGTCGAAGTATTTAAATTTTCGTTGTAAATATCATAGACGATAAAATAATTCTATTCATATAAAACTTGATATTTTTTCGTGTAAACAGCAATGCCACAAACACTGATCTTTTGTCAGAAATTTACTATACCGAGTTTTTGTTGTTTTTTTCCTCTTCAAAGGAAAAGTAATTAAAATAAACCTATTTAAACATTATTTTGAACGGTATGAAGGAAATTACTGCAAACTATTCAATTTAAGACTTCGTTTTTGTATTTCGAAAAAATTAAATGTGAAAGGAAACCAGATAACGTTATATTTTATTATCGTTTTTACTCTAAATTTTATTTTTCTTATTCTTTTATAAAATACTATAATTTCAATTTTTAACGCGTTCCATAAATTAAGTCAGCCCGGTAATCTATTTCTCATTATCATATATATAATATGTTTCCAACGTATTATTTATTATCTTTTGTTTTATCGTGGTAAATTATTCCATAACATTTCGCTAAAGATTCTTCAAAACGGTTTGATTCATTTTTATTACTTTAAATACTTTTTAATAAATATTTATCCACCACACTTTTAAGATGAATAATAACTAACAAAAATAATGTTTATCACAAACAATAAATTTAAGAAAAATATTAACGAAGAAGTTTAATCAATCGTTACTAAAGATATCTGGAGGAATAAAATAATATATTAAACATATTATTATATAAAATAAAACAATTATTACCGACATTTAATACAGAATATGCATATAACTTCAAATACAGTTCCAAGTTTTTCGAAAAAAAAAAATTTCTCCTACTAAAATGTTGAAGTTTATATTATTAGTTGATCGTTGAAGTCTTATCAGCTACACAAATACTTATAAAAATATAGATAAATTGGTGATTGTATACCGATCCCACGTGAACAGAAATATTGCTCAACTTCGTCAAAATAGTTCGAGTCTTGAATTTTACTTGAGCAGACCAAACAAATTAGCATTTTAAGTGTCCTGTGGTTTCAAAGTAGTTTCAAAAGTGTTTAAGTTTTTGACATTTTTTTTCTTTTTCCTCTCGTCTTTACAGTTCCCCAAAATCCGACGATAAAGCTGGGTTGACTTTAATTAGTACGAACTTAATAAGGAATAATGTTTCGGTTAACAGAGTTGAAAACTTTTGCGGCGGAGTGTCCCTTGAATGTTAATACCATTTTGACTAATTCATTGAAGATTAACACCTCGCGGGACGACCGGTGTCTCTTTTTCGTTATTCTCAGCTCGAGTTTGCCGCCGTTCATCTCAGATTGAATGGGAAACAAACAAGAAACAACAATAATCAGAATGCGATGGGTAATTCCACTATAGCGTACGACGATAAAATTAAAAAACATAACACATCTGGATATAAAAGAGCATAGGAAAAGTTTTTCAAACGTAATGATTCCGAAAAAAAAAAATAAAAATAAACTTTCATTTTATTCCCACACCCAGGTGGGACGATTAAAATTTCTGCATTATACAGACGCCGCATAATAATCGTGCGCAAATTCGCGGAGTATTCAACTATTTTTGTCGTTGTAAATCTCTGAATATTTAATCGCTCAAAGGCTTATGCACTTCTTGTTTCGGTTATACTGTTATTCCCCGGAGTCGCCACAGTTGATCCACGTAATAAACGCACGTGACGCGTTCGACGATTTCATTTTTTACAATATATTTATATTTAAATGTGGAACGCGTCTAAATAATTGTCCATGACCCCAGACAATATCGGTCCGATCAATTTGTCATGAGTGTATTGTACCGTTTATTTTCTTTTCGCGCGAAGAATAAACGCGATCTTTGACCGACAGCGGAATATGATTTAAAATATTTTCAAAACGATACTTGAACTCGTAACCGTTAAGATTCGCATTTCAATACACTCGTACGTCGTACTGAGCAATATCTTCGAAAATTACAAGTGTATTTAAGAGTTTATTTAAAAGTAAAAAAAAGTTAAACCCCAACCACAGCATAGCATACATAACTGTTTCAACTAATATTTTATCTATTTTTTGCCTTCCGGTGTAATATTATTACAATTAACCGGACTAACTGACTAATATTGATTTGCAAAGTGTTATTATATTATTGCTGCACGTACTGTATTGGTTTTAAATCGATACACGTGTCGAACAGTAAAAGGTTTCAACGATAAAAAGCTGAACAAGACCAAAGTAAAACCATCTATGCATGTCTACGTCACACCTGAGCATCCGCAGTCCAACCGTGAACTTTTCCTTTTCGGTTTGGTGTCGTTGTCAAAACAATCGGATAAAAGGTTTCTCGGAAAAACATTTTCAATTTAGACAAACACGATAGTTGTGCAAAACTCAAATACAATGTTAATTAGTTCAGGTAACCTTTGTTGATTTCAATTCACTTCAAACCCTAAATACTAAATATTTTGAAAAGGATTCTGTTAAAAGCATACGGAGACAACACACTTATGTTTATCTGTTGCGATTACGAAGAACTCCAAACCACTTCCAATCCAAAGCTTGAAATGTAATTCAAAAGTTTTTTTTTCCATTCTGTTTCATTTTGTACCATGCCATTTGCTAGCTGTAAGCGAATTAAGTAAAAAGATAAATGATAATATACACAATTAAAATATCTACTTGTTTTACTTTTTGTACAGTAATTAAAACTGAAAAATAATAATGTTAAAATAATGGTTCATGTACAGTAAAATATTTGAATATTTGAAAATATAATATAAATTATGAATATTAAAGTTCCAAAAACATAATTATCTTTATCTTTTTTTTTTAAATTATATATATAAATCCTAATTAGATTCAGAAGATGGTAAATCGATTTTGATTTTCTATTTTTCTATTTTATTATTTTAGACAACATTTTTGAACAAATATCCCAATACTGACACTATTTCTGAATTTATACCAATAACTTTTACGAATACTCAGGAATAATATTATACGTAGACTATTTTCAATGAAAAGTTGATATTATTTAGGTATAACTAAAGCATTAAAAAAAAAAAAGTCTCAGGTGGTGAGACGGATATTAAGTGATTCACTATAAGGCCAAGAATAAAAGGCAATATGTACCTATTTGTTGTTGCCAAGTAAAATTTTACTATAATTCAAGTTGTAAATAAATATCACGATAAAATAATATTAGTTATCGGTTACAGTAGTAATTAATCTATGATAATGGTTTTAGATCATTTTTAATTTTTAAATATACCTGTGATAAAAAAATACGTGAAAGTACTAAATAACTAGATAAGAAAGCAAGAGAGTATGATAGGAAAAGCTGGAGGATTTGGATGAGTGACGGGATAGTCTAGATGACCAATGAACTCAAAAGAAGAATATAGCTTAATTACAATTTTCTTATTAAAATAACTGTTGAAATATTTATATTTTTGTCATTAGATATAAAAATACAAGTTATATCTATAATTAAATGCCCAAGTCATGAAATACAACATTACTCGTTTTATTAAGATTGATATTTCAAGAAACTAGATTTACCGTATGTTTTATTAGGTTTTTATTTCAAACAGAAAAATCACGAATAAAATCGAAAATGGCTTTTGTTATACGAGTACAAGAATGCTATTTTCGTTTTTGATTTTTATTGTTGCTGCATCAAATTATTTTAGTATAGATAAACTAACCAAAAAATTACTTAAAAATAAACAAAATAAAATTATTTTTATTTAAAAATTAAGATTAAAATCATTATAAATTTCACTTATCTTAGAATCTAAATACAACCAAGAAAAAATATTTACTAATACCTATGTGAAATTAAATATTGGTAAAATTTGAATTATTGTATTATTAATGGAATAACACATTTTTTTTGGAAATTTGAGTAAATATCAATAAATAAAAATCACTTAATATTATGTTTCGATGATTAAATATTTCTGAAAACATTTGTCATAATATAAATTATGACTTATATTGTAATGAGTCATTGAATAAAATTAATTATTTTTATTAATTTTACTAATTAATAATATTTATAATTTATTTTACTTAATCAAAAAAAATTCTTATCAATTTTCAACTTCCATCGATACCTTATTAATTAACTTTTAATATCAATTTATAACATACTGTATAATATTAATCGATCACAAAAAAGATTTTCAAAACTTTAAAAGTTTAGTATTTAGCTATTATCAAAATACATAGTTTATATTTTCATAAAAACCTGTGCAGAGGATTTGTAATAATTAAATTGAATACATTGTTTTCGTCACAATAATTTGCTCTTAATTAAATAAATATAAATATCTAATTATTTTTCACACATTTTCATTGTTACTCTCTTCCAAAATAGTGATATCAAATACAATTGGTTTTTTTTTGGGGGGCTATAATATACTAAAAAACCGAACTCAATGAATGATTTTTCGATAAAATTTCCAACACCATATTAAATGTTTTAATTTATTTATTTAAAAAGTTTCTTGAGTGCATCAATAGTACCTAATGCATTCGCATTAAAAACTTTAAGATAACGAAAATACCGTTTCGATGGCCCTGTAATCGTTAAAATCATAATTGTATGCGTTCGTTTTAGTACCATAACGTTCATGATTTTGAAAGCCACGGTGTACGTATTATGTAGATTAACCCGTGTGTTCGAAACAAATTATTAAAACTATCACTGAACGAAACTGTTCAGATGGAATCATCGGCGTATTAATCCGAAATCATAACACGTGGAGAATAACATTTCGAGGAATACGGGATGTGGTTTTCACGAGAATAGTATGAAATATAATCAATACCATAATAATAATATACCTATGTTTACAATATTACATTTTGCCCCGCTCGCGAATAGTTTCCGTCCGGATTCACGTCAGACTTCTTGTATTTGATTTTCCTGGAAAAAAATAAGTCGTCTCTGTAGTACATCGCGTTGCACGTCGCGCTTGAATTCATTGATCGCACTGCGGCGACCGTGGCGTGTACTTGATTTCCAACCGTTTATTAACATCGCGACCTTTCCCCTCGCTATACCACGTTATTGAATACCGCCCCAAATTAGACTGTGACCATGTTGTATCAACACGTATACAAATCGCAGAGGTACGTTTCCGACCGTAAAACCGAAATATGTTAACAATTATGGTGCGGGCACACTATATTGAATAAAAAATTTAATAATAAATATTAAAACATCAAAATTACACTGCACTGTTACGCATTGTATAGAACACTAGAATACGATTTACGATGCGTCCGTGGGCGAGTAAAATTTTCAACAACAATTGTAAAAATTGCTGTTACAAATAAGCTGCTCGTTCAACAACATCCGAGTAGAATAAAATTCAGAGCTTCGGTGGCTCGCATTCATGTTCCGATGATTCAGTCGATCCACGCATTTATATATATTTATATAATAGATGGTATCCGGGTAAAATACAATAAGTTCACGAAATTTTCGTCGAATACTATTGCAGATTAATTTACATCGATCGATATTGAAAAATAAAAATAAATAAATAAAAGAAAAAATGCTATTTTAATAATTCCATAAGCATACACGAGAAAAATTTAATAAGTCGTCACCATTTTTATTATTATTATTCTTTATTTATTGAACTTGCATGTCAAAAGTTGATCATGTATTTTAAGTTTTAAACAAAACTCACGTTTGAAAAATAAAACATATGGATAGTTAACTTTGACCTCTGAATACTGTGCACACATTTTTTTCGACAGTTTTCTCGAAACAATTGTTTTTGCTCTTGTTGTAATCAAAATCTAATACAAAACGTCCGTCACACATTAGAAAAAGCGAACAATATCCGCCGACGCTAGTCTGATTCACACGCGCACGCACGCCAATGGCTATTGGCTACCCGGGGCATCCGACCGAAATAATCCTCGGTGTGTTTCCGTTCGAGTATATACGTGCACAAATTCGTAAGCGATCCGAAATTCGTGTACGTTTAGCGTTTTATTTTTATTTATTTCACTTTTTTTTTTCCTAACACGGAGGAAACACTGCACAGCCCCACGGTCTAAATCCGATCCGAACGCTGCGTGTAATAATATAAACACAGGTGTTTATTATAATACAAGAGACGGACCGATCTCGCGCGGGGGTGAAATGTACAGGCAATACTGGTAAATTCGATTATGAAGTACTTCTCGAGGCGATATTTTCATTTTTTTTTTTTTTCTTCTTCATTTTTCCGTCCTGCAGCGTGTATGGATTTCCCTTCGGGTACAAGGCGGTTACAATCAGGTCACGTTTATAATGAAACGGTCAATTTTATGGAGGATAACCTCTCTCCTGCCCGCCGCGACACGACACGACAGAGTCGGAAAACGATGAAGAGATGACGACGAGAGGAGGGTGTGCGAGTGTGTTCGCGCGCGTATGTGTGCACTCGCTAGTGTGCGTGTGTGTGTAGGTCGTCAAGGAACGGGCGGAGGGGGGAAAGGGGGTGATTGGCGGCGGTGGGGTGGCAATGGTCGTGAAGACCAGGACGTGGGGTGACAGGGGGCGGGAAGGACAACGCGCGCGTATAAACCGTATTTGGTTATTGCTTTCGGGCGGCTGGTGGCACGTAAGGGCGTTTGTTTGTAATGGAAGCGAAACTGTCCCCTTAAATAAGGTTTATCATTAAATTTATTGGCATTATCTTATGAGTCAACTGCGCGTTTACGAAACGTCCCGCCCGGCTGCTGCCGCCGCCGCCGTTCTCTCCAATAACTCAAACCCATTTGTTTCTCTTCCCCTCCGCCACAGCCCCTTCCACTCTGCCGCCCACCGCCCGTCTCTTTTCTTCGTCTCAACCCCCTCCCTTTCACATCGTTCGTTCTATTTATACACGTTTATCTCTTCTCTCTCGCGCACACACGCACACACACACACACGGTTCACTCTCCGTTTTCTCTCGTGTACACCGCCGCCGTGCGTGCAAACAATCCGCAACATTAAACCGATCAGTCCGCGTGCGTATAGTTTTAATTATTTGAACACACACACAGTACAAGACGTGTTGTGTACCAATCGAATTTAATCTCGGTATTTAAATGTGTCTGACTCTCAACCCTCACGCCGACCGCGCCAACGTTTCCTATAATAGTCCGCGGATCTGCCTTGTTCCCAGCCTCGGGCCCAATATGCGAACGCTCCCTCCGCCATCTCTTGGACCCCTAAATGGACTCCGAATAAGCGAAAGGGATGGAAAAAAAAAAAGACGCCCGTGATCTGTGAAACCGTACTACCCACATAATATTCATACATGTGCCGGGTCGCACCACAAGGTTACCGAGTTAACGGTTTCACCTTTGTTCGGGGCGTACATGATATTTCAAAGGTCCACACCGATATTATGCACTTATTACACCATAAATACACAATTTCTTTTAGTAAGATTTCATACTGACCGTTTTTTTTTTTCGTCTAATGAAAATAAATAAACACGTACTATGTACGTACGTAACGCATGTGTATAACTGCGATGTAGGTTAATGACGCTCCGCAAACGTACTCGTGATTCACACGACGTTTATTTACACGTCAATTTTGAAATTGCCAAACGAGCGAGTGTAAATGAAACAGAGTATTAGTACCTATTAACGTATAATAAACTATAAGGAAAATTGTTAAATACACGTATACACACACACACACGTGCAGGGTGCTATTTTAATAGCATTGGTCCCACATGAAATTAACTGTACATACTCCGACGACTATATTATATTATTACTTAAAAGAAGAGTTTAATCGTTACAAATTTCGTTGTACATTATTCATAAAGAATTACGAAATAGCTCGAGGAGATGTTCGCATTGAGTCATGTTTATAAATTGGATAGATTTTGTCAAAGTTCGTTTACAATTTAAATGTTTCAAAAAACTTGGACAAACTCCACGCACCACATGCGTTATGCCCATTTCGTTTCAATATTTCTCAACCGTACGTACAATATCTTTGCGTACGTCAACTATGGTGATGTGTTCGAGTATAGATTTCACGATAATTGATTGAAAAATAAAATAATAAATAAGCAAAGAATATTTATAAAATAATTTCTAAAGCGCAACATTCGTCAATTTAAGTAACTGTTGAGGATAATCGATGGTATTGACTTATTATACTTGGTACAGACAACAGTTATGTGGCATTCCCAGACCTTTTTATTGGAGTGGGGTAAACTTCATACGTATATTCACATTTATGTATTTTCCTAATGTGAAATACAATAAATAATAAATAACAAAAATTTAAAGGAAAAAAAAAGAGTATAGGGAAAGGACAACTACCCCCCTGAATCACCACTGTGATAACTTTATTCCTACTTTATTATAATATTTTTTTGTGAGCACCAATTATAAAAGTAGGTACTACAATCTCAAACTAATATGCACAACTTTTCCATAATAATAATGTTTATTTGACCGAGTTTTAATACGTTTTAATAACTATGAAACGTATAAGATTACATGGCACCCACGTTACCGCCGAGCAACACCTCGAAATCGGTGACGATGGAGACTAATGAGAAAGAGTATCGATACGTGTGGACATTTTTCTACAAATTTGTTGTTTTGAGGTACAAACATAAAGAAATAAAGAAGTACAACAAAAATAACACGATGACGATGATATAACGTATTCGTGTACTGGACGATATTTTGTTTAATCGCGTTCAAATACCAACTCCACGTGCACGTTACGGATAAAAACGCTTTACGTATTGTATTCGTTCGCCTTATGAACCGTGTACGGTTCGAGTTTTCGCAGAAGCGAGCACCTCGGGCTGCAACCGGAGCGTATTGATTAGCGATAACAATATTGGATTAAACGGGCGGCGGCGCGGGTGTGCGCGTTGAAGAGATGGGAAAACGAAGAAAAGGATTTTCACAGGCACTACACCGTGTTGGCGTGTACACACACACACACATGCGCGCGCAGTTTCGGAAGTCATCGCAATAGAAATAGAAGTTGTATAAGAAGAAGTAGTAGTAGTGGTAATAGTACAGTAGAAGTATTTGTAGTAGTAGTGTAGTGTCGCGCTCGGTCCATTTCCTTATCGTGCGTGCAGCAGGGTGTGTACCGTGTACGAATGCAAAGGACGATTTGCCCGCGAATAAAAAAAAAAAAAAAAAAAAGGAGGGAAAAAAGCCATCTCGCAAACGGTCACCCATTATGTATTTACGTGTACACGCACACGCGCACGCGGTTTATGTGCAGAGACCGTGTGCCGAGGACGTTTACGCGGTACATGCGGATCGTCGGGCGCGCGCTATTATTTTGGAGGGCGCCTTTTTATTTCGGGCGAAACTTTCCCGTAAATGAAAAGGCGACTGACTCGTAGAAAATAACGCCGCGCTCGGCCCGGTCACATCTACACCATCCGTACCCCGTACCGTACCGGTCGACGTGCGATTGCGTGTATGCGTTTAACGGTCGCGCGGAAAAGTGTACAATAATAATATAAAAACAAACGATGGTCCGAGAAAAGGTCGTCCGCGAGTTTTACGACAATCGGTGTGCACGACGCACAATGACGATAAGTCACATTCCCCGGGAAATCGGCTCTTTCGTGAAATCGGGTTTTAAAATAAAATAAAAGCCCCCCCCCCCCCCCCGTCGTTATTTCCATCGCACCGCGGTGTACGCGCGTTGCTCCTACGCGTGCGACGCGTATCTACAATCGGAAGTGATCGTCGTTCGATAAAATACTATCCCGTCTTGCATTTCAAACGTCGCTTTGCTGCATTACGCGCTGTTCTCGGATTCGATAACAAGTTTCATTGAATCGTATAGATTTGATATGCCCCCCTCCACCCCGTATGTATACGTTCTCGGTGGGAAATCGTTTTAAAACTATTTAACCTGACTATTTCAAGACCGACCGAAGCACGTTCGTCATATCCACAAAATACCGACTCTCGGGTTCTGATTAACCAATTTTATGGGCCCAATACGATTACATTGATCGATTGATTGATTGATTTATGAGTTAAATCATGAACAATCATTGTATACTTACAACAATATTGTTTAATATACAAAATCAATTATTCGATATACAATTTTTTAGTCTGTCTAATTAATATTTAAAATTAAGTATACTAGTAAAAACTGAAAAATTAACTTTTTTTTAAAAAAAATAAAACCCTCATTTTTTCTTGATCTTAATAATACTTAAAATAACTTAATTTAAATAATGATAAGTTAAATTTGATGTATTTTTTTTACAATTTTCTTGTATCATAAATATATTCCAGCTGGTCAGCGGAATTGTTCAATATTTGATGGGAAGTAATTAAGCTATGCAATTGAAACCATTCTTTTGTGAAATTATCGAAGTCCAATACTAGTTTGTCTTGCAAACATTGATAATAAAAAGGAACGAATTTCATTATTGTCAAAATTGAGAAAAATGCTTTATAAAAATGTGATTTAATGCACTCATAACAATTTTTAGAATTTTTGGAAAAATACACTAAAATAGTGATCTTAAAATAATTTTTAACATTAAATAAGATAGTTTTGTTGTCATATAAATTCTTACTCTAATTAATTACTTGTATAAATGTGTTATTAATCGTCTTCTATATTTGTTCGTCCCGTAATTTATTTCACAAAAACAACAATTCAATTAGGATTTAAACATTCGTCATAGTTTTACATTTTGTTTTTTATGAATTCAATAAATAAATAAATCAATAGTAACTACATTTTTATCAGATTTTATTCATTTACATATAAAAATGACTTAAAAATATTAAAATGCCATAAAAATATTTAAAAATGCTCTAAAAATTAAAAAAGCCTTAAAATTACAAATAACTGCGAAATTAAGGTTTAATTTTTCAATTTGTTGATTAATGAATTTAACGTTGTACTTGTAAAGCAATGTTTTCGGACATTTAGAAAAAATGTAATTTGTATTAAAATCCGTTCTCTAATTTTAATTTATTGATTTAATTATCAACTTAATTTATACTTTGATTTTCTTTATATAAAAATCTACATTATTTCTTTACTACTAATTTGCATTTATTTAATTCATATATAAATGTATCAAAAATCACAAATTTATGAACACTAATAAACTGCGTACTATGCGATCTTATCGTTTTTCTTCTGAATCAATATCGTAAACGAGTAAGTGTCAAATTGTTTAAGCCCTTTTATTTTATATTCTTATACTTAATATTCTTAATTAAAAGTCCTGAAATTCACCAAAGTTTGCGTTCATTATCGTCAAAATGTTTTTGAACATACCCCTTACGAAATCTATTAAGTTCTATAAGAGCACTATTGAAAATAAGTTTTCCATTGAACCCTAATCAGTAGTAACAATAATAAATATTATTGAATTCTATCTGTTTATTGATAGAAAATTATCGGGCACAAATTAGGATTTTACACTGCAATATAATTTTATATGATATAAATATATATAAATGTAGTGTTTAGTATAACTTTTTTCATTCCATTTTTGTTAATTATATTATCATAATTTTGTTTTTCCCAAATTATGATGAAAATATGTACAATTAATTATGTTTATCTGTTGTCAGTGGGCTTCTTTTCCGAATGAACCTAGTGTTAATATTTTATTTGTACCTGCATAATAAATACAGCATCATCGATTCTACATTTTAACATTAAAGTTTGTTTCTGTTAAATTTAAAACAATTATATTTTATTGTACTCTTATAAGTGAAGCCAAACCCTAGTAAACAGTGGTATGTACAATTAATTGTTGAGAGAATTACAACATCACTTTTGGATGACTGTAAGCTTTTAGCGAACAAATTACGACCGTATTACACAACAATATAAATACGTCATTTATGGACCTTCAGCGTAAACACCGTAGAATGACACGTAATACACCGTTCGAATTCCGAGACTCACGTCTAGAAATGGATCATGTAAAATCCTACTGCATTTAATCACCAACTAATCGGTATAAACAGATCATTGACCCTGGCAGTCGGCACCTAAAACTTAATTTTATAAAACACAAATTATAACGTTTATTAGTGACTGTAATAATTAATGAACGTTGTCGAAGATCCGAAATTCGTGATTTATAAGTATGACACCAAAAATTATTTTTTTGTTTTTTAGTTTAAACGCATGAAATTAAAATCCATGGTGTTATCAACTCGTTTTCTGACGTTATTGACGAAAGGAGTGACGGTTTTCAAAGTGACTGAACCGGTGTCGCTTATACAGTAGTAGATCTCTAAGCGTTAGTCTAGAATACCTGATAAATCCGTTCTATTCGTCCGTTCATCTTTTCGTTTGTTACCAGTGCATGGTTACGATTGTCGATGTTATAGGATGTTAAATTATAATCTGTGCCAGCCACTAATGACAAATAAGTACCAATATGCGAAAACTTCATTAAAATATTTCATTTCTTTATATTTCTACACGTACACATATAATACAAGTTACCAGATTTGTTTTTGAAGACTTTTATAAACCGAAAATCCGAGGTTCAGTATGCACACGGTGGGAAGGAGATATAAAAAAATTCTACTTTTTTTTAATTTATTTTTCTCATTCTCCACGTGCATAGTTAAACATGTACACACACACGAAAAACATTTCGTACGCGCGTCCACGTGTAAATTTCGTCGAATATATATAATCTAGACGATCGCTCAGCAGGGTGAAAAACACCGAATCCTTTCATGAGATATACGCGATCACGTGAAAACGCACACCGCCGTAACGGTCGGCCACTCGTCACACAGCGGGGCCGTTGCCAATTATTATTATTATTATTATCGTTTATACGGCCGTCCGTCACGCGGCGAGAGAACTAGCTGAGAAAACCAATGCACTTAACCCCGGACCGCAGCGATGTACATAATAAAATACAATAATAATAATAATAATAATAATAATAATAATATATTATTATTATCACACCCGTGCTCGGTCGTCCTGCCGCGCGCATGTCCGTCACCACTTTTCCATTCGTATCGCTATTATTATTATTATTAGTTTTTTTTTCTCTGTTTCACCTCCTTGTCCCCCCCCGGCACTTCCATATCCGCACTTTTCCGCAAGCTCGCTTTTATTAATATTGTGCCCGACGCGTCTGTCAACGTGTTCGGCGCGCTCCCGTCGCTAATGGACTGCCGCCGTCGCCGCGTCCTGTCTCTTAATTGAATCCTTTCAAGGCTTATTACGTGCCATTATCTTTAATTCCGCAGCGGACCCAACCCTTCTTCCCTTACACTCCCTCTCCACAGGTGCTGCGAAGGGGCCCCGGTGCGCGTACGTACGGGCCGGCTGGAACCCGTTAAGCGGTTCCAAAAACAAAAGGGTCCGCGCCCCGGTCGACGCAGCCACGACCGTTGCGCGCGTGCTATTACAACGTCCGGCCAACGAGATTTCGCGGAAGTAAACGTCGGCCGGACGACCTGACCGACAGCGGTCCGGCAACGATGTGTTAACTCGCGTTCCGACCCGGGAAAACCGTCGGAGTGCACGGTCGGTGAACACGGTTGTACGCGGCCTCGGGAGACGGGACAGATGAACAAACGTCCGGCAAAAGGGCGGCACACGCGCGTACCACTGGTACCGGAGGACGAGCGCGGGACTTTTTCCAACGTTTTCGCGCAACTCCCGATTCCTTTTCCCGTCCGTCCGTTCAATTTCGTCTCTCCCTTTCGCCACGAGTTACCAAATTGTTTTCCCGCCGGTAAACGCCCTTGACGGTAATCGATATTACCGGACCGGATTTTTCAGGCGCCTCTCGCTGACGAACGTTCCTCGTAGCTTTCAAGCATATCGAACCATTTCGATTCGAAAAAAATACAAATCAAAATAAAACTGTCCGTAAATGTACTTTCCTACTCTTCGGTTAGTCGACTCGTATTTTTTCTCCATACGCCGTTTTTCTCCCCGTTTTGGGGCATTTCGCTCGAGCATTACAAGCTGTTCACGGCGCGTACTTGTTCGCGGAGATCGTTATTCAATATCGTCCATATCAAGATGGACTGTTGCCATTAGGATAAGCTTGAGAATCTATAAATATTTATAAAAAAAAAAAAAAAATAACTAAATAAAACATATGGTTAGTGGAAACCGTTAGGAAATGAAACCATAAAAAAATAATAATAATAAATATATGTAGACGCTATGACGCTGAACATTCCAAATATTCGTCGGGAAAATGGAACAACGAAGAAGAAAATAGGAACTCTGATCACAGATAAATCCTGCTGTGGGCGTTGAACTTCTTACGGCTGTAATATGTCACTCGTGAAAATTTTCATAAACTATATTATCACCAACCGAGTGCAGAACACTGACCGATAGTCGGGATTTATGCGGCACAATTTCGCACTTCGATTCAAATAGTGAAACAGTACGATACACGAGCCGTTCTTAAAACAATTAATGTTTGCACAACGTTTACGATACGCGAACTTTTGCGTACAACGTATGCATGGAGCCCATAGGTAACTTTTCAGGGGGGGGGGGCAAAATAAAAAAAAATTCATACATAAATTATTGTTGTATAATATAATTTAAATTAATATTGTAATTATGCATAAATTACAGTACATAAAAAATTATCAGTGGTACCTATGCGTTGTTAATACGATAAAAATTGTGTATTACTTATAGCATTGAGTATGTTTATACTTATTTCATATCTTAATAGTTAAACATTTTATTTTATTAAATTATAAGTTCATATTATTTTTTCAGGGGGTCAAGTGCCCCGTCTTGCATCCTCTCAATGGGCGCCCATGAACTATAGTGTATGCTTGTGTTAACTACGTACATAATTATAGTATACAGCAGTTACACGTATGAGAAACACATAAAGAGCACGTCGTAGAGAATGTAGGTTTGTCACCGTCATCCTAAACTAATTTGGAATACGTTTCGAACTCTGCACCGAAGGGTATAATTAAATGCATGGTTTTTTCTTCGGAAAACATTTTTACAGACTGTAGAGTAAAAGTTTATCAACTATAAATTGGTTGCACTAAAATATTCTGAGCGAATGTTGCAAGGTCTGGAGAAAAAAAAAAACAAAAAATACAAACACCGAATAAACCTTTTAACGGTAAAGTTTGTAAGTCATTATATGCTATCAGTACTTTTCTTTGTGCTATTATATCTACATGCATATCAAATATAATTTTATTTGCAACAATTAATTAAGATTTATAAACCATAAATACAAATAACATAATATGTGACACAAATTTAGGTTGTAAGTAGTGATCTTATATAATATTACAATAACTAGTATCTCTATTGTTCTATAATGCATTTTCATGTTTCTACGATAAAATATTACAATTTTTTTACCATTTTAAATATGAACATATTATTATATTTAAATTGTAACAAACGGCTAACGGGTCATAACCCAGAACCGTAGACACGAGGGGGTAGAGAGTTAACCCTCCCTCATTTTGTATTACGTTGAAATATCCATCGTCCGAGTAAAACACAAACGAATACATTTTTTGCAGAGTTTTAAACAAATGGTAAACCACCGGTTACCATTCTTCAATTTTCGATTCAAGCAGCATGTCGGTGGACTATTTTTCATCAACAGTGACAGTCGTACTTTCACCAACAGGTATAAATATTGAACTTTGATGCCGTAGACGAATTAAAACCGAGTATGTAGGCTTCAAAGTTCTTAACGTGATGACAATTTGTAATAACGAACCGTTCGGAAAATTATTGAACTTAATAATTGATTAACTCTGTGTAATTTACTTGTTATTTTGGCGTTTCCGTAGAACTATTTTATCTGGATACGGTCTTACATCCCTATGTCGTACGAATGTATAACACTAAAGTAGTATTTTCAATAAATCGTGTTTCTTTGACATAAAGATTTGCATATGTTTCAACAGTCCCTTCAAAATTAAATCATAGTTGACGTGATTTTCAGCATATATTCAAAGGAGTTATAAATAATTAAAAATAAGAAAAACACATTTTCAAAACACCGCGGGAGAAAGTAGACTGAACTGTTGGCAGTGATGAATAAACATAGTGATACAATGTTCCACCTAAATGATATCCTAAATAAATTAGCAACCAGATCGAGATAACTAAGATTGATGTAATATGTAAAGCGATTTAATGATTAAAATATTGTTTTGACTTTTTAAATTTTTAAATGAAGTAAATAACAACATTATAAATATTTTTGTGTATTTGTATAAACCTTAACCCCTCCTCTCTCAATTTAAAATCCTGACTACGCCACAGTCATAGCCACTTAATTTCGCCCTAGATAATGAAAGACAACAAACTATTTATCGTGTAGGAATAGACTTCAACTACAAGCCGACTCCACAAGTTGTTATGGCAAATCTTCTAATGACCTGAAAATTCTTATCTCTATCCGCATTTACCGTATTACATAAACGATTTTAAGCTGCAGTATAACTTGTATGCACTTTTTGCGTTTATCTCAACTCGGGCTATAGATTAGGCTATAACGACCTAGTTTCGCTTATTCCCTATTATTGAATTATATTATTGATTTAAATAATTCACGGTGAGTATACAAGCAATACAATGTTAAAATTCAATTTTATGAAAACAAATAAATGCATAAAACATAAACAAAAATAATATTTATATTACATGACGGATATGAAAAATACGATTTCCTTGACCGATCATAAAGTTTCTTTTTTCTTTTTTAACCCTTTGTGATATAAAAAATACACGTTTGTCATTAAAAAATATACTGTTGTTTACTTTACTTATCCCGCATATACCGTTGAGAACATATGTTTTGAATTACACATCAATGAGTGCCGGTGAAAAAACAGCAATATACACGATCAGCAGTTCGTAGTATACGTTTATACTGAAACTGGGTCCACAAAAATATGTGTTTTTATTAAAGACCGACTAAATAAAATATAACAAAAAAAACCTAATAAACATTAAATTTAATGCGTAAAGACATATTACGAATGTAAGCTTTCTAAAAACTGCCATCTCGCACAGCGCACTACTATATGTGTGCACAAATATAACGCATTTGTATAAAATATGTCGGTACACGCGATATTACGACGCGCATGTAAATATGAATATGTTTAAAATTCAGACGCTCGGGAAATAAAACACAACCGTGCTCCACTGCCGTGGTACGAGATTAACATTTGAATAAAGTTCATAACGTAAGCTTACCTGTACGTTCAGTGTGAGTGTACATATTTTTTTTTTTTTTTTTTACCAACAGATCAAAGCACGGTAATATGCGATTTGTCTTTTTCCGTTAAGTTTAATAGTATTGAACATAAAATCGTGTTTATCAATGTCGAGAAACGAATCTATACTCGTGTCTACTCTTTATCGATAATTTTTGTATCAATTGTATCGGAAAGACTAACCGAATGCAAATCATCATCATCGCAATCAGAACACTGTTACGAGTGGACATCTATGTACAATACTTAAAATTATTCTCACTGAAATCCCTGAATATCTCTATAGTCTCAACGATGTCGATAAGTAATTGGTCCACACAGCACACTCGAAACTCGACAGCAGAATTGTTTTTCTTTAAAATAAAAAACATACCAGGCCTTGGAATTTTCTTAAGTCGTGAATCTTTGACGAATCATGCAAACTGTTAGCTATTATATAATTTCCATCCGTAAAACACTAAAACATGACTCGTTGTATTGGAAAAAAATGTAAACGAACGTTTTAAATTACTTTCAAGTTGTTATCGTACGGTTATAGTTTCATTACATGCAGTGAAATTGAAACACGACCATTTCGCGAAGAGTGTTCCATTCGTTTTCGATCACCAACCCAACGGGACGACGAATGGAACATTTTTTACGTGAAAACCACCCTGGTAAAATCCCTATACACAGTACCATTATGTTCAGTTGACGGATTATCTGAAAAAATTATAATTGAGTGAACCAACTCGTATTAATCCGACGAGAAAATTGTCTGTCCGCAGTATTTACAGCTGCTTACTGCGACCCCGGAGATGAAACCAGATTTTTTTTTTTACATTTCAGTAAACTGAATGTTTTAAAATATAATACATTTTACAATTTTACAAGTTTACGATCGTAGTTAATGTGATTAGAATAGATTTCTTGTCCGCTTTAACGCGCATCATTTCTGAACACCTCCGCGGCACATTGTAATCGACAACGTAGGCACCACTATTATGCGTTGTGTTCCGTTTCGCACGTTTCGTACAGTTTGTAACGGACGGAGGACGAAAAAAAAACGATTGTGAAACCGCTCACCGATCATCATCCCGCGGCGGAATCATACACCGTTTTACTTTTATGTTTAACACATTTTCCGTAGACGCCGAGTGGTTTGCGGCGTGGTATAAACCGCATACCGTGTAATGCGCCCAGTACTTAATACATATCCATAATATTCCTTAGCACCGTCACCGGTGTCGTGTAGAGTTTTACGTCCACCCATTTGGCTTTTATGAGAATCTACTTCGTCAATAGACGTTTTTTTTTTTTTTTTTTAATAGTCCGGTAACATTTGTTGTCAGCGAAAAAATATCATGCCATCGATTCGAAAATGTCTTTTATCATTCAGGCTACTTGCATTTTAATCATTATACTATTCAAAACGATCAAATAATAAAAAAAAATCCAGACATTAATGGCATCATTGGAAAAACTATGCTTACACAATAAAAACTCACCACATGATGCATTTAACTTAAAAATGAATCCTAGATAAAATGAAGAAAAAATTATTGTATCTACGGTACCTACGACGTATGATACATGGTTACAATAGTCGGAGTTAATCTGGTATTGCATCGGATGTTAAACCACTCAATAAGTGTCTTTCCCAGTCAATTCGTCGTCAATTTGATGTATTTTGACTATTGTTTTAATGTTACATGTTTGATTTATTAATTTACTCACTATTCTCATTTTTTTTGTAATTATTATTTCTACTTGTATTACAGATAAACCGAAAAATGTCATATGCATAAATAAATAATTCGAATCGAAATACATTTTCGAATGAATCGTTTATTATTATTATTATTTTTTTTTTTTTTTTTTTTATGCATGAATTGTCATTAAAATGTAAATAATAATAATTTACCGTTTATTTTTTGTATATATTATACGATTGTTTTCCTGTCACTCCCCTGCTGGTTTATTATCTCTTTCCGAACAAAGAGCAGGCACTAGATTCCTTGATAGGTGGTTGTTGAAGGGTACCTAGACTCACCTCCATGATTACTATTACTGTCATTCAAAATACTCCAATGAGCAACTCATTCTTCTAGAACATTCTTTATATCCCATATCACCATGAACTGTTTAATTAATGAGCCATTAAGAAGAATTAAATCGAATATCATTGCCGATCCAACCTTCACTATTTAATATTGTATTATTTATATTATAATTATGACTAACTTATAATATTCTATCATAAATTTGTATTCGGTATATATTTTAACTTTATACTTGCATGTACATTTGCAGCGGACTTGCTCGTATACAAATAAAAATAAATAAATAAATAACTATTTACTTAAATCATTTAACACAATGTGATAAAAATTATGTTCCGACTATATCGAACAGAACTATAGGCACTATACACGAAACGCCCTTAACTTGTATTGTTTTACACGAGTAAAAAAACCTTAAAAAACCGTTAAAACAAATAATAATATAGTAATAATAATAATATTATAAACAAATAAACAAAACCACTGACAAGAGCTGTTAAACTTTATACTCGTATTATACATTCTACAGTTGCTTTTATAGGTTATTAAAACTGGCGGACGGACAGGAATAATCATAATAATAATATCTTAATCACAAACAGCAAGAGCCATTATTGTCATCGATAAAAATATTATGTATAATAAATTGTGTGCAGTAGGAATAATTGGTAGCGCTTGGCGTGTGCCATGAATTAACCGCAGCTTGTTGACGTCAAAATCAAAAATCCTTAGATTGCTGCGGTCTTGCGGCTGTTGTTGTTGAAATAAAGTTTTACCCCGTTGTCGTTCTGCTAAATACTTTTGTTTACGGCAACTTGGCGAGTACATCATATAATATTATTCCCTTTTTCATGAATCGTGGACCGCCGCTATCGTTGGACTAGGACTAAACGACGATGGTTTTGTCATGAACATTGATAAATTATGGCCAAACGGTATAAGCGTTAAAAACACTTTTGGGAGAGAAAAAAATTAAACTCCAAACGTATTATACGACTCTGAAAGTATATTATGATTATAATTATGATGATTATTTTATTATAATATGCACAGAGCGAGCCAATAAATTATCATCATTGTCTTGATAATTATTATACTGGACCACAGTGTATTTATAATTAATACTATTTCATTACATAACATTGCTAATTGAATACATTGAGTAATAACTAAAAATAAAATAAGGCTTGAATTTTGAAACATTTTTTTCTAATTTGGCGTGAGAAAAAAAATAGTTCCTCTAAAAATGTAAACCGTGATCCTGCGGGTACTGGTTTTTATGTGGTTTACAGTAATTGTTTTAAATACATGTTATCAAACTTTTTTTCCCGTATTATTTTTGCTCTTTTAAGTTGAAGTTTGTTTTCAAATTAATTAGATATCCTTCACCCATTCGTATCCAAGAGTATATATAACGAGGGATCATTTAATAAGTTTAATAGAGAAAATGTCTATTATAAAATTAAGATATTATAATAATTATAATTATAATTATTATTATTATTATTATTATTATTATTATTATTATAATTATAATTATTTTAAATAGATTGAAATGTAGATTTTTTCAGAATTCTTTTTTTGTCACCATAGTTTTTTTATCATAATCAAGAAGATTCTTGGCACATAATGATCTACAGCACTGAAACAAGAGTGAGTAAGTCACACGAAATAAACAAACTGTAGAGCAGCGTTTTATTTTTCAAATTGTATGCGGTATTTAGCGCAGTGGTTTTTAACAGACATCATATCAAAAGAGATGTTTTTGAATTGTGATAAGAGAAGATATATAATTTGAAGTGTATTTAAACCTAAAAACTCTATAAAAATGAAAATTGAAATACAAGCACCCTTCAGAGTAAAACCATTCCAATGATCATCACAATTGTTTCGAAAAGTTTCAACTGTACACTTATTCTATACCTATTATTCAATTGTGCATTTTTAATTTTATTTTTAGAGGTATATCAGACGTTGAAAAGTATTTTGCTCCGAAATAGGTTTAAAGCTTTAAAAAGGTTGAATACCATTTGCTCGATTGCGACAATAAGTCCGAAAAAATCCGTGATATAAATCCGTTTATAAACGCGTGATTCTACAGTCATAGTTTAGATACACACCGCCGCAGCTGTAGTTCGTTATGCCCGTGCAGACGCCCACCTACATATCTTACACCTCCTACAGACTGCTGTATACCATTAGTATGTTACATTATCCGCGGTGTTAATCGTAAATTACTATCGTTTTTTCCCCGTTCGGAATAACAAAAAATGAATAAATAAATTGTATCCAAACAAATCGGTGCCCGAACGAGCGCGTGTGAATAGTGTTTTGTTAATTAAATTAAAACCTCTTCGTGGGTTGTTTATCACGCGGTTGATTTAGTAGTAACACTGAATACCACTCGAAACAGATAAACGTCAATATATTGAAATATTCCGCAATCAATAGTGGTAAAATATGCTTTACGGTTTAAAAAAAAAAAAAAAAAAATCACAGTTTATTATACTCGTAAACTCACGGACGATTGGATACAACGTTTTATGACCTCGGCCCATATTTGTATATCCCAGTGTTTACGATTGTTGATTTCAAAATTCGACTTGTATACTGTACGTTTCCTCCGATAACTTAGCATCGTTTGAGTCCCGTGTGTCACGTCGTGTCGAACGTTCGAGTTTTTAATATATGTATAGTATTTTTACCTCTCCCTTCCCACTGATCGCGACGTTTTCGCATAATCGTATGTACAGTCGTACTTCTATGCAACGACATTAATATTTATACACGCATTTGTTCGACGCCGGAAACTTTTGAAACGTTTAATCGTTTTTCTACTCGGTTTGTTCACGTGCATAATGTAGACGCTGCGAAATAAATTCAAAATTTCATCCGGATATTATATTTTTTATTCCGTTAACGGTGCAAAGATTTATGCATCTTTACATAATACAATAATGTTATTCGTCACGATAACATTTCACTCGCACACCGTATCGTTTGTGTTCGGCGCCCAGGTTCAATTCTTTTGTAAAAATGACATAATAATACGACTACACCAACAACGGTATCGGAATTGTTGTCCGCTTCCACTCGGGTTGCGGACATAAGGTCGTTTAACATATTAACTCTTCCTAAATTCGATACGCCGGGTGTACGGAAACTGCGTCCACAGCATCACACAGTAGTGAAAATATTGTGAATTTCTCGTTTATGTCGGCGACCGTTTTTCGACAAAATTTTGTTCATCGGTACTCGAAATCTTTTGATCGACCGATTCCGCCGACTTACGATCGTATCTTATACTTTTTCGACAGAAACGTACCCAACATAGTGTTATTTTTTTACCGTATCTTCGACGGATTCAGTCCAACTATATATTATATATACTCATATATACCATATAGGTATGCATTTAATGTTGGTTTTATCGCACTCTGTACACGTACAATTTCAAAGTTGAGTATAATGTTTTTTTTTTAGAAAGTGATTTAATGCAGTTAACGACATCTTATTTTTATTATTGATATTAAACGCATTCATCTAATAATCTCGTAAAGAGAGGTCGAATATTGATGCGGATATATCAGTACAATATAATAATATAACCATTCGGTGGCCAAGTGATAAAATCGAATTTCGGAAGCAACCACAATGTTCGTTTGA
>JASXSY010002029.1:0-94292 GCA_034509805.1 Sipha maydis
TTGATTGCACTAGTTTTCTATAATTATTCTCATGATTATAAAGAATGAAAATACCAAAATACAATGTAACGTTTCCTCCGAAAAATATTTTTTCTAAAAAATTCAATAACTACAGGAGTTCTATAACAGACCCAATATTATATCACATAAAAAAAAATCAAACGTCTATAATGGTTTATTCATGTCTTGTGAGTGGATAGACAATTAACGAAAGAAGTTTTAGTCAAAAAAATAAAAAAAAATATTCATTAGGAAGATCAAAGACCCAATGTATGGATGTTGTAACTCATAACAATAAATTTAAAGGGATTCAAAATTTGACGATGCATATGAGAGAGCAAAATTGAGAGTAGTGACAGTGGTGGCTCTTAATTGGTCGACAAACTAAAGAAAAATAAGAAACTTTGTTCTTCATAATGAGTAGCTATAGTTAACAAGAACAATTAAATCTATGATTAAATATTATGCTAATTATGACACATGTAATATTATCAAAAATTCAGAAGATTTCATTAAGGTACCCAACTTTTTTTTTATTGATATTTAAATTTTAAAAATCATATTATTGTAACCGATTATTTTTGTGAAATATAAATATAAACGATCAGATTTTTTATTTCAATAAGTATAACTTCTTGATAATCATACCTAGTTAAAATGAGTAATTAATTTTATGAGAATTTTTAAATCAGAAAAAATAATCTGACTGACTATGCTATAATAGATAGCAATTATAAATTATAATACTTACAGCGACTTTAACGTTATTTGTAAAGCTACAGTATCAATGGTACCATTATTCATTGGAGACTTACATAATATTGTGATGATTTCAATAAGTCCACCTGGTGATTATTTTTAAAGTCTGTCGAATTTCGTGTTAATTGCAAAAACACCACACTACACGCAATGGAGTAGCAAGGGTATGACGAACCGTGCCTACGCTAGTGGCACGAATTGCAAAGGAGCACAAAATTGTGCAAAAGTCGTATTTTATTTTACCTTCAAAACGAAATTTTTCTAACAAAATGTTTGAAATGTATAGATATTTGTCTAACTATACACACTACGTGTGAATTTAACAATGAAATTATGAAAATAGCGCAAGGGAATTAATTTAGAAAATTTCATATGAAGAAATTATCGATAAATTCAACAATCTATAAGTTATATTCTTAAAAAAATTAATAGTAATATTAATGGTTAAAAAACGATCATAGCATTAAATTTTTAATTGGAAAAAGGAATTTTTTTCTAAGTTTGCCAGAGGCACTAGCGGGTCTTTCTACGCCGCTGACTACACGTAGAGGACAAACAATTATGAGTAGTCTGAATTTGTATGCATTTATATATTTGTAATGAGTGTATGCAGTTTGATTGAAACAAGAAATGTGGATGATTTTTGAAACAGAGAATGTATAGGAAAAAGTTTATTTTGCATATCAATGCATAATTAAGGGATATTAAGCATATTCGAAGAATTTGCATATTTAAGCATATTTTGTATAAAAGTTCTGAAACCAATTGTTTTATTTTTCATATCACAGTATAAACTAAATTATGATTTATCAAATATATACCTAATACATAATGTGACAAGCTTCTACCATACAATTTCAAAATCTTAATATGTATCACAAAAATAAAATAATTCAAATATTAAGACAAATCAGATTAATTATATCAGAAAACAATGAAATATAGCTTCCAGAAAACTTCACTGTTTGCTCATTAGCCAATATGGAACATGCACCACTGATATCAGTAGTTTTAGAAAGATCGTTTAGTATTTATAAACATATAATAAGTTATAGGACAAATATAACATCTGAACACATAGAAAAATGAATTATTGTAAATTAATTTTATAAAAAATAAATATCATAAATCGCAGTTATTAATCAAAACGTTTTTATTTTTATTTTTTGAACAGTTTTTTTTTTTTATTTAATTTTAGTATTTTTTATGTTTTGTAAATATTTACCAAATAAATGGTACAAAACGATTAATTACATTATTGGTTTTTTATTATTATTCCTAACTAAAGTATTTGTTTTATTTCTTGAATATATGTGTAAATATTTGCTTTAATTAAAGTTAAAAGTTGATTATCTGTACTTGAGATATGAAGTTTATTTAATTGAGCTGCATTAATAGTTATGGAAGAAAAATTAATAAAATTATATTTTAATGCATTTATTTTGGTTACGAGCATATTTTTGCACATTATAAAAAAAAAATAAAAATCATATCAAGCGGATATTTAAAGATTTTTTAATGCATAAATGCATACAATTTTTAGCTTTATAAGTGCATACAAATCCAGACCCTACTTCTGAGCCTATACAGTTGTTCGAAAAAAGTATTGTACAATGTTGTGTTAAAAACAGTACAACGTCGTACCGCTGCCTACACTGTTGTTAGTTTTAATTGCAAAAAATATCAAAAATACTGATAAGAGATATCATTTCGTAAACGCCGAACCGAAATAGTTTGCGGTAACGGCTATACGGCGCTTTTCTCTATTGTTGACATTAAATTTTTCATAAGATCGTTATTGAAGTTGATCGAAATCTCTAACATTTGCGTTTAACTCGTTCTTTCTGTTCCGTATCACTTCATACGGGTAAAAATTGTTTAACATATTTGTGTAACTGTAGAATAACGGTCTGTATAAAGTAATTATTATTGTTTGTTTAGAATTTTAAAATTATCAAGATGAGTCGCAAAGAAGCTTTGACACAGTTCATACAACAGATCCATGGTCGTCCAGTTGTAGTGAAGTTGAACAGCGGCGTCGATTACCGAGGTATGCTATTCCGTCCAACACCTTACTGCACTACATTGCGATGTGTAGAATACGATTGAGAACTATGGGTTTTTATTCCTACATATTAGGTGTTATGGCCTGCATTGATGGTTACATGAACATAGCTCTTGAACAAACCGAAGAATACATAAACGGAGAACTTAAAAACAAATTCGGAGATTCTTTTATTCGTGGTAACAATGTACTATACATTAGTACTCAAAAAAGAAAAGGAGCGTAACTTTTCAAAATATGTATTAAATATTTTTAATTCCTATGCTTATCTGTAGAACCAGGCTTACACAAAGAGTGCATATACTTATAAGTTTGTTTAATAAATATTAAGCGTAAATATTTAGTTGTGTTATTTATTTCTAACAAGTACCTACCTATTTCTACATTTTTTCTATACTTGAGATTAAGTTATATGTTTATAAAAAAACAAAAATACCTGGTATATATATTTTTATTTAATTTAAATAGGTTAACTTCAGTGACTTAAAATATATTTATTATAAAAGTTATATAATTGATTGTGACTCATTTTGTTTGGAACAAAATTAATTATGTATGATCTTTTATTGATTTTTTTTAGTAATATAAAAATGATTATACTGTTTTGTATGATATTAATTTAATACAAAATTAAAATGTCTGGAATTTGTATGAGTCAATTTGAAAATTGAAGTATGTAAAATATTAATATTGTATGAATATAATATACATCAGAAAAATAAATGGTAAATGATTGCAAGTACAACAATTTAAACTGAAAAAAATTAACATTTTGTAAATATTTAATAATAAATACCAATATCCAGAAGAAACTATAAACTGATCCCTTGAATCAGTGAAGTATTATTTTATAGGATAAGCTATGGCTTTGTATAAAAGTTTTTAATTTTGACTTAGGTTGTTATGTTATTTATATAATATAATTATACCTTTTATGTATGAGAATAACCTAACTTATTTTCTGCTTAAAATAAAATCAAATTTTTTTTTGAGACCTGGTTTGTTTATTAGATTTTTAACGAAGATAGAATAATGAAATATTTACAAATTAGTTATTAGATATTGTTTTAAAGATATTTAAATGTACAAGAGTTTTACCTATCAAACAACTAATAAATAATGAGATTATTTTTTACATTTTGATAAGCATAGTAAAAATTTATCTTTATATGATTTTTCATTTTAAATTGAAATGTATCATCATAAAATATACAAAATATTTAATTTTTTTTTCTAGTAAGGTATTTTAAATAATAAGACTTATCGTTTTATAGAATTATAAAAAAAGAATCACATTCTTGTAAAAAACTGATAGTAGGCACATGTTAATTTCATTTAAATAACACAAAATATTAAATAAATAATAATTTATATTAAATACGTCGATTCTAGCTGAATAAAGAACAAATAATTCTAAGTAATAATAAGTAAATTATGTTGGAGATGGATTCTTAGGAAGATATCGCCATTCTCTTATAGTTTTTTCTTATTTTACGTCTATAATGAATAATTATTTTACATTATGAATATTTGTTTGAATTTTTTAGTTCATCAAGTGTAGGTAATAGTTAATTTATTAATATTTTGAAACAACGCTAATATTTGTTAGAAATTGCCAGATATGTACCTACTTAGAAATCTAAAAACGATGGTTATCATTAAGGATAATTGCATAAATTAATTGGATGAAAAAATAAAAAAAATTGTATATGAAAATAATACATAATGATAATAATATAATAATGTCATAAAAATAAAAATAAAATGGTGTTCACAGAATGAGAATATTGTATTAAATGAAATACTTTTTATTTCTTCTTAATAATTTCTTTATTCGTACTTAAGCGTATTTCTTTGCTAAATACTTAAAAATATACAGCATGTATATACAACATTGATTTAGCTTATTATTTGAAATTAACATTATAAAAAAGTAAAAATAAATACAACCCGCCGGGTTCTTTTATACGAACGACAAACAAGTTATTATTGTAATTTAGTCGTAAAATTATACGTGCGTAGATTTTTACAACAATGCACAGCAACAACGATCTCTAAACAAATAATGAAACGCTGCAAAATTGGTTACTTTATCGTATTAAATTAATGTTTAATTTAATCCAACTGTAAAAAAAAATGATTCATCGAAATCTTTATTAAATATTCTTGTTCGTCGTAAGAAAGAGTAAAAAGGGTAAAAAAAAAGGAAGCGAACGGTCCATTGTTTTTATCAAAAATGCTTTTTTTTTTTATATCGACTCGATGAACGAGCGAACAAAAAGTAATCGAAATCAAACATTTTTTAAACATCGGTATCGACATGAAAGCAGGCGTATTATTGCACGCCTTATTTTGAGTAGTTATTACCTACGCTTATTATTATTATTTATTTTTTTTTTTCGGAAGCAAATCGTCGTGTTCCATACGTCCTTTTGCAGCGGAAATAAAGGGTAGGTACTTGCCCTCACCCCATGCACACGCGTTATAAGTTTAAAACCCTATAAAACCCGTCTATTGATAGCATCTATTGATGTGTGAAATTTCAACCAACTCCACAAGCTTGGTAGCTACGCGTGCGTGCCACATTTGCCTGAATCACCGCCGTAAACAATTTCGATGACGCGTCAATACGTTTTTCACACATTATTAGGGCATTTAACATACTATTGGAGATGTATCTGCTGTGTTGGTTTCGGAAAATTGAATTGCATATTTTTAAACATTTTCCAAAAACTGTTGTGCACACTAAGTACAGTTACTGTATTAGATGTGTTCATCTTCGTCGAGGATAACCGCGCGATGACGATAAAGCGAATCCGCATTCTTTCAACCGGTGTTTTCGAATCGCATGCGAAAATCATTATCTAGGTTGAGTTGCGTGCGTAGTTTATTCGCGACCGAGCCGAGTTGCGTGTGCAGTATTTTCGCGACTGAGCCGAGTTGCGTGCGCCTCCTCACACCATTTTATATTTATATCAAATATTTTTTTATTATATTAATATATGGACTTATTCAAATTATTTAAAAAATAAATAAATACATTTTTAATTTTAAAATTTAATAATTTAATAATAATATAATTATATAGTAATATACAACCAAATTTTATTTTCTAGAGCTTATGGAGGAGAGGGGATCAAAAATATAGTGTTAATTCAATTAATAACAGTTAAAAATAAAGTTAGGATCGACAATTAAATCCTTAAGTTCAAAAATCGTAATAAAAAAAAAAAATAGTTAAAAACAATTAATCAAAAATTGTTAATACAATGCCGAAAATAGACAGGTCAAAAATATAGAATTCAATTAAAAAAAAAAAATTAATTAAACTGGTACATTTTTGTAAGCCAACTTTTCTGTAAACTCCAAACGGGTTATAATTTTATCTTCATACTGTCGCATTATTTCTCTAATATAATCTTCTTTTTCCACAGCTTTACGTCGTAATTGAGTTTGATTTGAACTGCGCATTTTAATATAAACGTCGTTTTGTACATTTTTTAAAACATCTAAAAATTGGAAAATGTTTGGGTATGAAGAGTAGAACATACTATTAAGTTTCAAACGATTCACAAGCATTCGTATTATATAATTATTTTATTATTAAATTTTAAATTTAATAATAATTAAATATTTAAATTTTAAATGTTATCATTAAAGATATATTAGTAATTACTTAAAAACATAAAACAATACAGGCAACGATATTCAAATTTAAACAAAAGTATCTACTCTTATAGAAGAATTATAATATAATATTATAATTCATGTAAGCAAAAAAAAATAATTATTGAAATTCATCAAAAATTTAATTATTATTATAAATTGTTTGTATAATTAAAATGTATTTTTGTTTTGCAAAATATGACGTTTGTATAATTTGTTCGTTATATTTAAGAATTACTCATTTTTTTAAAATATTAGCAGTGTTTAACTTTTGAGCACTTCAGAGTATGGGTTAAACTTATCCAATAACGCTCAAATTGTGTATACTTACTGTTTATACATATTGGAAACTAATTAGGATAATGGTCACAACAATTTTAACATTTGAAAACAAGGACCACCCTAATGCATACATTCTACGATTTGGTTAATGTCAAATATAGTTTTCTTTGATAAAAATCATATAGTTAATTTTTCATGAAAATTAAACCAATCAAACCCTCATCAAGCAAATCTTTTCCCGTTTTCTAACAATACATTTCGTCTGACCGTTGCAATAAATTGTAATATCTACGTTTATTTTTTTAGTATTTCGTATTTTCATTATAGAGCTTGAAACCTATTCAAAAAATGTAGGTTTTGATTTCAATTTTGTATACCGTTTCTAACTTTATCGATTTTGGTTTCAATCTTTTGATATCGGTTTTAATAAGTTATGATTTCGATTTTGATTTCGTATACCGGTTTTGGTTTATAGTGATATCGATATCGATATTAATTTTTAACCGATATTTAAAAACGATTTTGAAATTGGTTTCAAGTCCTGTTATAAAGTACAACGATAACGTTGCAATACCAACTGCTCCGACGGTGTAATAACAATGACAACAATAATAGTACACTTTTAAATATTTTGAAACAAACACTAAAACGCGATGCATGTCGGAAACTAACTTTCCCGTTATCGTTGCCTGCTCGTAAAATATTTTCGCGGACCAACATCGAGCTCGATGGGGCGATACACCGACTTGCGTAAACGTAATAATTGTTTTCCACCGCTGACTCGGAAAAACGAAATACTTTATTTTTACAATAGATCACCGGTAAACGGGCGAATAAACATGGGAGTAAAAAAATTGAAACTACGTCGAACGGGGGTGGGGGGTTTCTTTACCCACACCGCGACCCCGTTCCCGGACGGTAAAGAACAATAATACATAATAGACGCCACGTGGGGTAGGTATTGAATATCCATCAGTTGCAGCGCACAGTAACGATATTCGAACAGGGCGGACCGACTTTTACTAATTATCCGAAGACGGTCGTGGCCGCGGGCAGCGGCTGCGGGTACGCGCCACACGCTGAGCGGTTCATTCGATAATAATGCAACCAACATTAGCTCATCACGAGCAACATCCGTCGGATAGAGGACGGGACGAGGACCGCAGATGACGGAGTGACGGAAAGCGAACGAGTGAGTGCAGAGGAGGAAAGAATGTTAAGTCTTTCAGCCACAGGCATGTCATTTGCCAATAGAGGCTCTCTTGACGATTGCAATTATTGTAGCGCACAAAAGAGTTGTACCGGTCACGACGGAGACGGGTGTAGCGCAAGACTGATAATTAACGATTATTATTGGTAGGATGTCCAAATGTCGTCCTACGTTACGCACGTTAGCGGACATGCCGTAAGAATGACTAAAACACATGTCTTATGAACTAATGAAAATGACAATTTATTATTGTTTAAAACTATATTATATTATACAACCCGATGAGTTTATTATCCATTAAAACTTAAAAATAATTATTGTACGCAAAACCTATCGATCGTAAATATTGAATAGTTCTATGTTGCCTTAACTTTATGGAATATACAGTGCCGTGCCTAGCATAATCAGCGCCCGGCGCGAAGAATTATTTCTAGCGCCCCCACCCCCTCTACGAAATATTTTTATTTGAGGCTTTGATGAATAATTGTTTCCTGATGAAAAATATGCACTATGACGTGAACACAGTACGTCTGAAAACTAGATATCATGGGTTCAAAATAAAATCGTACAATTCCTTCCAGTCGTTGTTATATGTCGCAGTCTATGTTATGATATTAAGTCTATATTTATGTTATTGAATTAATTTTATCAAATAACAATAATAATAATATAGTTGTTATCGACGACGGCGATCAGCGACGTCGTCATTTCGGGGAAAAATAAATACTAACGCTAAGAATAAAAACACTATATTTGTAACCGGTAGGCAATCAATGCAATGCTAATTATGTCGAGATAGTGGTGTTCGACGAGAAAAAAAAATGAATTAATATTGAGTATTTTAGTAATATTACTTAGATTATAAAAATGTATTTGGCGCCCCGGTGGTCAATGGCGCCCGGTGCACGCGCACCTCTTGCACCCCCCTAGGCACGGCCCTGGGAATATATAATACATATTTTTCTTTTAAGCTTTTCTTCTTATGTTAAATTTATTAATCAGAAGTATTATATTAAACTATTTATTGTACTATGTTTGTCATTGTCTGCTTCTAAATGTCAAATCAAATATCATCACTACATTGTACAGATCATTTTCGTCCATTGAATAAATAAATAAGTACGTTTAACAGGCGGCTTAATGAAAGTTGCATAAATATCTTTTGTTGACATTTTAAAATTGTATGATACATTCATACTATTGAAAAATATTCAAGCACTAACTACATAAAATGTTTTACTTAAAATTGTTAAGTAATAAAACAAATGTTTTATTAAACCAACCAATTGAATGATGAAAAGGCATATAAATATTTACAATCTACTCTAGCTAGTAAACATAATAAACTTTAACCTACAAATGGTAAATTGATTATAAGTAAGGATTTTTTTCCTCATCCATGTGTAGATATTAACTCAGACATCATAATAGGCATATTCTAGTTAGTCTGGGTAATATACATTCACCTAGAGTTTTTTTTGCAATAACAGTAATACGTATTTACGTCAATTGAAAACTCATACTTTATTTTATCGACAAAGCGGCGGATCACGATGTCTATACAAGTGCAGTATCAATGACCGTTGAACGTGAAACACGATAAAATAAATTGTAATTCTTTCTAGGAATTAATTAATTATGCATAACGGCTTAGTCGGATAACGCGTGTACACTGCTATGGTGCTGTGTATAGTAAAAACGTGATGAGAAATCATGAAGCACAATGGTTGGCTAAAAGCTGCCGACGGATTAATGTAATCGCATGGGTACAGCGAACGAAAGAACATCATTATTCCAACTGCAAACGTATAGTTCTGTTGTTTGCGATCGTATTTGAATAGGCTATTTGGCTCGCGTCAACTTAAAACATAATTTATAAGAATACATCATGACGAAACGATTTATCTACCATAGATACCACTCTTTTTAAAACGTTTAATCAATATTATGATTTTGTACAAAGGTAGATATACCAATTCCAAGTGTAATCGACCAACGCAAAGCTTGAACGAACAACTTAGATTCGTTATTATTATTTTATATTTATTCGCGCGTGGTGTCGACGAGTAAACAGTGGATCGTTACAAGCGCCTAAGTCGTTTTATTAAAACATTTCGTGTTAAGCAAATAAAATGTCTAGGCATGAGATTTTATATTACACTGAATGGAAACTGTATTTTAATAAGCCAGAGTAGGTACAGTTATATGTACTTATATGCGAGAAACGGCAACTACGTTTTGATGTAATGAAATCCGTTTTAAATTGAAATCCTTGAACCCCAATATAATATACCGGCAAGACAGATGTATGTTATTGGTTTTCTATACGTTTAAAAAAAAAAAATCGCGGTAATACCAAATGTCAGTGAATATATCTGCCGTCTAACTAATCAAACATTCAATGCAACATACACGTTTACCGTTTTTCCCTTTTTTATACATTTATTTTTTTTTTTAATTTATAATAACGAACTGATTTTTTCCCCCATACCTATTGTCATAGTGCACGTTATTTTTTCCTGAAATAAAATAAACTCAACAATAATAATCAAAAAGATTTCTCTCTACTACAATCCTACATTTCCTTGATGGATTTTAGTTATTATAACCTCAACGTTGCATATATTTGAAATATGTATGTTTGAGCGTCAACAAAAAGGGCATTCAATCAAGTGGTGCAGTAAAAATCGAATTTAAAATAAAAACAAAATAATTATTTATAGGTATTTCCAATTGTATTCTTGTAATTTCATAAAATGGACACGACGTTATTTTTATAAATATTTATAATTCAATTCCATTTTGTATACAATTTGTAATATTTACATTAGGGGGCTGCAGCCAATGAAAAAAATATTACCTACTTTTAGACCAAAAAGTCAGACAAAACTGGAGGAATTAAGTTTGATGGATTTTAATTTTGAAAACGGATTATAATTGATCAATAAGTTTACTGGGTTTCAACAGAAGTGATTTCCAATATTCCAATTATTGTTAATTTGTCAATTAATGTCATTATGAATAGTATAAGAACAAAATTATACTTTTATTCGTCCATATCACTGGTGAAAAAATAAATATTTAAAATCGTCTCTATTGATACCTAGTAAACTTGTAAATCAATTTAAATCAGTTTTAAAAATTGAAATCCATTAAACCAAATGCCTTCGGTTCTGACTTTATTAATTAGGTGGTTTATGTTTTTATGATAAGAATGGTATTAACCACGGTAGTAATTTAATTGAGTTTAATTTTATTTCAATTATTTAGAAAATTAGATGTATTAATAGGATTTTTGTTACAAAAAATGATTTACCTATTTTTACTTATTGGTATATTGATTGTATAATCAAAAAGTTTTATGAAATTGTTATCAACGATTTTTGCAAATAAAGCGTCTGGATTTTTTCGTATCCTTTATATATATTGAATATGAATTGTATAAACATCGCCTATACAGTTATACTATTTATCACAACTCAAAGGTTTAAATATTAAAAATATTCAACTGCAATCTGATTTATTTGAATTTGAATATTTAGAACATATATGTGTATAGATATTTATAAAAGGTACTTAAATTGTTAAACTACAATGACAGCTGTTGATTATAATAAAAAAAGTTTAAAAAAATATGCGATTTAATTTTTTCCGTGCTTATAAATATAACATGATACTGAATCATATAAATACCGCTTATTATTAATAACAACTCATAGGTTTCAATAGTAAAACTGTCCATATTCCATTAATTGTTATTATGACCGTTTTCAAAGGTTCGCTTATTTATAATTTTAAAGTACAAGTAAAGTCACCTTTATATTTGTCGAGTGTTATTACAAACATCAAAACTAGAAAACAAAAAATGAAATGTTTGTGAAATAATTCCACAATATTATTTATCTCGATACGTAGCTTGGACATAATGTGTGAAAATAAATAACGTATTTCATTATTATTTTGTGAAATAATCAATGGAGTAAAAAATAAGTATATATAGAAATAAATAATATTTAACCACTATGGACTAACATATGTGACGGACGACTGAGTTGGTCGAGTTATCATGGATGAGGCTGCTCCACGAACACATTCGCTACCGATGGACATTTCACTCGTTATCCGCGATCGAAAAAAACTACTTAGAGGTTGGGTTGGTTATCTATTATAGGTGGCCAAAAGGCGTACCAAAATGTCTCATTACGTACCGTTCTTTCACTGTTTATTATTTTTTTTCCCCATCATTGAACATACATTCTTGTCAATTCGTTCACATACATTCTTCATACAGTTACCTCAAAAAAGAAATAAGGAGTAAATCTTATCAGCGTCATCAGTGGTGTAATGAAACATGATAGATGACATGGTTATTGTTATTAACCAAGGGTGAACACAGAAAAAATGGAGGGAAGGTTTTGAAAAAATATAAAATGTTGATAAACAGCATTCTTTATTACACATTATAAAATATATTTGTATTCATATATTTTATTTTCAAGTCTCATGGAAAACTTTGAAACAACTGAATGGTGGGCGGGAATAACAGGCTATGTAACAATTCGTAAATGTTCAGGAACAACTAAAAACGAAAACTGTATTATAAATTTTTTTTAATGTTACTTGGAACGCACGTAGCATGTTCTTACATATTCGACTATATATTTTGTGTAGGTACTGTATTCATTTCTTACAGTGAGTAGTATACGCTTAATAGCACATAGCACGTTTTAATAGTCAACTAATCGCCGGTTTCTAAGTTTATACACTATGATTGTGTACGATAAAAACATTTTGGGAATTATTCGGTTCTTAAAATATATCGAGATTGTTTCATAGTACGTTATTCCGCAAAAACATGAAAATTGAAAAAATGTTACATAGCTCGTTATTCCCGCCCACCCTTCAACTATTGAATTCGTTGATCAGGTAATTTTTTTAAAACATTTTTTTCTGATACTCGTAACGGGCTTGTTATTAGTATTTGTTTTTATTAACATCAAAACATGTTGCTGTTTAATTATTATTGTAATTGGTACACGCACCTCAGACGACGAGGTTACCTAATTAGTCTCATTTAACTATTTTAATCACTGCGTGTCACGTGAATGATCCTCTTCTCGTCACTTATAATTTCGTTCATGGTTAGACCAATGTTTTATTTTTATTCTGTTTTCAATGTTCAAGTTTTGTGTCGTACTAATTTCTCATCGCACAACTTAACCTTGTATTAATTCACTATATTTATAGATGTATATATTAAATCTTATTACTATTATTTAATATGTATTACTATTGTTATTATTTTTGGAACTACTCTACGTTTCCTTTACAAAATTATTTCAATGAAAAAATCTCGTGCGCTGCGGCCGCTCTCGGCTCCGATTAGGTCACCCTTGCTCCACGTGTCGAGATGCTATGTCGAGATGTCGCGACATTTTAAATTTATTTTAACATACAATTTTGTTTTATTATTAATCACGGTTTTACATTTTCACTTTAGAAACTCGATATTTTTTCATTATCTTTCGCGTACAGTATTAATGATTTGGATAACTAGATTGGCTAACTATGCTTATATTTTATTATACCTTTATGTATTTTTTACCACTTTAATTCTGTTTTTTTTTTTTTTTTAGTATATTATTTATATAAGTACCTATGATTTTTTTTTTACATATATAACGTTTTAATCCATATGTTTAACATATTTCAGTAGCAAATTTAGTTGATTTATGAAGCTTAATGTATAAACCTGTACTTTTATCCAAACCAACACAACATTTCACAATTTGATGTAACTGCTGTATTACGAACACAAGATTTTGACCAATTAAAATAAATTAAATTTTATAAATTTCATATATATGGTTATATATATTTTAATTAACACTAAATGTTAGAATTATTTTCTTTTTTTTTTTTTTTGATATTATTTTTATATACTTTTATTGAATCATAACTTCGTATATTTTTTAAGTAATTGTATTTTCAATGTCAATGTTAATATTGTATCTTCTTCGGATTAATTTCGGTATATTATTTAAATTATTTTCTAAATACTCCCTAAATATAAACAAAATTAAGGAATCAAACAACTAAATAACCTTCTTTTTAAAAATCCTAGTATTTACACTTGTGGTAATGTTTTCAATGTTTTTACATTTGATTTAATAAAACAAAAAAATTAAGTATTAAGTATACTTTATCCGATCAGCTAAACATCCTTATAGGTTATAGGTTATAAAGACCAGATTAATGAATAATATCTTAATATGTTCAATTAAAAAAAAAACTAGAAAATCCATCTTTCAAAACATTTTAAGTATTCCAAAATATCGTAATTTGCAGTCAATATAGTTACACAGATTATTGAAATATTTGTGTATATTTATTTTTAACATTAATTTTTTTACACTAGGTATTATTTATTATTTTAATGGTTTTATATATTTGTCAAGTTATTTAAAAAAAAAAAAATAATAATAATAATAATAATACAATAATATAATATTTACAATATTATAATAATATATTGATAAAATTTCGATTCAAATATTAAAATGTATTATTTTTATTTAATTTATTCATAAATATTTTGAATAGTATTGATTACTTGAAAATATAATTTCCATACTAATAGACAAATATATTATACTATTATAATATTATATTAGACTCTATCTAATCGCATATTTGACAGTATAATATGACTAACATCGATTGAACACTGCACTTATTACGTTGTTTAAATAAAATAAAAACAAGTTAAGAAAATTTAAGAAAATTTTATACTCAAATATCTACTTATACATTTCAGTCATTTTAAAAAACGCATAGTAGATATTTGAATATACAATTTCTTAACTAGTTATTATTTTATAACTATTATTATTAATTATTATTATTATTATTATTTTTATTATTTTATTAATTATCATTTATATAACGTGATAACTGCAGTGTTCAAATTATGTTCGTCATATTATATTGTCAAATATGCGATTAGATAGCGTCACCAATTTTGTGCTAGGAAACACTTTGGATTACATTCAATAAAAGAAAAAAAGATAAAGGGCAAAATAAATAAAAACAAAACATAATTGACACAAAATGAACGATAATCTGTGGGGCGGATAGTTATTTTGTGGACAAGGAATGGTGCGGAGGAAGCTGACGACGTAGCAAATATAGATCTAATAAAGTTTCACCGATCTGTCTCGGGCACCCGGAGGTGTTTGGTTTGTTGGTGTCTGGTTCGGTAACCGTAGTATATATAGAGTGTGGAAAAGAGGAAAGAAAGGGCGAATAAGTCGCATCAAGACGAATCATTTGCCAAAACCCCGAGTGCAATATAAAATGGCCCGAAAAGCCAGTGTGTTCGCGAGGGTGCGTGTGTGTATAAATGTGATCGTGTACGTGCGTGCGCGTGTGTATAAATGTGTCTAGATTTGTATGTGTGTATATAAATGTATCTATATGTGTAGGCGCGCGTGTGTGGCGGCCGATAGTCAGAAGCAGTGGCGAAGGGTACTTATTGAATCTGAGAGTTTATGTACACAGCACCCAGGGGCCTATATACTATTCGCCGTGTAAACTTTAATGAAACCTCCCCGACGAATATATATTTTGTATTCTTTTTTCATCAACTCGCTGCCGTTAAACCCTTAAACCATTCGTTTATTAAAACTTCTTCATCTTTTATTCGATAGAAAACCGCTAGTCATTCGAGAAAAAAGTAAACAGAAACCCAGTAACTACCCTTTCCTTTTCCGTCCCGAATGCGGAGCTCTCTTTTCTTTTCTCCTTGAACGTCCCCCGCCCACTCGCTAGTTTTGCCCGCAATTTAATAACCATAATATAATATATTGTAGACTTATTGGAAAATTTTTTTACAGAACATACTTAATAGAGAGATCTCGTTTAATGGGGATTATTTAAATACCTATACACAGACCTGCAGTAGGTAGTTTCTTGCCGTCTGTATACTTCTGCCAATCCCGTTTAAGGACGAAAGTAAAATAATTATTTTAAACCATCTCACGTCTATTAAATAACTGCACCTACCATTCAATAACACTTAACAGTTAAGACTATATCGTGCTGCTAGTATATATGTGTCTACCAACACGAAATATTATAAATTTTGATTGACTTCATTATTTTAAACAATTAAACAATATTTACACTTGTTGTAGACCGGTGAATCAAATGAGCCGAAATTGCACATTGAAATTGTATATTATATTGAAAGACAACATAAGATATTGTTAAAGATTCTTAATAAATAATTTAAAACAGTATGTTTGAATAATGGCCATTATATTTTTAATATTCAATATTATAATATGTTTATAATATAATTATAATTATCATAAAAATATTGAGTACATATTATACTACTGTTTATATTCAGTAATACGAATCGTTTTCCTAAAATAGTGAAATGTTCTTCGATTAATTATTTTTATTTTTCGTTTTATTATGCATTAATATTTTATACCAGATTATCTCCAAACAAAACTTCCATCAATCCCAAAATTAACCGTTATACCATAAGTGTGAACAATTGGGACTCAGCAATGAGCGTATGATCTTTTTTATTTTTAGTGCTTATCCGTTATGTTTAACATAATATATTTATCTCAAACACTGAACAATGACTGGAATGCTCACGCAGTCGTCGGTCGGAATGACATGTGCGCAGGACTTAAACTAACAGCGCGATATCCCTCGTTATGATGCGCTAAGGTGAGTGCATAAAGAATTCTTGGTCGTGACACGCGTTGTCTCTTCGAAATCCGTTCTCCAAAAACTGCGGCAGAGTTCAAAAATTAACGAAAAACTCATTAACCCGTTTTTATATAAATATATATATATATATATTCTGTATTGTTAATTGTTTATTATTAATAATAAAAATCAAAACCCTCGGCGAAGGGATCGGGAGGTGCACGAAAAACGCCCTTCATCTTCGTTGGACGGTACGTTTATTAGTAAAGTTGCACACGCGGTGGTGCAAAGGAGTTAATAGAGCGTGTTTTGAGAGCGTAAAGGAGGAGGGGGGGTCGTTTCAGGAGCATGACAAAACTGTCAACCCTTGTGCTGAGAGAAAAGTGTGTGTGTGTGTGTGTAAGTACTCGCTGCTTATAACAGTACACTTCGTGGAATATTAATAAATATGTGCCACACCCCCTTCATCGACGTGCCCCCGCGTTAAATTAATAATAACGAGTTAAAAGTTACACGTTGTCGGCGGTACGCCTTCATCATTGTGTTTAAGTTTGTAGTTGACGCGTTGGCGATCTCCTAGTGTAAACGGGCTAGGTGCGGATTCGCGTGAGTGTATGTGTGTGCACGTATGTGCATGCGTATGAGCGTGCGTGTGTGTGTGTGTATGTGTGCGTATGCTTGCACCCAGGTGGAGGAGCAAGTATACACTACTCTATACCTGGCAATGTGAAACGGGGTAAAAACGGGGAAAGAGAGAAAGAGAATAAGAGAGAGAAAGAGAGAGAAAGGGCGTGCGAGGATATCACGGATGTCAGGAAAAGGGTTACACAGACATAATGAGTTTCCATTGCCATTGTAACAAGCCTCATAATATTCCTCCACGAGCGCGTCCCGCTGCACTCCTGTGAATCTCGACTGACGGTCTTCTTGTTTTCCTCACCATACAGATCCCCACCCCCACACATTCTATCATCACTACCACCACCATCACCACCTTCCCCGACCACAACCGCTCTTTGCCAAATACAAACGACGGTAGTATACGCATACCGTTCAGTTATTCGTATAGTCGAGATCTCCGAAAATCTCTACACCCCCTCTGGCCCAGAATCATATTCTTCACACCCGTACAACATTAATACCTACCCGTATATACTATAATATTATATACTACACCTGCGCTGCACCGACCCGCGGTCCTTAAATTCCCCCGTAGTCATATCTACGCGTTTACTACCCTTCCGTTCCGAGACAGCATTGTGTGTGTGTGTGTGTGTATGTGTGAAAGAGATTATTAGCACTTTTGAACTTACAGCGTGTGGAAACTTTAAGAATCATATCTTAACGATAGAGAGAGACTTAAAGAGACAGAGAAAGATCGAGAAAGAGAAACGGGGTGAGAGGGCAAGTATATTGTGTACAACATTATAACCGGCATTGTGTCGTAAACTATGTGCGTCGTCACTATTTATATAATACGTCGTATATCCAAACGCACGAACTGTTTTGTATTATAATAACACCTTGGTACTTAAAATATATATATATATTATACCTTTACTTGCTACTGTCACGACGAGAGAGAACTCTGTATTCATCTGTATTACACCGCCCTGCGTCTTGTAACAGACGAATTATTATTATCATTATTATTATTATTATTAGTATTATATAGTGTTAGCAGCTCACCGTCATCCAACAAGTCTGTTATATTTTGTTATATTTTATTGTTATATTGCTACTTTGCACACTCACACAGAGTCGATGATCACCGAACGCACGTTCTTGCATATTATTATTATCAATATTATTGATACATTGTACGAAGTCTGCAGACGGAATATATACGTGAGTTAAATTATTTTAATTACGGCTATGCATTAATGCATTGCAAAAAGATGGAAATCATGCAAATAAAATCACAATAAATATATTCAACAAAGCATTTTCAATATCACTAATTACACTTTAATATGTATTATACAAATAAATTCATTTAATCCATGAAATTAAATATATCGTATATTATTGAAAAATTAACAAAAAAAAATAATAATAACTATAATAATAATAATAATAATAATAATAATAATAACAATAAATAAATAAAAACAAATAAGAATTTGATAAAATAAATGTACCTGTATATTATATTATCACAAGTATACAAATAAATCATTTGTGAAAGATAAGTTAAAAGGTATGGTAATATGTTTGTACATAAGTGTTTCACAAAATGGTCACTATTAAAGTTTTATTTAGATAAGATAGACCACGATTAAAATTTGAAAATAATACTTTACTATACCCAACATAATATGTTTGTTCCTTGAAATCTGTTGTCATATCATACATTTTTTCAGTAGCTGTTGAAAAATGAGACAATATTCTCATAAAAATACAACTAAATTTATAAATATCTTAATAAGAGAAAATAAAAAACATCAAGAAATGCATATAGTTATAAAATATAATATTATTATAATTAGAATTCCAAATTGTTTACTTGATACTTGATCAAGTTTTGACGAAGAAAGAAATATTTAAAGTTGTACACAAAGTGAAATATAAACATGATTTTATTAAATATACTAAATTTATCAATATTATTTTTTTTTTCACCAAAGTCATTCCATGTACAATGTTGACTGATGGTTGTCGAAATAATATTCGATAATATTTTTCTTTTATTTTACCTAATATGTGTATAATTATATTATAAACCATGGAAAAACGGAGGAAAAAAATTCCATCTAAAAATGTACATTTAATGTAGGTGTAAAGAAATATTCCAAAAAACATTTTTGCTTGCATTTTTACAACATGTTACAACAGATATAGAGCAATTTTTAAAGTATACCATGCCTTTGTAAAAACTTCTTGCATTTATTATATTAATGGTATAGGACTAGATTTTCCAAATTACTATTTTGATTACGTTGAATCGAGATAAATTCTGATAAGAGGTATATATTTTTAAATATAATTTGATATTTTTGAATAAAATAATGCAATTATAATGTTTATAGTGTCGAATTTATTTTACTTTCACATAAAGTATTAATGAGGATAATTTTAATAACATATTACATTGTTTTTGAATTCTTTGTATGGTTCAGCGAATAGTTTTAAGTGACTCCTAGTTCATTAACAATAGACTTGACTAGTAAAAATTAATAGTTTTTAATTAAAATAATCTTAAAGTGAGAAAAAACCAAATTACTAACAACTCAAGGTTTTCAAAATTAAAACAAACGTTTGAAGTTTTTCTTTTACTTTTAATTTTTGTCAAGTGTTCGTCCTTGGTAATCAACCCCATAGTCAGTTTGAAATAATACTTCATTATACCTTCATCACAGACAAGTCTCAACTGCTCTTCAGAGCTTATGAAGTATTTAGTAAGAGGTTCAAATTAGTATTTATATAGTTACTTTATACACATTTATCATCTATGTAAAATTTTTCATTTTCGTTGCGTAGGTACCTTATAACATTTATACATCACTGGAATGATTGATAGCGTTCATGAGCACACTAAAAAATTCAAACGAAAAAACTATTTACTCATTGAACTATTATAGTTATTTTAATTAAACTTTTAAATGTATTTTGATATATTATACGTATTAAACAATAATATATCGTAATTATCTTAGGAATCGATCATCAAGTATTTTTGTATAACGTTTGATAAAAGATTACCGGGACCACACCAATAATCTAAGTTTCAACAAACTTATCATCGTAGTATAGATTTCCCCATTATATATAAGAAATCTAGTTAAAAAAAAAAAAGTTTTCTACTTATTTATAAAGCAACTACCATTCCTTACATATGCTAGTATCATTTTGATACAATGTGCACAAAACCCACCTAAAAAAAATATATAAAATATTTCGAAACAAAATATTAAGGATAATTCCAAATACTCTATGGTTTGTATGAAATTAAAATATTCATAAAGACCTCAAAACTCCAAAACTACGTATTCAATTTGGCTGATAGTTTCTTCAATTTTATTCCGAAGTCAACGAAACCAATGAATAATTTCCTTAACATATCACCATAATTTCAACATCTTAGACGAGAACGCAGGACGCCTCTATAAATTAATTATTTAAAAACATTTAAAATTCAAGGAACTAACCATTACGTTATAATATATATTAGTATTAATCATCTTACTTGAGCAAAACGAAGCATATATATACTTATCATCACTTATTATTAGAGATGTGAGTTTGTATTATACAGTGGTATAAAACTGTATTATACAAGGTATTATACACATGGTATAAAATTATTTTATACAGACGGTATAAAAAAAAAAATATAAGGCTTTAAGTTAAATTAATTTAGTTATTACCACGATTAATAATTAAAGATACTTAGATATAAAATTATTATTTATAATTATCATTTATTAATTATTATTGTAACATGTTTTCCAATTGAGTAGAGAAGTACTCATTCTAAAAATATCCTTAGCGTCGTACTTTTATCCTTATCGTATTAAATTCAAATTATTAAATTAATTCTTGTATTATGTGTTTTTTAAATGTTTTCTGACCTTCTAGTCTTATTTAAATTATTCCTTTTTTAAAATGATTCGTATTTCATAATTAATAATAGGTTTATAATCTTTGTTAAATTTCCAATAATTTGAGGTACTACAAGGTTCTATACGGTTTAATACTGGTATAATACCGGTATAATATGGTATTATACAACAACAAAATAAAATACGGTATTTTAACATCTCTACTTATTATAGATAACCCAAACTCAGAAATTCTTATTGAACATAGAAAATAAAATTAAAAGTATAAGAATAATAATAATGTTTAAAAATATTTTTTTTGTAATTCAAAGAACGTTTTTACAATACTTTAATCTTGATGCATGATTATAAAATATACTAATTGAAAAAATGTTCATGTTACAACTTGATGTGCATTGCTGTAAAATACATAGTACAAACAATTTTAAACTATTTTTGTTTAAATTAAAACAGATAAATAAGATTAAATGTTTTTTTTTTCAAAACTTGTAAACCGTTTTTAAATTTAACGTAATTTGAAATTCTTAATTATTCAACTTTAAAATCAGTTCATTTAGTCTTATGTGACTTTTATATCGCATCCCTTATCAATAAAAAAATCATTTAAAATGTAAATCCAATATATTCCTCATAATACACAAAATAAAACACACTATAATTAATATATATTCAAAAGTATATATAATCATATTTCATAAGAAAAAAATTTGCTTGTAATACTTAAAATATGGCAGAAAAAATATTTTTAATAATGGAATAATTTATTTCATAATTTATGCTGATGTTGTTTTGCAATCACAGACATTGAACTTGAATTAATAATTTTTCGTTATCCATAATGTCCACAGAATTTAAAGAGTTATTACAATTTGCTTGTTTTACTACTTGTCATTGTATTAATTTATTTTGTTGATAAATTTTCTTTCATATTGAATATATATTTAATTTACATTATTATATTATGAACGTACTTAAAAATTACAATAAATTTAATTAAAATTAGCCACGTGTATAATATATTTCAATTAAATTTGCAGTTTTTATTAGGATAGAACTCTTTTTTGATATTTTTTATCAGTAATTATTAGCTATTTTAGAGCTATTTTATGAAGGAGCATATAATACAACAGTACAAGTATAATAAACTAATAAAAATTAATATAATAATATATTAGCTGATTTAATATGTTTTTGAACTAGTAAGTACTGCAAAATGATTACTGATCTGTTATATATATCATTAAATATAAACGTTGAATCTTTTCAAATATTGAATAAACCTAATTAATAATTTGTATTCCAAGTAAAGAAAGTATATTAAGTTTAATATGTTATCAGCGTGAACTTAAAGTCTACTTGAACACAATTTTTTGTATTATTACTTTGAACAGTTATTACTACAACAATAAAGTAACATACATGCATCTTCGTTGAGTTATATCATATTTACTATTTACTTTATGTAACAGTGTGTACATAATGTAAAAAAAAATTCACCCAACATTTATATTTATTAATTATCTAATTAACAAATTTGGACAATTATTTACTAGCGATATGAAACTAAAATAATGAGTAATTTCTAGATTTAAATACATTAAGAATCATACAAAAATGTACTAAGAAACAGTAAAAAATGCTTTTAAAAAAGGCATTTTATCGTGAAAATATTCTTTAAAAATTACAAACACATTTATTTTTCATACATATTCCTTTATTTGACTAATAAATATTAATAAATTATTAAATCGTTTATAATTTTATTAAAAAAACTGAAAAATGAAAATGTTTACTTAAGACTGGCGACAATAGATATTGGCTAAAGAGCATATTTCATATTTATACGAGTACATATAACAAATTATATACTTGGAAAGCATTGTCTAAGGTCGTCCAAAAAATATGCATTTTATATAGAAATCCGGGCCCTAATAATGAGTTATAGAAAATCTAGACCTGACTATAATTATTTAAAAATTAGTCGTACATTTTTAAATCATTAAAATATATTTATAAATAATAATGTACCGTTTGTTACCCATTTCTATACATAAACACATACACATTTTTTTATATCGTAAGCTGAATACTTAATATACAAGAATTAATGTACAAGAATTAATTACACTTCTTAAATCGTAATACAGAATAAGGGCTATTTGTTTTAGCAGTCATTTAAAACCATATTTTATTAAATGTAACCAGATACTGATAAAGCCAAATTAATTTTGAATCTATAAAAAGTGATGTATAAAATTCAAAAAATATTAAGTTAATTGAATAATTGTAAAATGCGTATTTTAGTTTTACGCATTTAAAATATATGTTCAATTTGTTTATGTTTTTAATGTTTAAATAAAATATACAAATATTAAAGTATGTAAAATATATTATATCGACTGGTTATTTCAATGACTTATTATAATTATATGAATCATAATTATACATATTTAAACGTATTTAAAATTAATTGTAAACGTCTTCCATATAAATTGATAGTTACGCTGGTATACATTAAATTAAGTGTAATACGAGTAAAAATTATATTAATAGTATAATGTGAATATCGTTTACATTTAAGAGTAAAAATAACTCAAGAGCATGTGTACTAATTATATTATATAATTCTTATTATGATTATATATCATATCATTATTATTATTATTATTATTATCAATGTTTACTAAACTATTAGCACGGTTATTATACGGGGCGCAGGGCATGTGGGTAGGGCGACGTATCCAATGGGATTGGCGACCGTGGCTATGCGCATCCGCCCTCCGTCAGAAACCACCCCAAGCTATCGGCTGCGCAGGGATGAAGGGTAGCCGGGAACGTGCGTACCCGCCGATCCCTTTAGTTAGACAGGACCGACACACCATGTGTCATTCAGTAATCGCGAATGTGAGAGGAGGTCAACATCACCGCGATCACGGTGAATACAATCTCAGTCAATAAGGATATTACGCCGTCGTTAAAAAGTGTTTACTAACTGTTAATATAATAATATCTAACAGCACACCACCAATCACGAATACACAATATGGATACAACCAAGTCGGCCAGAAACGTTTACTCCATCGATCAAATTCTCGGCACTACACATCCATCAAAAAACGGTAAGTTATTAATTATTATTTTAAATTGGCGAAGAGACAAAAAACAAAAAAATATCAATCGCTAGTGAATGGAAACCTAACTAATAATAAAATGTGTTTAAGTTATAAAATTTGTTCACTTTCATAATGGACACGATCCAATTTCAAGTTTTGTCTTGGCAAATCAAACAAATAAACTTTGGTATTAGGATCATTGCGGTACAAAGAAAGAAATAAGAAAATAATACATGCACGTCATATCATATTCATAGTAATAACTTATTCAGTTACTATATAATGTTTAAATTATATTAAATGTTGTATTCTGTTCAACGACCATCTTTATTATTCTTTTTTTAAAACATAATTATTCTGAATAAATCGATTGAAAAAAACAATATAATGTAATTTATCAATCAACAAATGATTTTATAAATATTAATAAATTAAAATTTAATATGATAAAAAGTTAAAAACTGCTTTTATCTGAAAACTATTATTTTATCACGTTATTCAGTGAAATTATACTTACTATGTTTGCTATACAATACGAATGATTACTCACTTTTACTTAATTCAAAAATAATTTAATATAAACTAATTTCTCGTTAATATTATTTCAGCTCGGAGTAATTTTATCCATTATTATTCGTCTCTCTTATACCTATGTTTATCGGTTTTCAAGAAAACATCAATTAAATTTAGAACTGCAAGTTTAATTTTAAGTGGATTTGGTCAAATAGAGTACTTGATCCTTATTTTCAAATAATATAATAGTGTATACATATAGTAATTTACACTTAATTATAATATATTTCGAAACAATATTTATAATTTATGAAGGTACACGAAATATATTAGCATTAAAGTCGTTCAAAATTTTACAATAAAAAGCTAAATAAATAGTTATTAATTGTCAGATTCCAAATTAAAAGGTTTTAATATAACATCGAATTTAATATAACAAATGTATAAATTAAATTCAAATTGTACACGATTGATGAACTAAAATAATTTATTTAATTAATAATGATTAAACTAATACCATACTTATTTTGTTATATTTCCATCGCTTGATTTGACTAATATGCTGAAAAATTATTTACACCTGTATTTAAAAAATATCAATGACTACTTTGTTATATACATACATGTTTGTAGTCTTTAAATCGTATTATATCACAAGAATTATGATAATAAATTGTGGATTAAAATTAAAATTAAATATTTTTAATTTTATAATATATTTGACCGAGATCAATGATTTTAGTTAATAGACTAAAAAATTGATTATGCTTTATAGATATATTTTACATGCATATTGTTTTCACTTGTATACAATAATTAAATCTCAAATTATGTTGTTGATATTTGATCACAAATTACATAATGAATGCTTTAATTAATTTTCGATTACACAAAAAATTATATTAATAGTTAAACACAAGAAAATCAACTTCAATTATTGACGCTAATTGTATTTATTATATGTTACTATACTATTTGAAAAAAACAATAATCTTTTCTGATTACGTTTATAGATTTTGTATAAAAAATAACAACAAAAATAGTTATAGAAGATTTAATTTATTAACTCTTATAAAATAATAACGATAATATTGTATGACATGGGTGAGTGTTTAATGTTATATATTTATATGTATACTTATATTTAATAAAAAAAAAGACTTTGAAGTAGGTATGTAATGTAGGAGTAATGACGTAGTGGTGTTGGTGGAGGTGGTGGCTACTGGGTGTATAGTAAATCCGAAAGGGACGGGAAACCCGTTGGATTTAAACGGAAGTCAAGTGGCACGCCAACATGTGCGAGTGTATGTGTGTGCGAAGAGAGGGAGAAAGAGACTATAACGGGTGTAAAACGGATAAACGTATACGTACGTGAATTTCGTATCTGTTGCGCGAACATTGAAATTTTGAACCTCCACCACCGTTTTGTGTATATTTCGTGTGTAAAAAACAATAATCATATAACGTTCGCTTAATAAAGGTTAGGTTCATATATCGATATAAATATATGCATATTTAGGCATGCACTTACACACTCACACGTGTATACATGATTGGAAACCCGAACATTTTGTAAGCCGATTATTATTACATTTATATATATATATATTTGCGGGACGAGGGGTGCATTATACAATCAACGCGCAATAACAAAAACTTTTGCGTAAGCGGCTTAGAACCGTTTTAATACACGATTAATATAATATTATATGACGTACAACGTGTACTTACACGTTGCAGCCGCTGACGCCGCGTGTTCAACGGGTCTTGCAGACATTCACTCGTAATTAGGTACGTACTTGTATACAGCGAAATAATAATAATAATAATAATACAATATAATATAACGCACGCGTAATTATTAAAATTTTGTTTTCACCCTGAACTCACCACCGCCGTAACGGGGTTGCGCGTTGAACCTTCCCGTGTGAGCCAATTTATGTATACGGAATTGAAATAAGGTAATGAGGGATGATGGCCGGACGAGTAAAAACCTATGCATTCGTAACAGGCTTATATTACTATTGTTTGTCTGCTACTCTACACGGCGAAGACGTTTGACTTTACAACTGTTTTGATAACCTTTTTCGTTCCTTGTGTAATATACCAACAATAAATACGCGTCTATGATATTAGAATATGAGCGAAATAACAAAGATTACAATTATATGTAGGTATATATAATAATAATTTTAATACAATGATATTGAACAACGACTATGGTATACTTATTCCTTTTTTTTCTGTGCACGAACTTGAATGGGTTATGTTTACTCCAACAGTTTTACGTGTCTTTTTTTTTTTTTTTATCAATCAAAAGATAAACGAGAAAAATTACAGATGTCATTGCATTAATTTATCTAGCGAGTTTATAATATTGTTATGCTAACGGTTGCCGAACTTAAGATAAAATGAGAACTCGTTTTGTCTTCACGACAAACGTTTTATTCATAGCTAAACCTTAACTTATGTTAAAAGTGTTGAAAACGTTTCGATCGGTTTTTTTTTTTTTGCTTTTTTATTACAGACGTTTTATGTTCGAAGTATTTAACTACAGATAATTTTCACGAATGTTGGCGTTAATTTTATTTCGTAGTTTAAAGAACATTTATTTTAAATACATTCATACGTAAAATAAGAAAAGCATTTAAAACGTTTAAAAGATTATTTGTGCCTAGATCCAAACAAAATTATTCTACACACTCTAGTCGTCCAAACGACAACCCAATTGGAATTTAAATTACTACCTACAGTATTAATTACATATAATACAGTAATACAAATTTAGCCATTATACTTAAACTTTATTCTCTACTGCTGGCAGAAAAATTGTCTACAAGTTTCCAACAATTCTGTTGTCAGTTCGTTCCGATGACTCAATTTTTTCTACTATGCTATGAGCCAATTTAAAAGTTTCACTGTTCGATTTAGCAAAAATAATATATACTCGAATTAGGGAAAATGAAATATTATCTAAAAATATTTTTTCAGACAATAATAGTGTTCATTGTCAGTCAAAATTGGACGCTTTGTATGCCGCCAGTGGGAATGTTTCATCATTGCATCGGTCCGATGAAAACGATGACGATAAACCACGAAAAGTTCGCCGGAGCAGAACAACATTTACCACTTACCAATTACATCAATTAGAAAGAGCTTTCGAGAAAACTCAATATCCCGATGTATTTACCAGAGAAGAACTTGCGTTGCGACTAGATCTCAGTGAAGCTAGAGTGCAGGTGAAATTATTCATACAATTTTAATTATATTTTTCAATTTAATATGTATTATTTCACTCAAAAGTCGGTGTTTTGATTTTATTCAAATATCTATTACATCAATTTCGTAAGAATTTTTCTCTTCAAATTAATATAATCAAAATGTTTTAAAATATAATAATATAAAATAAAGTATTATGCAATTTACAATAATAATTACATTTGAACCATTCTAGTTGTATTGATCGTGTACTTCATTTACTTATTTGAAAACAAATGAGTTCTGTATCAAAATGAAAATTGTTGTCGCTGTAAATTTTATCAATGTAATAAACATTTGACTTAATTCAAACTGTAAAATAATTTTCATGGTTTAACAATATTAGTATTAAATAATATTACACTTTTATTCCAAAACGTATTACTATTTTCATTGTAAATATTAATGTTGAAAACAATAACGTACAACGGATAACGTGCAGTGGATATATTAATTGTTATCCAATAACTCTCATCAAAACTTACTCTATATATTATAAAACGTTGAAATAATATGTTCTTGATGTCTTTAGTTTTTAAATAAACCCAAACCAACCTACCAAAACTGGAGCGTCTAATATCCAAACAGCACCCGAAACAAGAATCCTTAATTGTCACCACCTTAAATATGTCACTGTGCTTTTGCTTGCTCGATCGTTTTTACTTATTATCGTCCAATAAAATACAATGTACGCGCATTTGCTTTTCGTTAGCGATAAATTACATTTAAGCATTAATATTAAGTAGAATCTATAATTATAGAATAATAAAATTGAATAAACAACAAATAGTTTTAGAAATTCGATTTTAATACAAAATAGTTTAAAGATAATTAACAAAATTTGTCAATGTTGTTTGAAATTTATTTCAATGCAAGGTAGTACATTAATATTTTTTATTATGCTGAAGCAACAGTTGCAATCAAAACAATTGGCTGTAGGGTCATACTTTAATTAATAATAATATAGATTCTATGTGCACATGTAATGAATATGATAGTTTCATCTAATTTTTTTTTTTTTTTATTAGCAAGAATTTAAAGAATCGGATGGGCCTCGCTCTGCTGTACAATTGGGGGTAGAGTGCGACTCGTTCATAGTATAGGTCATTACAATGGATTTGTTAAATTTGAATTCAATGATAGGTATCATTGTGTACGATAAACGATTCTGAACAGAGATGATATGTTAGTATAGAATATAATACATTTTTATTAAATAATAACACTGAAATATAACAATAAAAAATATAAAATATAACACTTAAAATCTTCACAAAAATATATATTGACGATTTCTATGAATGATTAAGTGTTCAAAGTGTTTTGACATATTTTGACTAATTTATAGACACTTTAAATTTTGATTTTTTTAAATTTTTCAATAAATTGTCTATAAATAAGTCAAAATATGTCAAAATACTTTGAACACTTAATCATTCATAGAAAACGTCAATATAAAAATTTGTGAAGATTTCAGGTGTTTGCGTTATTTGGTTTTTGAGTTAGAGTAAATTCCATTATGAATTGATTTTATACTACTTGGATTTGTATATAATGATACGAATATAATTACGCCCATACACATGTGTGATATAGAATAAAATTTCAAAAACAGTGAAGTTAAATAAAAAAAAAGAACCGGATGGGCCTCGCTCTGCTGTACACTTGGGGGTGAAGTGCGACTCTTCATAAGATAGGTCATTATAATGGATTTGTTAAATTTGAATTCAATGATAGGTATCATTATATACGAAAAACGATTCTGAACGGAGATGATATGTTTGTCTAGAATATAATACAATGTTATTTATAAATATTGTAATAAGTATATATTATTTTAAAACGAAAAATTTAGAAAAATCGAAAATTTAAATTGTCTATAAATAAGTCAAAATATGTCAAAATACTTTGAAAACTTAACCATGAATAGGAAACGTCAATATAAAGATTTGGTGAATATTTCAAGTTATTGCGATTTTTGGTTTTTGAGTTAGAGCATTTTAAAAAAACCGATATCATTTGTCAGTCTAGAATATTATACATTATATTATATTTTAATCACTGAAAAACTTTAGTGGAATCTTCTATTAAATATTCAAGTATTTTGTACCAGCAAAATTTTTTTTATCATTGATTATAAAAATAAAAATAAAAATGTAAAAAAATCGAATATTTAAAATGCTTATAAGTAGCTTAAAAATCATTATAATATTTTTAAAAAAAATACTGCATAAAGCAAGTGCTCATCTTAACAGTTGGTGAAAATTTCAAGTTTCTGCAACTTATACTTTTTGAATTATAAAAAATATTAAAAATCGTTTGAGGATAAAGCTATTTTATGCAATTTCATTAAAATTTAAATTTCAAACGGTCATACAATTTTTTCCTTTAAGATCGGTAAAAATTTTTTTATAGACTTTTGAACCTTAAATATAAACATAAAAATGTTTATAAATTTTCAACTACAAAATAACTTGCAAATTATCGCAATTTTAACCTATTTTATAGAAATTTGAACTTTATGGACTTATATTAAATTTGAGTGAAACGATATCCGATATTTTTAGTTACAATTAGTATAACTAATAATAAATCTTGTATTTCATTTTCAAGAGTTTTCGGATAGCCAAATAAATTTTATAGATATTTAAAAAAAAATTTACAGAAACCGAAAATTAAAATTGTCTATAAATAAGTTAAAATACTTTGAAAACTTTACCATATATAGAAAAAGCCAATATAATGATTTAGTGAAAATTCCAAGTGTTTGCAGTTTTTCGTTTTTGAGTTAGAGCATTTAAAAAAAATTTATTTTGTCAAAACGTGGGTTGCGTAAATTTCCCGTTTTTTGTAATTTTTTTATCGTTTTTTTCGATGCTTTTAAAAAGTACTGAAGAAGTTTGATTTTTGACTCTCCGAAGTACCATATGCATTCACTCTCCTTTCAGAAAAGTTGCTGTTTAAGAAAATCGAAGAATTTTTACTGCCAAAAAAGGTGTCGTCAGACACAAAAAAACACACATCATCGTAAAACCAATATATTCCATCACTCCGTTCAGAATCTAAAAATATTAAAATTCTAAATTGCAATAGTGTTTATCGTAAAAAAAATTAGAACGTTGTAAAACATCATATAACTCGATCTGCTTGAAATTCTATAAATCCGATTTGATAGAAAGTAGCAGTGAAATATGTAGAAATATTTATGAATTGAGATATAATCTTTAATTATATCATCGAATAATGTGAAGTATATTACATTTTCCATCGAAGTATTTTAATGTTAAAATAGTAATAAAAAAAACGTATGATTTCATAATTTAAAAATAAGATATCAAATATAATATATAATGTGTATGTTAAAATCGTCTAAATCAAAGCATAATAAGTGTATAAAGGAAATTATTGTAAATTCTCTAATGTATGTATGTTAGTTCAGTAGGTACTATAGCTTATAACTCTTTGATTCGAAATATTTTTTGATTTATTCAATACATTATTATTACTAATAATATATAATTAATACTAATAATTTATTAGTAAGCAATTATAATTTGACAACTTTAATTACGTATATATTAAAAAATGTATAGTCACATTGTTTAATCAATTCAATAGAAAAAACGTACCTACACATGTAGGTATATTTATAGAATTTCGAAAACCATTTTTTTTTATCCTTGTGCTTTATTTATAATAAAATTATTTGTTTTTATGATGAAATTATTTCTTTACTTCAAATACATATGTATACAATTTGTCTTAAACGATCGTCCCTGGGGTTTCGTTTTGGGTATTAATTGTATATGGTTACTCTTACGGCTATCCTTTTGTTCCGGAATCATATAACAGCTTAATTTAAATCTACCACATCTACGAGTATGACTTAAATAATTCCAAAAGCATTTGAAAACAATGGAAGCAGATTAATAGATTTTTTTCCAAGTATAGTCGCACAAAAACACCACGCTAATTGTGTACCACAGAACACTCAGAGCGGACACAAAGACGGTGAAAAAAAAGAAAGGAGAGGCTACAAAATCTCTACATTATATACGTCTAAATTTTCCTTTCTCATTCTCTCTCTCTCTCTCTCTTACTTTCTCATTTTTTTTCTATTGCCTAGGCCGCCTGCTCACCACTGTCGATTGTCTCGCTCTTTAAACGATTCAATAAACCAATTGAGATGGACTTAAAACCCGGCGTGCGCGGTCTCCCCGGTAATGAATTACAAGTTAATTGGGGTGCAATTTCTCGACAACCGATTTAACATCTCTCTAATTTCCTAACGATCATTTAAGTGCATTGTTCGTACGGCCTACATGTATAGGGAGAGTCCCATTGTGTTTCACAACACACCCTCGTACGCGCGCGACGTGCACAATCAACCCCAATCGGACGTCCAAATAGAGCATTAACCCTCCTCTACGTGTCCACCCCGCCGACTGACGCCGCCGACGCCGTGCCATAGCCGCTACCGACGGATCGCTGTACAATGGCTTTTGGGTGCCGAAACTTCCACCGGTTTATTAAACTCCCGTTTTAAGTGTATTGTCAATATTTTAACCTGACCAATAAAAAAGGGATTTTTCTCTCTTTCACTCCTCTTCCCTCCACTCTTCACCCATAAATTGTATTCCTAAATTAACCCCCTAACTCTACGGTTTCCAAGCACACGCGCCGTTAAGCCAAACTAAATTAATTATACCCCCGATAAACAATCTTGGATGATCAGTTAGTATGGACTGCACGGCAGACAGGGTTCCTCATACACATTGTAAATAAAACGTAATCGTATATAATTACTGAGAAACGGTTACACCGTAATACAACACGTGTTACCTGCCAAAGAGCAATTTTAACAAATTTTCGCTATATGTTATGTAGTTTTTAATTTTTTTCAAAATTATTTCCCGTACCATCGTCTTGGCTTTTCATAAATATTCCAAAATGCATTTATTTAGTATAAAGCTACATAATCATAAATAGATTATTTTTAGCACTAAATGAAAAATATGTAAACATCAAATTGAACACAAATGATTTTGAGAATACAATTTATTCTTATCATTACCATTTACATTGTTATTTGTCTGTAAACAATCCAATATATAGTATTTCATTTATAAGAATTGTTCAACAAATTCATACATATGACGAAAAGATATTATCATATTTATATTATTGAATATGAGATGGTGTATTATCGTAAAGATAAAATACAATAAAAATATTAATTTAAAATAAGAGTTTATTTTTATTTTTTCCAGAGAAATCGTTCAGTTATAAAATACATGATAGCATTTGATAAAACTATAACTTTAATAATAAATCTTCTTCTTCTCCTTCTTCTTCTTCATTTGCTTCGCCTTCCTCCCAACTATTTGGGATCGGCCACCCTTGTCCTATACCTCCACTTTACTCGGTCAATCACATCTCCTCTGCACACACCGACAACCCTCATGTCATTCTCCAAAGTCTCCAACCATCTCTTTTTTGGTCTTCCTCTTCCTCTTTTCCCTTCAACGTCCATCTTCATAACCACTCTTACGGCATTCGTTTCCTCTCGCCTCATCACATGCCCAAACCATCTCAGCCTATTTTCTCTTATCTTGTCCACAGTTGGCGCTACACCAACACTACCTCTCACGTATTCATTCCTTATTCTATCTTCTCTTGTCACTCCACTCAACCATCTAAGCATTCTCATTTCCGCGACACTCATACTTTGTTCTATTCTCCTGTTAACCGCCCAACACTCTGAACCATACAGCATAGTTGGTCTCACTACACTTTTATAAAATTTACCTTTCAGCCTAATTGCAATTCTCTTACCGCATAACACGCCCGATGCTTCTCTCCATTTCATCCACCCACACTTAATCCTATGTTTTACATCAATGTCAAAGCCCCCGTCCTTTTGAACAAAAGATCCTAAATATTTAAAGCTCTCAACTTCACCTATCACATCACCATCTATTGTCAGTTGTCTCCTCATTCCTTCAACTTCTTGGTCTCTTTGTCCAAAATCATACTCAATATACTCAGTTTTATTTCTACTAATTCTCAATCCCTTTTCTTCGAGGGCTAACCTCCACTCATTTACCCTATTATTGACAATTTGCTAGGTTTTCTCCTATTAGAACTATATCATCCGCAAACATCATACACCTTGGTATCTCACCCTGTATCTCCTTTGAAACCTCATCCATTACCACTGAGAACAGGTAGGGGCTTAGAGCTGACCCCTGGTGCACACCTACTCCTATACTGAAACCTTCTGATACTCCACACCGACTCTTGACACTAGTACTCGACCCTTCATACATATCTTGGATCAAATTAACATACATTTTTGGGACATTTTTCCTCATTAATGCCCATCTTAAAACTTCCCTTGGCACCCTGTCATACGCCTTTTCTAAATCTATAAACACCATGCATAGTTTTTTATTCTTTTCTCTGTACTTCTCTACTAATTGCCTAACACAAAATAATGGCTCCATTGTCGATTTTCCTGGCATAAAACCAAACTGGTTTCCTGATATCGAGGTCTCACTTCTTATCCTCTTCTCTATAATCTTTTCCCAGATCTTCATACTATGACTCATGAGCTTTATTCCTCTATAGTTCCCACATTCTTGTATGTCTCCTTTTCCTTTAAATATTGGTACAATAAAACTCTTTCTCCAATCTTCTGGCATTTTTCCCTCTATCAGTACCTTATTAAAAAGATTTTTCAACCACCCAATGCTTACATCTCCTAACATTTTCCACACCTCTACAGGTACTCCATCTGGTCCTACCGCTTTTTTCTTTTTCATCGCCTTCACCGCATCTCTCACTTCCTCCTCGCCCACTAGACCAATCAATCCTTCATTCCATGACATACTCTCTAAAGCTTCTTTTGGATACTCCTCGTTCAACTGCAATACTGAATTCAACTTTAATACTGAATAACTATAGAAATTTAGTATTGTAATTTGCACCATAATATATTGATGTCTTTGTTATGTAGGTATGGTTTCAAAATCGTAGAGCTAAATGGAGAAAACGAGAAAAGTCAATGGGCAGGGAATCGAATCCATATATACCTGACCATGCATGTAAGTACTCAATAGTTGCATAGTATAACAACATATAACTATATATAACAACGTATAATAATATTTTAATGTAAACCATAATATTTTTACTAAATAAGTGTTGTTTTTAAACATAGTAACTGATCATGATCACATCAATTTGACCAAACCTTTTCTTGAAAGTATATTTATTTCAAATGCGTATCTAGATTAATTTTTTACCAAGATTCTTGTTTGCTAAAAGTATATAAAATAATTTTGAATAAATTGTCAACAGTCAATAGGTATATAAGTTCTAAACATACATTTCGTTTTATATAATACTTATATACATTTCTTAGTTAAAATTATAATAAGTGTATATAAATAATAATAATTTTTTTTAATAATTCTATATATTCAAAACTATTAATTCAATGCATGTACAATTAATTTTCAATTTTTGAAATATAATGAAACATTTATTAATTTGCTTATAGTATCATATAGATGCCACATAGACATAAACACTCGTACACATTAATGTATAATAATATTACAGTATTATGCACTTATAAATGTAAACTATACATCGCTACATGGCTAACCAAGCACTAAATCTCCTAATAATATTATTCTCTATATCAATATAAATCTACCAACAAATAGACCAATTAACAAACCTATTATGGTTTAATATAACTCGTACTACAGCAATATTAATTTAAATCAAAACGATCGTATATGTTTAACGGAATAAAAACAAAACTACAATCCTTCGGGCCTTCGGGTACTATTATAAAATAATCTAAATCAAATAAACAAATTATAATTAAATCTGGCGTAATTATATAAAGTATAACAATTAAATTTAAGCTATTGTTGCTTAATATTAATTTATTCCAGTAAAATTGTGCTTTTTACAATTAGGATTTTCCTCCTACTATTAGCATTAAAACGCAATTACCATTAATTCATTGCTGATTAACAAATTACCATCTGTCAGTTTTTAAAGGAAATATTAATTATTTAAAGTCACATTGGTGTAACATGATTTATTTATATAAGGTAAGCGTATATGCATAAGGTTGCACGGTCTCTAATGTGTTATATTTTAATGTCAATTATTATTAATATTTATTAAAATGCATCGTTATAAAATAACAAAAAATAAAATTTAAATTCAATATATCTACATGGTTAATATTCGTAAATTAATATATAAATAAATAAGCTAATAGTTTATGTATAAAAATAAAGAAATATATAAAGAAATAAATAAAAACTTAGTCTGGAGTATTATTATATTTGTAAAGTATGACAGGTTTCAAATTTGAAAATTAATCATCAGGTATATAATCGTATAATCGTAATCTGAGTTACGATTTTATTTTTTCATATTCAGTCGCAATTTTATATCCTTGTATACCTGATGATTAATTTTTAATTCGAAAATGGTTTTACTTTACAAATATAATAATAATCCAAGATAAGGTTTTATTTATTTATTTAATTCTATACTCATATATAAACTATTTGTATATTTATATATTTATGCCACAATAACTCACCTTCCTGCTATGCAATAATTGTAATAATAGTAATAGTAATTATTACTGTTATCGAAATTTAAATCACTTATGATGAAAACAGATAAAAAGTATTAGGCTTGCCGTAAGTAACTGTAACCACTATTATATTGTTGATAATGTATTTATAATTATAAATATAGGAAAAAATGTTCAATATTTTAATCATTTTCAAGTGGATAATCATTTAGTTATTATGTTTATTAATGTATAATTTTATAAATATATTGTTAAATATAGAAAGCTTTTGTAGTAATCTATACATATTCTTGATAAACTTTCTATTGCGATCGGAATAAAAACAACAATAAAACATAATAATATTAAAATATGGTTGAATTCATTTTTAAGATAAAGATTCATTATTTTCATGGTAATATAATAATAATAATAATAATAATAATAATAATATAATATATTCGTTACTCATTCTGTTCGTTTTATTATATAATATTCTTATTTACATCACCACTTTTTACTAACCAAAAACTACAATAAAATACATAAAAACAATAACGATTTTCAACTCGTTGAATTTTGTTTTTATAATATTATTACTAATTCTTACGTATATTAAACTTTACTCACTACCCCTTTACTCCTCCTTTATACTATTGATAACATTTATAAAAATTGATTTTTTGGGATTACTTATTTATTAAATATTCATATTCTTTATCGAGTGTCAACTAACCATGTTAGTTATTTAATTACAATCAAAGCAATTTATTGAATATTGATTATTTACTAGAAGCCAATGTTCAACCGATGCATTATATTGAACACTAATCTAAAATTGATTTCCGTTTAATATATATATATATACATATGATTAGCCGTTACCTTTAAATACACCAAATCTCTAATTGCTATAACAAAATATCTTATACAAAATAACATACGGCGTAGGTGCATGTTAAAAATGTTTTATTATAAGCACATCCTAGCAATATTTCATATAATGATTCTTTTAATTATATATTTTGTACTTTTATTTTAAATCGCATAGTTTACAATGAATAATAGTTATTTGTGCGCACAATAAAAATAAAACAAACAAGAATAAACAGTTAGTTAATATAAACTAAATGGTATTTTTTACATTACATTAACACAAACCAACACAAATTTTTTTACTGATATAGTTTATTTACAGTTAAAACTATGTACATTTTAAGTGTATATGACTTTAAATAACAAAGTTTTAATACACAATTAAAATGCCCTCCCATGGTCATACCATACTCAAATTTGAGACCAATTCAAACCCTTAAAACCATTATGATACATATAAGTGCACTAAGCAAAACTTACAGTTAAAATACCAAGATAGGCTCTTACAAAAAAAAAAAGTTACAACTCAAAACCCATTAATTTAAATAGAAAGTACTTTTGCTGAATCTCAACCCATATCAAACCCATCATTTTATAATAAAATATTAAATATTCCATTTAATATTAATTTTTTAAAACATTGTAAATAGTGCTTATTTAAAAATTATAATATTATAAAAGAAAAAGATTTATACCTAAATCGATATAAATCATACGATGAAATAACGCTTGTAGTGTACGGTGTACCAATGATAGCCTAAGGATCATACGAACCCGACAAGCATTTTTAATAATAATATGATCGTCATTTTCTCTTCCTTTTTCTTCACTGGCAGTGAAAACCTCTGGCATTTTAATTTAATTTATTATTTTAATCCATAGATTGGTTTATAAAAAATGTCCGTCCAAGTTTACCTGACCTTTGCTACATATTTAAGTTCCGTAAAAAGTGAACCCTTCATTAATTGGTTAATATATTTCGCACTGGGTATTTTTCTAGTGCGTATTCATACTGTATCTTCCCTTAGTAAATAGTGTGATTCGTTTTCATGCCTCATCGTGTGTTCTATCATCGACCATCTATTTAGGAGTATCTATTAGTGTTCATTTCTTTTTTTTTTATTGTCTTTAAAATACCATAATTTGCTATTCTTCCATTTCATAATTAGCAAATTTTTTAGAAAACCATATTTATGGAGCTTCTAACATGTACTTTTCGTGTCGCGATTTTATTAACTTTGTGAATAACTGATGATGAATAATCCAGGGTAAGCTTTTATTTATTTATCTCTATATAACTGCACTCTATTTGTTTATTTATTTATATAATATATATTTTTCGTATTTATTATCCGTGTCGCACATCCACACAATGCCATACACCAGACATACTTTTTTAATAATATTTTCATAATAATTATGAACATAGTTATTTCTCGGTGTTCTTAATTTCTGCTTTTTACAGAAACATTTTCTACCTACTTGATCTATTTTGCTTCAGGTTTCCTTTGCTTATCTCCCATCGTCCGTTTTAACACACTGCCTAATCACTTAAGACTGGTTAACTTGGACGATTCCTTTATTTTCCAGCTCTATGTACCCCGTTCCTAGTTGATGTATTTTTATTTATTTTTGTCCCGAACGCACTATAGGAATTGAAAGTCTATCGACATAATTTATGGAGTGCTCCGAGTATGTTACACTACATTAAACGATTATCCATTTGAAAGCTTTTTAAATGCCAAAGTAAAATGTTCAATGTCCACACGATTATTCTAAACAATCGTTATCGCATTGTCAATTACAAACAACGTACTCGCGGTTACGGTCGTTTCGTGCGAGCCTAACCACGCTACATGTTATTCTAACGTTACGTGCACGTGTGTTTCCAGTGTTCAGAAACGATTGTTTGCCACCGTCGGCTCTGGGAGGCGGCGGCGGCGGCGGCGGCGGCGGTGGTAGCGGCGGCGTCGGCGGCGGTCCGCTGCCGTTCCTTACGCCCGAGCAGTTTTGGCCCAGCATCGTGTTCAACCCGGCAGCCGCGTCCGCGTTCCTGCTCGGGCTGCCGTGGCCCCACCACAACCAACATCACCATCATCACGCGGCGCCATCGGCCTCGTCACCGTACAACCATCACCAATCGTCCATCATCCACAAGGCGCTCTCCGAACGGATAATGCGCACCGCAGTCGCCAACCAGTGGCCGGCCGTCGCGCACACATCGTCGTCAGAGCCGCACAGCCCGTCGTCAGCCGCGTCGTCCAGCCCCCCGCCCCCATCGCCGCCCATCCGTGAGTCGTTAGCCGAGGCCGCCGCGGAAAGTCGATCACCCGAACGACGGCCGGACGCGCGAGGTTCGCCGCCCGCCGTGCTGATGGAGAACGTGTCCTGTTAGTGAGGCGGTCGTCGTGGCGCGCGTGCACCCGAAGACCGGCAACGCAACATGTCCGTGTCCGTCCGGGGCTATCGCGTGTTCGCGCCGAGGATAGGACGAATCGGCAACGAGCACCGGTGTGTAACAATTTGCCATCTGCCCAGCGTGCCGTCATCGTCGAAGACGTGACGCTGCACGCGTCTGATCGGAACGAAACAGTTTCGTCGGTCCCGCATTTGATCGCGCCCCGTGGACCGATATAGATCGACACCTGGGCAGTCCACCTCCTCGGTGTGCCGTTATCCGTTCTGTTTTCATGTCGACAAGTGAACTTCGTTTGGTTTTTCACGCTTATCGTTTAAACGTTTAACGTCCTCGCTGGAAACTCTCGTCGACAACGACCACGTTACCACGATCGTTAAAAATTAATTTCAAGCGCACTACCCGCGCATGATAAACCACTACCTACCTACCACGTGACGGTTGAACGCGATTTTTTGCTCGACGTTGTCGTTTTCCGGAAGTCAAGGAATTCAGTTGCACAAGTACATCGATCTTTTATTTTTTATCAAATTTCAACTATACCCATATTCTTGACTTTTTTTAAAAATCACATTTCTTCCCCATACATCAATGTCTTCATACCGTCGAATAAAACGATATTTATTCGAAAGTTGTACGAGTGATTTGTTCCTTTCGAGTAAAATAATTCAAATTTAATTTTCCATTTTTTTTACTTTTATATATATACTTTTTAGTTTAAACACGAACTAATAACTTAATCAGTCGAATCTGAGGCATTAATTGATGGTATATATTATCGGTAATCGTAATTGGTGTAACGTGGAGTCTACCAAATTCTACAAAATTCTCATCCATAAGTCCGACTGAATACACAGAATAATAAGAACTTCTATTACTAATCTATGTCTTATAGATAAGTAAGAAATACTTTTAAAACGAATATTATTTAATACATTTCACAATATTTAAATATTATTTTTTTTAAATCTTTATTGTATAAATATATATAATAATAATTTTATTTTTAATTACTGTGTATCAATGTAACGAAAGAAGTTAATAAATATTTTAAATACTTAAAAATAATGAGCATGATACTAAAAAGCAGGCAAAATTAAGTTGCTGTGCTCAGTTCAATGTTATACACTTATAAAAATAAGTATTTTATGACCATGTCTTATAGAATATTTTAAACCACGAGCACTTAATGACCTCATATGTATGCGACCAAATTTTCACATTGCATTGTATCGCAGTCAACGATGGTAAATTATATTGTTATTATTACTATAATTACTATTGTTATTTTTATTATTATTATGTATTTTTGTTTATTACTATTACAGCCGTTGTACTTAAAAGTTTTGATCTCATACGTATGTATTTATATTATATTACATTTTCTCTCGATTTCCAGTGCGGTACATCTCGTTTGTTAGCTAGTTCTCTGCGTTTACGTTACGATTTAAACGAACCGCCGGTAATAATATAATTTATAGTCCATGTTTACCATGTAATCATTTTTAAATAATATTGTACTTAACATTTACCACACTATATTTTTATGATGTAAATATATTTGTGTGTGTGTGTGTGTGTGTGTGTGTGTGTGTGTGTGTGTGTGTGTGTGTGTGTGCGAACGCGCTCGCGTGAGTTGTGAGTATAACTCACGAGTGTTGTTATACATTTTCTGAAATTAAGTTCGAAGAACGTTAATATTGTATAATACAATTTAAACAAGGTTTAACTTACCGTTTTTACACGTACTTGTAAAATTATTCATTGCAATATATTATTATAATACTTAATAGTTTAACATTACGATTATAAGTACATTTATAGGGAAGTGCAGTTCTTGAATATTTAACATTTTAAAATAAATAATTTACTCAGTAATTTAATGTAAATATAATAAAATTTTGTAAAACTATGTATACATAATATGTTAGCCGTTCACGAATCAAAAATATTGCTAGTAAAAATTCTATTGATTATTTTACAAAAATATAAAAAATAACATATTATAAAACAAACCAATATTATACTGTTTATCCGTATCATCCAAGAAAATGTCTCGTTAAGACTCGGAGTACGAACTGGAAGTTGCATTTAATTGTATACGTTTTTAATTACGAACTTTTAAAATGTTACCATTTTATTTATGTGAATAGGTTATACCTATAATATAATTATTTGTAGTTTTTCTATTATACCCATTAGCAATTAGGTGTAGTATTTATTTATAACCTTATAAGTACCTACTAACAAATATTAAATAATTTTTAAGTTCATTGGAGAACTATTATGTTAACAATCATCAAGTGATGTCGTACTTATATTATTTTTTTATAACAATATAAATCATAATAGTATAAATCGTTCAATAATGTTAAGAAAAAAAATTCATAATCATGTATATATATATATATATTGATCATGATTAAACAAATCTAAATACAATATTTGTTCGATCAGTGCAATATTTAACAGTATATGCAGCTATACACATGAAATTCAAAATAATATAATTGAATGCAGTGAAGATTACAATACATTTAATTGTATTACAGTATATTATATAATTTCTATAATTCTTTAAGCCACATATTTTATCGCATTAATTTAATGTATTTATAAATATATATATATATATTAAAAAAAACTATTATTTTCTCATATAATGTGTTTTTGAACCGTGTATAAATGTGTTTGAATTTCAGTGTGGGACATGCGTTTATTATACTTATTTAACTGTTACCCAAATATCACACAATTTATTGGTGTAATGTCATAATATTATCACGTTAATTTTTAAATATTGAGCTAACACAGAACCGACGCGACGGCAGTATGAGATCGCTGCAACACAATTGCGCTCGTTAGAATGAACTCTACGGTATTTTTTATCTAATTATACAGAAATTGTAATATTACCAAAGGTAATTCAATGGAAAATTTCATATTTTAGTGTAAAGATAATGTGGTTGGAATTACTTTCTTTAAATTTCACTTTACAGTACATCAGATTTCAATTTAATTGAAGTGGGATTGAAACTCGATTGATCCGGTAATAGGGTTTTTGATAAATAAGATAATCGTTTTATTGTCTGCGTATTCTGTAACGAAGATACAGACAGAAGTCGGTTGATCTGATATAAGTATATTAAAGATGATAGGAGCTGTTACTGCACTTTTGAGAACTGCGGCTTGTATTTTTGACGAGTCGAAGAGACAAAAACAACAATGGACTACGAAATGGCGATTCGTTGAGATAGGGTTTTATGAGAAGCAAGCGGTAGAATTTTCCTTATTTTATATATTTTATAAAGGAAACTCTTGTACTACACGCGGTTAGGCTTGCGTGATGTTGAAGAATGCTGCAGTTGAGTATTGTTTTTTTCTAATGATTTTAAGAAACACGTTTAATCTTTACGTCGGAAATGCGTAGTTTCATCAGGTGACTCCGTACTATTACTTTACTACCGGTCGTATAATACGCGAATTTCTCTAAAACGCACCTTTGTCCGAGAACGTTAGAAATACTAAAAAGCACGAATATATTATATATTTTATTGTATCGCCATAAAAAATTATGCATGTTCTGCCGCGAGTGAAATACGTGCGCGCATATTCATTACTTGGATTTGTATATAATGATACGAATATAATTACGCCCATACACATGTGTGATATAGAATAAAATTTCAAAAACAGTGAAGTTAAAGGGGAAAAAAATAAGCTCATCGAACTATTAAACGTAACGACCGGTAAGTCTAATTATACGAAACATAAAACACTTTTACACGAACTCGCACAAATACGTGGCTAATATATTTGTATTTTATAAAGCATACATCAAATGTGTAGAACGTACGCGAGTGTTGATGATGATGGTGTGTATATAATAATGTAATGTTTTGGCAGGCGTGGGTCCAACGCCCCCCCAAAATCCCTAAAAAAGGTTTAAAATATATTGGGTTTTCGATTATTTTCGTGGTTCAATACAACTACTAACTAGAGTAATATACAATTACGAAAAATAAAATAATATTATTTTATATTTATTATGTATTGACTTGTGTTAGTATGTTATAGCCATGGTTAGTAAATTTCGTACTTAAAAATAATTGCTTGAGAATGTTTTTTTAATTCAATTTTTTATTTTATATATTCCTGAAGGCTATAGGCCAGCATAATTTTTGTTGCTTTTACGTATTATAATATTCAGGCAGGTTAGTCGTAAGTAAACAATTTATTTTGCGCCCCCTTCGTAAAAAACTTCTGGATCCGCCCCTGAGTTTTGGTCTTGTTTTCGAGTAAAAATTGGCAAAGATATTTTTTATCCGAGAACATTTAAAGCCAGGGCTGAATTAAGAATTTAGGCACCCCGGGACACTTATAAAATTCCGCCCCCATTTTGGTGCTGGAAGGGTGTTGGAGGGAGATGGATGAAAATAAACATATAAGTCATATTATTGTTTTATCGTTTTGTATTGCACAAAATACAACTGCAGTGATTAACAACAACACTTAAATACGGGCAACATTCAGGCTTCTGCATATTGTGTAATGTCATGATTTGTTAAACCAAGGAAACTTCAGCATTCGTTTAAAAATAGATTTTAAAGAACATCCTATAGTAAACTTCACCTAAATTTCCATCGATAAATCGACAATATAAAATACAATACATAGAAAAAAAGAACCGGATGGGCCTCGCTCTGCTGTACACTTGAGGGTGAAGTGCGACTCTTCATAGGATAGGTCATTATAATGGATTTGTTAAATTTGAATTCAATGATAGGTATCATTGTATACGAAAAACGATTCTGAACGGAGATGATATGTTTGTCTAGAATATAATACAATGTTATTTATAAATATTGTAATAAGTATATTTTATTTTGAAACGAAAAATTTAGAAAAATAGAAAATTTAAATTGTCTATAAATAAGTCAAAATATATCAAAATACTTTGAAAACTCAACCATGTATAGAGAACGTCAATATAAAGATTTGGTGAAAATTTCAAGTTGTTGCGGTTTTTCGTTTTTGAGTTAAAGCATTTAAAAAAAACCGATATTATTTATCAGTCTAGAATATTATACATTATATTATATTTTACATGTAATTTTATGTCAATATTCGCTGTTCAAACGCTTATAAAAAAAAATTGTGCTTATGGATTTTAATAATTTTTGAATGACATTAAGAACTACTTCTGTGTAATCTTCTATATAAATTTTCAAATATTTTGTACGAGCCAAATTTTATTTATCACCGATTATAAAAATAAAATGTAAAAAAATCGAATATTTTAAATGCCTATAAGTGGCTTAAAAATCAATATAATATTTTGAAAAAAATATGTCATAAAGGAAATGCCAATCGTAACAGCTGGTAAAAATTTCAAAAATCTGCGACTTATACTTTTTGAATTATAACAAATATTTAAAATCGTAGATGTTTAAAAACAAAAATTTTACAAAAATCGAAAATTTAAATTGTCTATAAATAAGTCAAAATATGTCAAAATACTTTGAAAACTTAACCATGCATAGAAAACGTCAACATAAAGATTTGGTGACAATTTTTAAGTTATTGCGATTTTTGGTTTTTGAGTTAGAGCATTTTAAAAAAAAGTAATTTGTAAAAACGTGATTTTGCGTAAAATTACCCGTTTTTTCGTAATTTTTTTATAGTTTTTTCGATTTTTTTAAAAGTATTGAAAAGTTGGATTTTAGACTAGCCAAAGTACCATCTACATTCACTTTCCTTTCAGAAAAGTTGCTACATAAGCAAATCGAAGCATTTTTACTGCCAAAAAAGGTGTCGTCAGACACAAAAAAAAAATAAAAAAATAAAAATATAAAAAAAAAAAACATACATCATTGTAAAACCAATAGATTCCATCACTCCGTTCAGAATCTAAAACATTTAATACAATTATAATAATTCAAAATTAGCTAAAAACAAAAGAGAAATAATAACAATTTACCACCCCCAAAATTCCACAAGGGGAGGGAAATTTCTCACCCTTTCTCCCCCTAAATACGATACTATTTAAAGCATATATACGCGGGCGCGCGAACACACATAATTTAATATGTAACAAACGCAATGAGAAGCTATTATTTTTATTGCGTGGCCCCACCTACGCACAATCAGGAACGGACTAAGGCCCGGAGGGCTATAAGTTGTACAAGATAGCAGTTTTCAAAGCCATTGCAACTGCTGTCGGACTATCCGAATGGTTTTATTTTCGTAAATTATATATTCTTTGTTATTGGATATCTGTAACTCAGCACACAGGGGGTGCTGAGTGTGATCGAACACAGTCTGAAATTTTGTAAATGGAGCCGTAAACTTAAGTCAAAGAGTAAGGGACCCGCATTTTAACTGATTCTGCTCGAATTAAATGTAATTTATTCTAAAATATTTGATAAAAAATAAAAATATGAAAAATGAAATAAAATTTTCTAAATTTTCGTGTAGAAACTTCTCCTGATAATATAGTAGCTAATAGTGACAACAAAAGTACAAAAAATGAGTAATTGAAATGATTTGAAAAAAAAAACGAGTTTAAAAAAAAACATTGGGACTATTATACTACAATATTAAATAAAAAAATTAATTTAAGTCTATTTAAGTTTGGAAACATTTTTCTCAATTTTTGCATAATTAGGGTGAAATACGATCACACTTGCACCGAATAATTTTATTTCATATTCAATATCTGAAAATTAAAAAATCTTTTTACATATAAAAGTATTAAGTAGGTATCCCAGATGTTGAGTAGTATTAACTATTTTTTGTTATAATTGAAAAATTTGGATGTACTAAGCATACATTTTATATGTCTAAAATCAAGGCTTTGCACTCAAATAATTTATTCAGGTTTCGGGTTTCGGGTATTGAATATATTCTGATATTCAAACACCGCAATACAATATTTCAATAAACGTTTAGGCATTAATAATCGTTATTATTCGAATTAATATTGGTTAATTCGGGTATTAAGTAGTCAAAGAAAAATCTTATTTTTCATTGATGGAGAGGAGGCTGAGCTCCCTTTCACTAATGATATATTTATATTTTTTATTACCTGCCTATGTAATAAAATATAAATTTCTTATACAACTGTGTAAAAGTTTTAGACCAAACTATCCTTATGTTAATTTCAAGCAATGGTGTAACGACGATTTATTTTCGGGGAAGAGGGGAATTATACATAATAATGAGTATAGAATAATGTGTATTACATATCTTAAGCTGATAGATTGTTGGCAAGGCATTGTAGTCCTAGTCACATATGTAAATCTAATGATCTATGTACCTTAAGTTCTTAACTTAGCTACATTTTGTAAGTTTCTATATGCTGATCTTTTACCATTTTAAAAATAGATGTCTAGTGTTAACCTAAACAACCAAAGAAATGTTTTATTGTTTTTTAATTTTATTTTATAAATGCAACTTTTTTTTCCAGATTGAAGTACTAAGTACTTACTGTATCTCTATTATTGTAACAATGTATCTCATTGTTATAATATGTATAACAACATATTTTTACAAAACATAAACTATAGTAAATATTACATTATTTTTCAACAAATTATTTTTGGTGAACTGTAAAACAAAGTTATATGTATAATAGTAGTAAGTCGTTGTGACTAAGACGTGATGCAAATAAATTGTAAATTTGAAGTTATTGTATTGTTATAAGTTATAAGTATTGAAATTAAATTGATAATTGACTACTTTTCATAATTACAGTTAAGTTTATTTGTGAGATTCAAAAAATTCGTCCATTCAATTCACGCACCGGTTAATATGTCGTTCTTACATTTTATTCTGATTCAGGAATTTACCATTTATCTACTAATACAATTTTCCGATATTACATTAATGATTAGGTATTTCCATTGCAAGCTAAGAACTTTTGTCGTATAATTGTAAACACATTTAATTGATCAATTTTTATAATGTTATCGTGTAGGAGTTTTTTTTGTTGTTGTGTAAATTTGTAAATGGATAAAATTGTATTACAGCCGTCATGATTTATAGTGATAGACTTGTACAAATCATTACTACTTGTGTTCACTAGTGTAGCCAACACACATCTTAGTACGTAGAATGTTAAATTACTTTTCTTATTTTTTTTTTTTTGTTCTCGTACACACCTACATCACCGGCTAATATTTTGTTATTATAATCATATCGCTGTTCAGCGTTCAGTCACACGATCATTGAATGTTCGGGGAATAACCGCGTCGACGCGGTACGGTGTTCGATTCGTAAATTTTATTGATAACCGACCGATAGTTGAAGGAATAATAGCATTATTCTATCTGTGATAATAGTGAGTATTAATGATACATTTTTATTACTAAACTATACTGTAATACTTTAAGTATACGTATATTGAAAGCATGCATAGTTTAAAACGAACGTCTTTAATATAATTAACATATTAAGGCCTTTTAAAAATTGCATCGTGACTCTTACTCGAAGATTAATAAAATCCGTTAATAGCAAAAATATTCAAATATCCAAGGCAATTCATACTCATATTGTTCTTTATCTGTATTTACACAGAATAATATATGTGTGTGTGTGTGTTGACCAGACTTGGGTAAAATACTTTTTAAAAGTATTTAGAATAAATACTCGAATACTTACAGAAAATAGTATTCCGAATACTTTTAAAATACTTCTAGTTTTTTCATACTAAAAAATTATAGATATCATGAGAAACATTTGAAATTGTAGACTAAATATGTGTTAATTTATTGCATTTTTATGTTATATAATTGTTATAGATTAGGATTTACAACAATAATAAAAATCTGATAAGAGCTTATATCTACAAGATATGACGAAAAAGTAATAAAATCGTTTAAAAAAAGAGATGATTTAATGTTTAAAAGGTATTTGAAATAATGTATTCAGAATACTCGTTATAAATATGACTTACATTTTTCTGAAGTTCATAACTGTATTTGATGACAGAGTATTTATAGTAATACTGCACATACATTTATATATAAGTGGGACACAAAATTTTAAATTTTTTAAGTCGAATATAGATTATTCTGGGACACTAGACCAGAGATTCCCAATCCATGAGCCGCAGACGTTGTGGAACTGGGTCGTGGACCATCATGACTAATGTCTTAATTTTTGGTTTAAATAATATTACTATATATTTTTATTCTATAATAATATTTTTGGTTATAATAGTAGTAATAAAATTATCCAGCAATTGCTAAAATTGCACTTAGAAATTTGATGGGCTTTACAAGAAACTATTTATGTTAACGCATTTTTTTCACTTTAAATTTTTTCTTTTTTTAAAAAAACCAGAAATAATTAAATATTGAGAGTGATTTGAAGCTAAAAACTTATCAGTTTTATTCTAGATATTGGATTTTTGTGGGGGGCATGCAATGTCAGAAAGTCAACAAATTTACTGGTAAATATTTATTTTTTATACATTTATATTGTACATCGGAATAATAAATTAAATAATTGTTTTTTTATTTATATTATTCTCAAACTATGAAAATATGATTAAGCATACAAATATTCGCTGTCGTTCATATTGAAACACCTTATTGTATAGAAATAAATTATATTATACGTGGTTGAATAAATTATAATTATTAATTAAATATTTAAATAAAATAACCTTAGTTCATAATATACCATTATGTAGTTATTTGTATTTATTATTTTATAAACTATTGCTGTTACGTACTTTGGAATAGTATGTTATAGTCAACATTAGACTAATGTAAAATAATAACCAACAAATCTGTGTAAGCCAAGGAGCAAAGTGGGTTTAGATTGTTCACAGTTTTATGTTTTAGATTATTATACCGGCGTAATCATTATTTCTTATTATTATTATTTTGTTCCTCTTTTTTATTTGCTTTTGCATTACATGACTATAACTATTATAGCAAAACTGTCAATTTTATGAAATTAACATAAATTATATCACTATAGAAATTAATTTTTATTATTCATATCAATTTAATAGATATGTCCTGAAAAATGTCTGTGTATAATATATGGTAATTTATCTACTAAAATGTTCAAACTATATTTAATTAAAAATTAAGCGTTTTATTAAGACAAGGAATATAACTCTTGTATTGAAATCACAAATTAAAAACATAATATTGACTTTCATCTGAAGTTTTTTTTTTTTAATCGAAACAACTATAATAAATAAATATTGTTGATGTTCCTGAAAATATAAAAATAGTCAAATAAGATACAATAAGAAACTTAGCATATATTTAACTTGATATTTCGTCATAAAAAAGTTGAAAAAATAACCATCAATGTTTTGGAAAACATACAATTTTACCGTATTCTATACCTTTTAGACATGTAATAGAAAAAAGACTGTCTCGAGTAAATAATTCGATTTTTTAACAATAGGTCTTTATTAGGATAAGTCGACAATCGATCAGATTGCAATAGTTGGGCAGTTAGTGGATAAAAAATACGAGTTTAGACAAAATATATGGCAAGTGTTCGTCGACTTTAAGATGGCGTATGATAGCATACATCGTGATAGCTTTTACAATATTATAGAGGAATTTGTTTTTCCGAGTAAACTTCCTATTAGAGGTACTTCAACATGAATATAAATTTAGAGTTTTGATTCTAGAATAATATTAATAATAGTGATAGTACAATAAATACATGATAGTTATTCGTAACAAAAATCGCAGTTGTATACATATAAAATCCAAATACCACTCACTCACTGATCGCTGTATCTCAAAAACTACGCAACATACGGACTTGAAATTTGGAATAGAGGTTCTTCTCATATTTTCACCGTGAAATAAAAAAGGATTTTTTGAAAATCGCATTTTTAAGGATCGAAACATTTTTGGACTGGACGTATAAACTTTTTAATTTTTTGGTTACCTAGAAAATATGTTGATGTGTTTAATATGTTGATTTTAATGATAATCGATTAGGATTTATGTAAATTATTGAACAGTATGAATCAATAAAATCAATAACATTCGAATACACAAATATATTATGCTTATTTTACCAGGCCGGCTACAACGACCAATCGCAGCTGGGAAACCGTACCTTAACCATAGGCGCAAATAAGGGGGGAGGCTAGGGGGACTTAGCCCCCCTAAGAATTGCTGTAGCCCCCACAAAAACAAATGATTTTACTACATGATACACATTATACACATTATAAATTACAATGTAATTTCGAAAGAAATATCACTTTTCGCGCGTAACGAATGATTTGAAAAATGATAATCGAATTTCGATTGATGCGTCTAGTTATCACGTGATCACACTAATCTGGAGAATAGTTGGTGGGAAATGTGCAGCACTGATGTCTGATAAGAAACTAAATACTTTTAGTAAAACCGAAAGGAGAATTAAATTATTGTAATGAGGCTTAGTATAAGAATAATAAAAAAAATTGATGTCAAAAAAATACCAATGTGTTAATATAATATTAGATGATTATGTGCATTTTAATTTAGATGGTATATAATAACATATGTTTATGTTTATTTGTAATTCATGTTGCTGCAGCAAGGTAAATTTTTTTAGTGGTTTTGTAATAATTTAAAAGCATCATAAGAGTATTCAGTATCCTGAACTGAGCTACGGCTTCAGCCCCCCCAAATTTCAAACACTATTTGCGCCTATGACCTTAACATAAACCAATACACATAAAAATTTTATTTATTAGTTGATCTGGTAATACTAATTCCCGAAGGAAGAAACAAAAATATTGTATACAAGGAAGTATAATAAAAAATGCAAAAACTACTTTGCACTCAACAATATTACCCATAATATTCTAAAATAATATTGTAAATATGAAAAAAACAAAAATACACATATGACTACACATATGACTACACATTAAAAATTTTAATATTTAATATTATATAATTTACACTTAAAAAGACATTACTTCCACAGCGTTATATACCTAGAAGGAGTTTTTTCAAGCAACGCCGGGTAATTCAGCATAGTACTACATAATATTACTATGTATTTTATGAAAAAATATTGTCTGATTATCACTATTTTTCATTTAATTTTATAGACTATAATTTTCATCTCGCAAACTATGGCAACGAAATGGGGAATACTAAGTGCTTCCAAAATCTCACATGACTTCGTTTTAGCTTTGGAAACATTATCAGCTGACGATCATAAAGTAGTGGCCGTAGCTGCTAGAGACAAATCAAGAGCAAACAATTTTGCCAACGATTTTGGGATTTCTACTTATTATGGTTCATACGAAGAACTTGGCAATGATGCCAACGTCGGTACGTCATATTATTATATTATTATTCGAAACACCTAAACGCAACATTATTATAAAAACTTAAATACTATATTATGTATTTACACACCAATATTTCGTTTTATTAAATGTTCTAATAGAATAAATTTTGTAAACTAAACGAATACGTGTATTTAATGCCTAATATTGAGTGATAAATGTATTTTAAATGTAAAATAATATTAACAGATATTGTTTACATCGGCGCTCTTAATCACCAACACTATGAATTAACTAAACTTATGCTTGAAAGTGGTAAACCCGTTTTGTGTGAAAAACCATTTTGCATTAATGCTAAACAACTCAACGAACTGGTAAAGGTAAAAATAATGTACATTATACTCAGGTAAACCTAAACGATGATATACGATTGCGTACGATTTCTCTACATGGCCCTTAAAAACACAACGGTTACTTACGAAATAAATGCAACGTCATAACGTTATAATAATTATAATATAATTATAATATTATAATAACATGTGCTACAATAAAACTAGTAATATTATACTAGGTATATCAGTTGACATGCATATTTTACAAATATTATATTTGTAAGCCAAATTATTGTCATTTATTATATAAAGAATAATATCTTAATAAATACATCAAATCTATAATTCACAAAATAACAATATTATTATAGTCAATTAAAAACAATATATAGAATATAATAAAAATATAAATTATAAGTTATGAATTAGAACCTTGATATCAATAACCAATCTCTGATTAAAAATTTAACTCGTACATTATCATTTATTTTGAATTGTTCGTTATAGTTTTATTACATTGTTAATTTGTTGAATATCCTTAGTTGGAATAATTTTTAACATTAGAATAAATTAAAATTACGCAATTAATTATAATCTATAATTATTTTATAAAACTTAATTTTGCTCATCAGAACATACATTTTTAAGTTTAAAATAGATCATCAAAAAGTATTGGGCTGAGAACAATAGTATTATAACAATATATTATACATTTTCACGATTGTATACAACGGTAATGTTACATTAAGTTTGGGTAGGCTGAATGTACGCAATTGTAGTAGTGAAAAAGGTCCATACGCAATCGTAACGCATCCAACCTAAAAACTTCGATAATGAACTACGTACAGTATAAAATCGTATTATTTAGATTTCGAAAGACAAAGGATTGTTTTTGATGGAAGCCATGTGGAGTCGTTTTACACCAGCCTATCAAAAAGTACTCGAAGAAATACAAAACGGAGCTATTGGTGCAGTTTTAAAAGTACAGGCCAACCTCGGTATACCAATATCAAATATTGAACGAATTTGGTAACATTATAAGTTAATTGTCCTAATTTAGACAATTTTATCAATTAAGAATTTAACAGATTTTTTCATATTATTTGAATTTTTTATTGAAATCTATTTCCATTACCCTTGCATTTACAGTGCATAAGTCAATATTTTTCAATCGTATTGATTTTTATTTTACCTACTACCTATCTAAGTTGAATAGCTGCCCCTGTCTATATTGAGTAAATCGTATGTTTATAGGAAGAAAGAAATAGGAGGAGGATCTATACTGGATCTCGGGGTTTATACGCTTCATTTGGTTGACGCGATATTTGGACCCGGCAAACCGGAATTCGTGGTAAGCAAAGGTGTATTGAACAGTCACGGCACGGATGAAAATGTATCCGCTATCCTCACGTACCCCAAAGGAAGGATTGCCGTCGTCTCGGTGCACACTAAAGTGAAATTGAACTGTTCGGCTTTCATATACGGCACTAACGGGATGATTACGGTAATTCCAAATCGCAATCGCAATTGATTCAATTTCACACTCAATCACAGAGTCGTATTATTATTTCTAAATATATCCAGGACATTCTATGATATTATCCGTTTACCATGTTTTCCTTTACTTTAAATTCTACAAAACCCAATAATTTAACACAGAGCTTGTTGTGTAGTAATACTGTACTTTTATTGGCTAAGTAAAATATTTTAAAAGCCTATAATCATACAGTTTAGAAACATATACCCAATGAAAATTATATTTTGTTATAATCATCTAACATCGACTAGGCTCTTTGTCATAATGGATCGAAACTCAAAAGTAACGGATTTTCGTCTCTACGATGTCTAAAAATATTTATTAGTATACACTTAAGTAACCTCACTAAAATCACATAAATTGTGACATATTATAACCATTCATCGCTGTCATTGATACTTCAGTCTCTATTAACGAAATTATTGAAAAGTGGGCTACAGAAGTTATTACCTAAAGTACATTCAATTTAATCTCTATATTCGGTATTATGATATTCGTTTTGAATTTTCGAATTTTGAACGACAACGGAAATAAGAGATGCATTTGTCAATACATTTATTATCAAGTTATAGTGTATTAGAAAGTATAAAATAAAAAAATATTCAAAATAAAATCAAAAATAAACTTTCTGAAATCTTTATAAATTTCTAGGTATTTCTGACATTGTTAGTCTGAAAGTCTGTAAAAAACTTTTTGTGTAAAAGTTTAATGTTTAAGTTTAATTTTTTTTAAGTTTAATTTTGTGCAAAATTTTAATCACAGAATAATAAATAATATAAATATAAATATAATAAAAATATATAAAATAATAAATATAATAATAAAATATTTAATATAAATTAAAATATGATTAGCTGATATTCATACTCGTTATGACGTAATGGTATCACGTGATATAATGACGAAATGGTATTTGCAGAAAATTTAGCAAATTCCCATTATTTTAATTTGTAGAAAAATTAGAAAAATAATTTAAATAAAATACTTAATTTAGCATATGATAGTGGAAAACAATTTTCTGTTTTTAGATTCATGAATTTTTCCACGCTTCAAAGAAAGTCACAATTAATTCTACCGATTTTGAGTTTGTACAACCAGACACAAGAAAACCTACATTTTTTCCAAATAGCGTACAACTGCGTTATGAAATAGAGCATGTTAGACAATGTTTAAAAAAAGGTTTGAAAATTGTTCGTATGAAGTGTTAATATCGAATACAATAATTTATTCAATATCCAATTTTCATTAGGTTTGATTGAGTCACCAATAGTTACACTTGATAATAGCTATAATGTGCAGCAAACGATGGACTTAATGAGAAAACAAATTGGACTACAATTTGAAGAAGACAACAATTAACTAATACATTTTTGAATTTAATATATTATTGTTGATAACTATGAAACTTTATGATCTAATATTTATACATAGAAATTCTAGAAAATTAAATTTTCCAAATCAAATTACCTACCTACTTAATAATTTGAATACAATTTTAAATTATAATTTTATATCTGTTATTTTATGTGACAAATTTAAAATTAACTCTTATATACATTTTTATTCGGTTTGTAAAATTATATAAAATTATACAATAACAAAAAATTGATTAGAAATAAATAACATAATTATCATTTAAGTTAATAATTTTTAAAATACAATGCTTTAAAATTAGTTTCATTAATTGATTTAACAACCAAATGATCATTATTTATTCCATTTTTTAGTATAGGGTAGTTTGTGTGACTGAAGAAGAATCAATATTAATATTTTCGTTATTAGAGGAGTATTTAAAATGTTTACAACTATTTTTTAAAAAACTGCAAATACTTCTCATATTTGAAAGCAGAAAATGTATCCCTTGCTTCAATACTAAATCAACTAAATTAATTAATGTATTTACATTATATCCTACATATTTTTTTCCATAGTGTATAGAATAATCAAATACAAATTGTTCTACGTATTAACATTTTGGCAGTACTGCTATAAGTATAAGCTGTCTCAGGAGAAATCAACAATCAAATGACACAACTTAAAATCATAAATTTTTGTGCCATTAACGGTAATTCCCACCACTATAGTGGATAGTACAAATAAATTATTGAACAATTAATAGTAAAACCTGTAATAGTAATACCGTTATCATTGATACATTTGTTATCTCGAATGTTGATTTGTGACTTGTGTTTACTATTGACCTATGATTTAATTTGTTAATTGCTCTTTTCTTTAGAATTTGAACTTTGTGTTCGCGTTTATTTTGCAACTTGTGTCTACTTTTTTGGCTTATTTTTGTGATTAATTTTTAGTTTATTGTTAAATTATGTAATTTTTATGATTTTAATTTAAATGTGTTGACAAAATTGTGTTTTAGATGTATTATATTTTCTTGTTTATTTATTGTGTTTAATTTCTCTAACCATTTATTTAATAACTGCATGGGTATTGTGTATGTAGTTAAATGAACTAAATCTTTTTAAATGACAATAATTTATGTGATATGAACACATACAAAATTATATTTATATAATACGCTATTATGGGAACCATTGTTTTGAAGTAAGATCAACATTTTTTAAAGATTTGAAAAAAAAACTTAAGCTTTTTGTAAAATGATTGTATTCTATAATATTATATAAACAATTAAATAATACTCATTAGTATAATAATATAGTATAAAATATTTAATTTGTACTATTATTATTGATATTATGACTGTGTATGTATGTGGCATAAGAATTGTAACAACAGCAATATATTGATAGAATATAACAATTGTATTGAAATAAAACCTTTGAATTTAACTTGTGGACGATTTAAAAAAAAAAAGTATCCGCCTATAATACAGTGAGATGACTAGTAAAAATGAATTATTGAAAATAAGGATATTATGAGGTACTAAAATCAGATTATTTAGGAAAGTTTTTTTATTTTATTCTTTCTTCTATTATATTTTTATTTTATTTCCATTTGTTTTATTATTAATCAATGTGAGTAAGGAATTTTTTTACAAATATTTACAAATTGTAAACTGAATAAATTCATAATTTTGTGATTTATTGATTTTTATATTGGGATATGGATAGAGAAATTTTCTGAATGCACAGGAGTAGGTATAAATTAGGTACTTCTTTATTTCATTTAAATTTATGATCAATTTAATTATTTATTTTATTTTGTGTAAAATATTGTATAATTTTAAAATATTAACCATAAACTAAATTGTTTTACTAGATTTATGGAAACCATATATTATCAAAAATTATATTGAGCAATAAATAGAAAAATGAAATACATTTCTACATTTATGTTCATAGCATTATATTATGCTCCAGCAATCCAATCCTCAAACATACTTGCTTTTTTGCCATCGCCTTGGAAGAGTCATATTGTTTCATTCAAGCCATTGTTCTTGGAATTAGCACGACGAGGCCATAATGTGACCCTAGTATCACAATTCACCACAAAAAATCCACCAACTAATTATACACAAGTGATTACCAAAAATGAATTGGATTTCAAATCTTGTAATTACAATTTTTATTATTAAAAATATTTTAATATTGTTTTTTTGTGTCAAAACTTTTTGTTGCCATTTGACATCGATGGTCAACATTTTCACAGAGTGCAAACGTTTAACTATGAATATTATAAATTACAATATTCATTATTCTATAATTCACAATAGAATGAATATGCCGGTATAGAAATGAGAGCGAATAATTATTGTGCTATGAAATAAACAAATAAAAATATTTATTTTGATTTTGAACAATGAAATATATTTACTATGACAATATTATTTATCTCCGATACTATAATATGCTATCAAAACAAGTCACTCATTAAAATTATAATTGTGTGTTTTATTCTAGTAACAAAAACAGTAATGCAAAACAATGAAAAGTATTGGTTTTTTTTCGATGAAATATACATGCGATTGGTGACTGGTACAAGTATCACAGAAACATATGTGTCATCTGAAGAGGTACAAAAGTTTATCAAAGAAGACCGATCAAAATTTGATTTGGTTATTGTGGAGTCATTTTTCCAAGAATGCACCGTTGCCATGGGTCATAAATATGGCGCACCAGTTATCAGTATCATTCCTTTAGCGCCTTGGGTTACCCAATCGCTTCAAGCCGCAAACCCTTTAGACTTCTCATATATAAAGGATTTTAAATTGAATGCTGGCAAATCGATTGATTTCTCATATCGATTACTTAATACTCTATTCGGTTTGTACGGCTTGTGGATCGAACCAATTTTATATCTTCCAACAATGCAAAATTTTATGGATAAATATTTCCAGTACCCTGGATATGAAGACAGACCTCCTTTAACTGAAATGCTCAAAAATATATCACTAAGTTTAATAGATTCAGACACAATGATTCTTAGCCCACGGCCTTATGTGCCGAATTTCATTGAAGTTCCTGGTATTCATTTGCAATCCACTAAAGATATAAGTAAGGTAACTATTAATCAGACGTGTGCTGTGTTCTATAGTTATTAACTTGGTGTACGGCAGCGAACACAATAATAAATGCAGGTGTAAATGTTATTATTTAATTTAACTTTGTAGAAGCTGCAACATTTTATGGACACAGCTAACATGGGTTTCGTGTACTTCAATTTTGGAACTGTATTAAATATAGCTAGTTTTCCTAAACACCATCAGCAGATTTTCTTTAATGTATTGAGCCGATTAGAACAGAAAGTGATATTCAATTGGCCGAATAATGATACTCAAGGATTCCCAAATAATTTTTTAGTCGATTCATGGTTTCCCCAGTTGGAAATTCTAAGTAACTATATAGTTTTAATATGTATAAAGTAATTTTGTTCATAAATATCTTAAAAACTAATTTATTTCATAGAGCACTCTAATTGTAAACTTTTTATTACTCATGGTGGAGTCCATGGCATGATGGAAGCCATAGTCGCTGAAATTCCATTTCTAGGGTTTCCTGTTTTTGGAGACCAATTTCAAAATATGAAAATTAGCCAAGAAAATGGAATTGGTATCATGAGTGATATATTCATGTTGGCTGAGGACACTTTTGAAAGGGACGTAAGACTTTTGTTAACCAATCAGAAGTAAGTATATTTTAAACACAAATAATATTTATTTTCAATTTCATATTGAAATAAACTTTTACTAACCAATTATATATATATATATATATATATATATATATATATATATATATATTATGTACTAAGCTGTTATAATTTATAATTTTATACAAACATATAATAAAATCTAATTTACAACAAAGTAAAATTGTAATTTTACACTTATCATGCACAATTTAATAATTTTTAATATAGTAGAACTCAGATTATCTAGATTAATTATTATCAAGGGTTATGTGGCTAAACAAATTTTCAAATAATAGGCTTCAGAATGAAACGGTCCATATCACTTTTAGTCAAACCATCATCAGTTAATTTTCCTCTCCTTCAGTATCACCTTTTCCAAATAAACTATGAACTATTTCATCATTAAATGATTCAAATTTTGAAAGTATGTGGTATCCTAGATCCCAGTTCAGATAATTAGAGCTCTACTATAATAACTTTGTGCCAATTTATTCTTGAATGGCAAAATCTGCAAATTTTCTTGTATAATTTTAATCACAATGGCAAATATTAAAATTGGCTAGAATTGGATAAACTAATAATATTTTTTTTATAATGAACAATAATGAATAACAAACAATTTTGAATGTTAAAAATATTAAATATCTTATGTATTTTATTTTTCAAATAGCGTTACCAAGTTATTAATCAATTATCTTAAAAAATATCTTAAATAATCTGCACTGTTAAATATGAATATTGTATTTTAATGTAATATAATAACAACTGAGTGTCATATTATTTATTTCAAGTATTGTTTTAGGTTTAAAGAGAATATTAAAAAAATGTCTTCCATATTTCATGATCGACCTATGTCAGCCATAGATACAGCTGTATATTGGGTGGAATATGTTATTAGACATAAAGGAGCACATCATTTACATTCTCCAGCAGTGGATTTAAAATGGTATCAATATTATTTATTGGACATTGTTGCATTCTTTACCAGTGTTATATTATTATTAATATTATTTTTTTATTGCTTATGTAATCAAGTTATAAAATTAATATGTAATTTGTTTTGCAAACAAAAAAGAGATTAAATGTTATTTTTATTTGTTATTTATGTGTTTTATAGCTAAAATTATATATTAAAACTTAAAATATCCAATAAATGAATTTCTAACGTACATATATACCGCAATATATACCTAAACAGATAATACCGCTGTTTATCATATCTCTTTCATCTACAATACCTATAATGGAAAATATAAGAAATATAAGTGGTGGTCACAGTGGTTAAAGTTGTGGGGGACGGAGTACCCCTTCTTATTTACGGTAAGATTATGCGTCTTTTTCACTTAAAGTCTCCAAAGTCCGGGGGGATGCTTAGAAAAAAATTATTGTTATTTTATGTTGTATGTTACTTTTAATAATTCATTAAACGGCTTACGCAAACACATTCATTGATTAAACATCGAATTTAAACATATTTTATTTTGCGCGAATAATCTCTACGTTTCTGAATATGGTTTAGTTTAGTGTGATAAGCAATTATTAAATAATACATTTATTATTTATATTGTGTAGTAGTGTATAATCCACATTCACGCTTTGTCTAATTATAGATACCCGGTCGCTAGCGTAGATAATTGATAACACGTCCACTCGGGAACGCTCCTCAATTTTTGGTTACATTAGTCCCCCCTCAACATTTTTCACACCTTAACCTTTAAATGGTCATCAACTAAACTTGGGTGGCGGGAAAAAACGCGGGTTGACGGGCGTTAACTAAACCAGTACCAATTTTAATTGTATCTAATTAAAGCGACTATTTGACAGCAACGGAGAGATATCACAACTCTTGTCTCCTTTATCGTGTGGTGTGGTGCGGTGCGATTGATATTTTGAACCTAACGATTAGTTAGAAGTTAAAGTGAAAAAAGTAAAATTATGTTAATCTTATTAGAATCGTATTGAAGTATAACGAATATCTGAGTAAGAACCATCATTTTAACATTTAATTAAAAAACCAACGCATCAATTTCAAAATTCGAACCCTAGTAATTATAACATAAATAAATATTTTAAATATTTAAATTGTTTGAAAAATTTCTGTACTATAATTTCAAAGTAATTTTTCTAGATAAAAATGCCCGTAAAATTGATCGAATTGATTGAATACGATAAACGCCAAACTATTAAAGATATTTTGTCCTCTAATGATACATTAAGTTCATCCGATGAATTTTCCTCTGCAGACGAATCTGATTCATTTGACGATTCAAAATATAAATTGAATGACCGACAAAAGCTAATTGTTGAGTGGATGGTTAACTGCGAAAGAGAAAAGCCTCATGGTGGTATTATAGGTAAATAAACCAATTTTACACAAATGCCTTTAATAATTTCTAGTGAATTATTTGCTTTTATACGTTAAACAGCCACTCATACGAGTACCGTAAACGATAAGCTCGCAATAATAATGGGTTTATTTTTTAAGTCTAAACCACATTATTTAGATGACTCAATGCCCGATGCAGACATTGATTCAGACGGAAATACTTTAGAAAAGGGTTGTACATTGATTTTGTGTTGTAAATCGAGTTGGAGTCAGTGGGTCCAATGCATCAAGAACACAATATCCTCTGATGTACTAGATGTATGCATGCACTACGGAAAACAACGAGATGTATCGTTTGAAAAGTAATTATTTTTGTTATAAAAGCAAATCGCGTATTCACGTGATGACCGCGAGATCTCCTTAGGACTATAACTTCCAGTCGGTTATTAGGATCGTTTATTTTACTTCCACTTACGATAATGTTTAAATAATTTAATGTAACATATGTGATTCGAGCTATGCTTAAAAAACAAATAATTAGTACAAATCGAAATACTCCATAATGAATCACAACATTTTCCACCTCTTGTGAATTATTAATTTAGTATATCGATATTCATTTAAAGATAATTGAATCGCAATTACCAACAATCGTTGGTGGTTGCGATAAACGAAATATACATAACTATGATATAATAATAATTATTATAATAATTTACTATGAGTATGATTTGTTTTTTCTTTGCACACAACTAACTTATTTTGAACCTTTTTAGACTAGCCTTTAGTTAAAAATGTATAACATTTAACTAATCAAGCGCAAATTAAATTATAAATGTAACATTTATTTTTAAAATTTTAGTTTAAGTCAAAGGGATATTGTGATAACAACAGTCGGAATAGCTCGATTAGGTTTCGGAAACAAAAACAAAGTAAGCATACAACAAGTTATTAATACATTTGATAAATAAATGTAATATGCAAATAATAAGAGTATCATGTGCACCATCACATTTATGCTAACCTATTCAATCTAACGCAACTTACCGCTGGTATTTTTCATTAAACATAAAAGAGATGGCCACCATAGAGGTCCACTTTTATCTATAATAATTCATAATATATTATTAAATAGTAAATAGATAAGGTGTTTTGGACATTTGAACACTATCATAATATACTTAATAAATGTATAACCATTGATTAAATATTTAATCAATGGTATAACTAAATAAAAATGTCTTCTAATTTTTTAAGGGTTTAAGATAATATTAATATTTTAATATAATAAAGTTATCATAAAATCACTTATAATGGAGGGTAATCCACTAAATACAAAATATTATTTATTATTATTTTCCATATTAATATGACATAGTATTTTATATTTTATTGATTAATATTGTAATGCTGTTTTTATGATTAAGTTCTTGAAAATTCTAGTTATATGTTGAAACCAGCTTTTTAATATTATTCTAAAATAGTAAATATCAGGTTTCACAATAAAAATAAACAAATCATTTATAAAAAACATTGCTTAAAAATAAATAAGTATAATAATTTATAATCAATTTTTATATGAAAATGTTTTAGAATCCTTTATTTAATATAAAATGGGATCGTATAATATTAGACGATCCACAGTGTACACATTATGATTTTAAACTGCAGACATCCAGAGCTATATGCCAATTACAAGGAGTTTGTCGTTGGGTATTTATTGCTTCAAATAATATTGATAATATTGATGTTAAATACACATTTAGTTTAATCAAATTCATAAATAATGAACCATTTTATAATTTTGAAGTGAGTTTTTGAGATGTATTGTGGTATTAAAACGGAAATAAAATTGAATATAATGTTAAAAATTGTGTTTCAGGTATGGAAAAAATGGCTTGAGAATAATCCAAAAGTACCAATGAAAGATATGTTTTCATATATTGTCTATAGTGAAAAAATGTGTTAAGAAAGAATATAAACTGTATAGGTTTTTACTGATCATATGTACTAAATGTTAATTATACTTTACATATTTTAATGATTTTACTTAATTTTTCAAAACATGTGTTAGAGAATAAGTTATTATGGTTATTGTGTTTTTTTAGATCAGATGTGTTAGATGTAAATTTATTTAAATTCTTCATATTTTATACTTTATATATTTCAAATTTCAATATTTATACTCAATTCCAAATATTTGCTTGGGAATCTTATTTTTTTATTTTTTATTTTATTTGATTTAAAATAAAAACCATATTGTATTTATTAGTCACTCATTCTTTTTAAACTATTATTTAAGTTATTTTTTAGTTATTATCAATTTTATAATAATCTATGTACAGTAAGATGTATTTATAATAACTTTTTAAAATTAATAATAATTTATTCATCATTAATTTTAAATAAGAAATTAGTAAACAATCAATTAATTATTACATTAAATATGTTTTAAAAATAATTTGTTAAAACAATATTTCTGTTTAAAAAATCTACCTTTGTGTACTGGACACTGTAGTTTATCAATACTATTATTTCAAAGATACCTAACAAAACATATATATATACAAAACACAAAATCAATTTTAATCACATCTACTATGTTATCAGTCCGAAGTCAATATAAGGTGGGAAGACAATTTTATATTATATAATTTTTTACGTTAAATTTTATTTGTAAAGGAATTTATGTACTGGTAAATTCATTTTTATAATAATTGTGTAGGAATTTGCGTAGATAAACCCAAGGGTGATTTTTACTTGCTTTATCTCGTGTGAGAACCTGCATTTACCCAAATATACATAACGAACGAATAGGAATCTATAGTTCTTTAGAAGTTTCTGCTATAGTAGGATAAAAAGGAGAGTTCTGGCCCATCCACACCCGCCGCCTTCGTGACCACTCCATCATCGATATATTTTTTTTCATTTTTTCTAGTTATCAATCGTGCGACCGACATGCGCTCTAGCGGATAATGAATAAATTGATAAGAGATTTATTTTAATCTCGCCAATATTTTCACGAAATGGACAATTAATTGATTTATTTTCATCGTTTTATTTAAGATTATTATATAGACCTTATCATTTCTAAGAATGATATCGGAGTAAATACAATAAATAAAAGTTATACTATAAATACATTCCATATATAATATCAATACATTGAATGCCAATAATTCCTTTCGCCTTTTTGCCTTGTCTTCGGCTTTATGTAAATCTTTTGAATACATTCTCAAAACTCGATTTGATTAGTGGGTAGAATATAATTCTATATTACCGCCCAATCATTTTACGTTCGGATAAAGAATGGGCACTATGGAGTGTCTTTCCACCTTTATTGGTAATATTTATCATTCCTTACACGGTAAAGAATTTCTTGTTGCTACTTTCGTAGATATTCGCAGTGCTTCTGATTTTGTTAATATTCCTACTTTAGTATCTAATCTTTTTCCCCTTCGTTTACCTACTACGTTGGGTAATATTATTTTATCTTTATTTTCACATAGAAATGTCTTTTACATCTCCTTATGGAACACATTGTTCACGTGATATGTTCTCCGGCATTCCACAGGGTAATTGCAGATTTGATTGGACAGTTTTCTACCTCTGTTTTCACATAAAAATCTGTCTTTTACATCTCCTTTGGTAAACATTGTTCACATGATGCGTTCTCCGGCCTTCCACAGGGTAGTTGCCTTAGTCTGATTCTTTTTAATGTTTATATAAGCTTTATCGCAAATCACCTTTCCTGTCTCATCTCAGCTATAAATGATTCATCTATACAGACGATATTGTGGTGTTTTCCTCCAATTAACTCCTTTATGTGGCCATTTCAGTCCTCAATCAGGCTCTCGTTGAACTTAATAATATGTTTAATGAATTACATTTTTCAGTCACTTATGACAAATGCAAAAATCTCGCTCTAATTGTTCTATCTTTGATACTTTTTATTCGCTGTTTTTAACTTGGCGTTATATTCCAAAATCTCTTCTGATCTTCTCTTTGACAGCTAACAATATATCTTATTTTCATCAATATACTTCTACTAATATGAAATTCCCTTGTTTTGAGATAGCTTATGAAGCACTTATGTATTCTACACAGGTATATGTTGTTAATATCTTCCCAGGTTTCACTTCCATAGAATTAAGGTCTACTTCTCCTGTAGTAATAAATAATCTCTTCTCGGATTTCATTAGTAATAATTTCATTGATTTTATTGTGGTCTACACGGATGGCTCTGTTTCCCCTCTTTCGGCCGGTTATTCTTTTTATATACCCGAAATAAATGTCTTTCATTAGTATTTTACTCCCTTTTCCTACTTGCGAATTGTACAATGTTGCTGTACAAAGTAACTAGATCGCAGTAAACATAACACGTATAATCTACGTTCATATAAAGGATAACTTTGGTGTATGTATATACGTAGTCATTATTCGTATAATAATGGTATAATAAACGTTGAAATATATTGATTTTACGTTGACGATACGTATATATATATATATTCGTATATAATTCATGAAAAAATTACGTTTATTCTATGTCGATTATGCGTCGATCATTATTTGATCGAACTTACGTAGAAAAATAGGTAAGAATTTACGTTTATCCAACGTTGATCATTTGTTGATCAAACCAATGGCGTGGTGAAGTGGTCGATCAAATTTATTTTCAATAAAATATTGGGTGGTAGGTAAACAAAAAGCTTTGCTTCTATTGTGTTAAGACAGATCGCCTGATACTGGTCGAACTTACGTTGATGTTTGGATTAACATTTATAATATTGTATAAGTTCATCATACAATAATCACTGAACATATTGCGAAATAAACAATTCCGGACTTTAATGTGATAGAAATTTCTATTTATACTATTATCATATATTTACACAACAACTTATCTCGTTTCATTATAATAACATACCGTAAATATTACTTCTATGGTTAGCTGTAAAATAATGTATTTTTAAAACGTTACATACAAAGGATATTACGGATTAGATTCATAACCCTAAAAAGGTCTGAAAAGCCGACAATCATTGTCATGAACAATGAAAATATTCATACAAAGGATTATAATTTCATGCCTATCGAGACGTGCTTGGATTTGGTCAAGACCTGTATGAGTTTGGTCTTACCCCCACCCTTTTATTAATAAAATCTGAAACGAAACCCCAATGCGAAAGAGTCTTTTATTTCAGTCACTCTCCAGGCACCGTAACTAGTAAATCTCAAAACAAGGGAATTTCATATTAGTAGAAGTATATTGATGAAAAGAGTATAAAAGAGTATAAAAATGTATGTAAAATAGTGAAAAGTGCGGTAAGCTAAGCGAAGCTTAATAGGTATGATGAGTTATATGAGCGGCTAGGAACACAAAAAGGAGAAACAGAAATTTATAGACTGGCGAAGGTGAGAGAAAAGCGATCCAAGGATTTCCAAGATGTCTGGTGTATAAAAAATGAGGATAAGAGAGTTTTAACAAAAGATGAGGATGTGAAAAAAAGATGGAAAGAATATTTTGAGAAATTACTGAACGAGGAATATCCAAAAGAAGCTTTAGAGAGTATGTCATGGAATGAAGGATTGATTGGTCAAGTGGGTGAGGAGGAAGTGAGAGATGCGGTGAAGGCGATGAAAAAGAAAAAAGCGGTAGGACCAGATGGAGTACCTGTAGAGGTGTGGAAAATGTTAGGAGATGTAAGCATTGGGTGGTTGAAAAATCTTTTTAATAAGGTACTGATAGAGGGAAAAATGCCAGAAGATTGGAGAAAGAGTTTTATTGTACCAATATTAAAAGAAAAAGGAGACGTACAAGAATGTGGGAACTATAGAGGAATAAAGCTCATGAGTCATAGTATGAAGATCTGGGAAAAGATTATAGAGAAGAGGATAAGAAGTGAGACGTCGATATCAGAAAACCAGTTTGGTTTTATGCCAGGAAAATCGACAATGGAGCCATTATTTTGTGTTAGGCAATTAGTAGAGAAGTACAGAGAAAAGAATAAAAAAATATGCATGGTGTTTATAGATTTAGAAAAGGCGTATGACAGGGTGCCAAGGGAAGTTTTAAGATGGGCATTAATGAGGAAAAATGTCCCAAAAATGTATGTTAATTTGATCCAAGATATGTATGAAGGGTCGAGTACTAGTGTCAAGAGTCGGTGTGGAGTATCAGAAGGTTTCAGTATAGTATTTTCAGCTCTAAGCCCCTACCTGTTCTCAGTGGTAATGGATGAGGTTTCAAAGGAGATACAGGGTGAGATACCAAGGTGTATGATGTTTGCGGATGATATAGTTCTAATAGGAGAAAACCTAGAAATTGTCAATAATAGGGTAAATGAGTGGAGGTTAGCCCTCGAAGAAAAGGGATTGAGAATTAGTAGAAATAAAACTGAGTATATTGAGTATGATTTTGGACAAAGAGACCAAGAAGTTGAAGGAATGAGGAGACAACTGACAATAGATGGTGATGTGATAGGTGAAGTTGAGAGCTTTAAATATTTAGGATCTTTTGTTCAAAAGGACGGGGGCTTTGACATTGATGTATAACATAGGATTAAGTGCGGGTGGATGAAATGGAGAGAAGCATCGGTTATGCGTGTTATGCGGTAAGAGAATTGCAATTAGGCTGAAAGGTAAATTTTATAAAAGTGTAGTGAGACCAACTATGCTGTATGGTTCAGAGTGTTGGGCGGTTAAGTAAAATAAGTATTACCATTGATTATAGAATAGATCTATTCTATAATCAATGGTATTACCAATAAATACTTAATATACTACATGCTTAATATTAAAACTTTTTTAATACTCGTATTAATATATATTAGTTCACGCATAATGAATTTAAAATTTAACTTTTGATATATTTATAGGGTAAGCAAAAAAATGTAGTGAATCTCTAAATTCCAAAAATAAAAATAAATAGCTTAATTGCATATTGCGTTTAAAAATATTTTGCTAGGAATAAAAATAAAAACCTGTCTATTATTTTATTTTTATATTCTCACTCTTACGTAATATTAGTTTAAGCTCTAAGCCCCTACCTGTTCTCAGTGGTAATGGATGAGGTTTCAAAGGAGATACAGGGTGAGATACCATGGTGTATGATGTTTGCGGATGATATAGTTCTGATAGGAGAAAACCTAGAAGTTGTCAATAATAGGTTAAATGAGTGGAGGTTAGCCCTCGAAGAAAAGGGATTGAGAATTAGTAGAAATAAAACTGAGTATATTGAGTATGATTTTGGACAAAGAGACCAAGAAGTTGAAGGAATGAGGAGACAACTGACAATAGATGGTGATGTGATAGGTGAAGTTGAGAGCTTTAAATACTTAGGATCTTTTGTTCAAAAGGACGGGGGCTTTGACATTGATGTAAAACATAGGATTAAGTGCGGGTGGATGAAATGGAGAGAAGCATCGGGCGTGTTATGCGATAAGAGAATTCCAATTAGGCTGAAAGGTAAATTTTATAAAAGTGTAGTGAGACCAACTATGCTGTATGGTTCAGAGTGTTGGGCGGTTAACAGGAGAATAGAACAAAGTATGACTGTCGCGGAAATGAGATGGTTGAGTGGAGTGACAAGAGAAGATAGAATAAGGAATGAATACGTGAGAGGTAGTGTTGGTGTAGCGCCAATTGTGGACAAATGAGAGAAAATAGGCTGAGATGGTTTGGGCATGTGATGAGGCGAGAGGAAACGAATGCAGTAAGAGTGGTTATGAAGATGGACGTTGAAGGGAAAAGAGGAAGAGGAAGACCAAAAAAGAGATGGTTGGAGACTTTGGAGAATGACATGAGGGTTGTCGGTGTGTGCAGAGGAGATGTGATTGACTGAGTAAAGTGGAGGTGTAGGACAAGGGTGGCCGATCCCAAATAATTGGGAGGAAGGCGAAGCAAAAGAAGAAGAAGATGATATTGATGAAAAGAGGATATTTTTAGCTATTAAGGAGAAGATCAAAAGAGATTTTGGAATATAACGTCAAGCTAAAAACAGCGAATAAAAAGTATCAAAGATAGAACAATTAGAACGAGATAAGGATTTCAGGAGGAATTTAACTGCAGTCCAACGACATCTGATATTAAAAGTAGAGCATAGGGACTCTACTTCTATATCTGGTAGAAGAGATGACCTAACATAACCCATAATGCATCTTAGCAAGAATTTAATTTAATCTTTTCCAATTAGAGTATGATGACGACCCAAAAAGGAAACATCCATAATCCAATTTAGAGCGAATAATAGATTTATAAATCGATAAGAGGGGAGTCGGATGAGAGCCCCATCAGATACCGGTGACCGCTCTAAGAATATTAGCCCAACGAGAGCTATAAGATATGAGAGAAACAATGTGTGGTAACCAGCACAATTTGGAGTCGAGAGTTATACCTAAGTAGGTGGTGTTAATAAAAGGTACCAATAAAAGGGATAATATTATTATCGAAAAAAACGTTAGGGGGATTCAAGTATCTACGTCTGGTAAATATAACAGATTTGCATTTGTCATAAGTGACTAAAAATGTAATTCATTAAGCATATTATTAAGTTCTCCGAGAGCCTGATTGAGGGCTGATACTAAAGTAGGAATATTAACAAAATCATGAGCATTGCGAATATCTACGAAAGTAGCAACAAGAAATTCTTTATCGTGTAAGGAATGATAAATATTACCAATAAAGGTGGAAAGACACTCCATAGTGCCCATTCTTTATCCGAACGTAAAATGATTGGGCGGTAATATAGAATTATATTCTACCCACCAATCAAATCGAGTTTTGAGAATGTATTCAAAAGATTTACATAAAGCCGAAGACAAGGCAAAAAGGCGAAAGAAATGATTGGCATTGAATTTAGGAATGGGGATAACTTTGTAAGCTTTCCAAGTTGAGGGAATTTGATTAGTAGACAAGATATTATTCAATACTTAAGTAAAAGATTAAGAGCACATGATGTTAGGTATTTCAACATTAGAGGAGACATTTTATACGATCATTTTAAAAATCACAAAACTGAAAAACATATTTTATAAATTACATTTTTTTGTATAAAAAATAAATTATTATAAAACTACATATTACTGTATACAGAACACATTGTGAATAAGATACGTGCATCTATAATAAGATATATAATGTCATTTCGTATAGTGTTATTAGCTGTGTTTCCCACGTTATGTGGAATCTAATATATTAGTAAAGGTATAATGCAATAAAAATAATAAAGTTTATCTTAACGACTTTAAACTATATAGTCGTTCAGAAGTATAATTTATACAGATTTGAGTACGGGCTAGTGCATTGTTTTCGGAACTGCTGCAATATTTCAACTTATATTAGTGTGCATTTAGTATTATACAATTGGGCAAAATGAGTGAAGTTGAAAATAATACTAATTTTAAAAATTTGTTTGACGAAAAATTAAAAATATTAATTTTAATTTATTAAATTTAAAATATAAAAAAAAATATTTTAATAATATTAAATTTTGTGATTTGTTCTATGATTATATACATTTCGCAATTTGTACAGTAATTATTGTACACATCGCGAATTATATGATAAACTTGTACAATCTATAGTCCGTTTCACAGCACTAGATATTCGATTGCAGCGCGACCCGTGGACAATTCTCTTCAGGACTTCCAAAAATGTTCGAATAAAGGCGCGCCAAATTTAAACAAAATATACTTTAACAGACACCAGCTGTAATGTATATTATACATTTTACTAACTAATTTAAACAGTTATGATATTATATCGAAGATTTTGCTCGTTGACACTAGAGGTTTACACGGATCACTATATTGTGACCCGAACCGGTCCGAAAAACTATAGTTACTTTGTACAAAAATCACTGTACAAATTGCAAAATGTACAATTCCGGACTTTGTATGTAACATATATACTCCAATATCATTCATAGAAATGATCAGTAAGGTCTACATAATAATCTTAAATAAAACCGATGAAAATAAATTAATTTATTGTCCAGCTCGTAAAAATATCGGCTAGATTAAAATAAATATCTTATCAATTTATTCATTATCCGCTAGAGCGTATGTCGGTTACACAATTGATAACTTGAAAAAATAAAAATAAAATATCAATGTTGGATGATGGTGGAGTGGTCACGACGGCGGCGGGTGTGGATCGGCCTGAACTCTCCTTTTCATCCTATCTCTTTTTTTTTATAATACATTTTGAATAAACATTTATATAATTTTTTCAATCACGTATTAATCTAGTCATGATTGATAGCATTGATGAGGAAGATTTATTTACAATACTTAAATTGTTTGGATTTTTTTATTTTAGTCGGAAAGTGTGATCTACTCGTGAAATGAGGTTTTAGGTTACTGTACACAAAGCCATCCTAAGAATTCTTAAGGCCTGTGACATATTAATTAATATATAAGTATGATACAAAATATACAATGCATCAATACAATTAATTACATTTTGATAATTACTCAACAATACCACATTTAATTAAAATTTAGTTTGTTCCTAGAAAAATAATAAACAGATAGAGAAAATAAGAACTTGCATGTTGTCGCGTTGATACTTATGATATCGAATTTCTACGTAAATTTGGATAAAGTTATTTCATTATTTACAAATTGGCAATACTCAATAAATTACAGTTATTACTATTTAGAAATTAGAATAACTGAAAATGCATTCTGTATAATAGTGCTTAAATATAAATTTAAATTAATTTGATTTAATTACATTTATTAATATTTCATAAAGAAAAATAATATAGAAATAACATTAATATCAATAATCTTTAATGGGTAAGGCCGAGTATTTCTAATAAATTTGGACTTTAAAGAGGCCCTATACATATTTACATCCAACACTAAACAAGTACAGCAGTATGTAGTCGCGTAGTGTTAAAGGTCTAGACGCTTTGTTTGATTCGTATGGAGTTGTGAGATGTAATATAGTAAATGAACAATTATATCTATTCGATATTCTACTCGTACAACTATTATGGAAAGTTACAAAACAGACATTTCCGTTCAATAAATTGGATAACGAATGGCAATAGGAATTAAACGAAAAGTAATCGACAATTGATTATGTAACAATCAATTGCAAATAGTGAAAACAATTGTTTGAAATTGATTACTTCACCGAATATAATTTAGAATAATTTAATTAACGAATGTAATTTATACGAACAGTGTATAATTACATAATTACATAATATATTAAACATATATAATAAACATAATATTGAGTTATCACGGTAAATATTCGTATCACAGGTATTTAAATTCTCGAATACATCAGCAATTGTTCCATTGAAAATATAATTAATTAATTTTTTCACTGCTCATTGGATCAATAATGTCAACTGCTTTGCACTTCTTAGTATAAACATCAGGAATCGTCATACCATCAGTGTTCCCAGACACACTCGTGGAGCAAGACGGAATCAATCTGCCATTGCACGGAGAAGTATCGCCGTCGAACGAAGGAGTATTATTTTTTAACGGTAAATCGTTCAGTTCTCGTAAAAACTTATCGCCACTATCATTGACCACAAGATTTCGCGACGCTCTTGTGAGAGGTCTCTGAATAATAAACGTTTAATAATTTTTGGTTAAAATGTGAAGGTAAGATAATGAATTGAAAAAATCGATACATATAAATTTCTTATGGATATTAGTCGTTAAAACCATACCGTGAGATTTTATTTTTCACAGAACTTATACTTAAATTTTAAAATTTTAAAATTATTGGCCCGCGTGGTGTTCATTGGAAAATATTACTATACATTAACGTATCCGTGTACCACCATCACGATTTTGAAGAACGTGACTACAGTTTAATGATCTTTATATTGCTATATTATTATAACATACCTGTGAATCGCCATCTTGTTTAATGACATAACAATTGAAATTCGGTTTTTCCAACTCGCTCTCTAAATAATCTGTAACACAACATTTCAATTCGAACAATTAAAAATAATGACTTATCCACAAATACGTATCGAAACTTATATAATTTATAGCGATCGAGAATAAATATATTTTAACTGAAAATTATATTTTTTAAATATTTTATTGTTTTATAAAAATGTTTGAATGTTTATAATTTCGTAAAATTTAAGTTGATGTATTTTAAACTTTCAATAATGAAAACTAAAAATCGGCTTAATATAATCTGTTATAAGCAAAAATATTTTGATTTAAGGGTAAATTTTCAGTGCAAGTAAATTAACTTTGTTTTATTCTAAAAATATAATTATTCATAAAAAGTCTGATTATTAATTATTTTAGACACCAGAGTCAAAATTGTCTACGAAGCTCCACTAAACACAAACACCAATAGTTAATCTTTAAGCTGTTTTTATTTTTTCTCATATAGAAAAATGTTCATGTAATATTTTTATTATTATTATTTATTTTTAATAAATATACTAATTTAAAAAAATATCCGTGCTTCTTTTTATGGAAAAAACTAAAATCAACTGTAATTTTACGATAGGCAACACAGTTACGTGTTATGTGTGGTTAGTGGTAGTGCTCTTGATACCCGGGTACCCGGGTAACCGGGTTTTACGGGTATTACCCGATTTACAAAATTTCGGGTACCTGTTATGATTTGTATACTCATTACTAGAGCTGGGATTTGTATGTAAATACATATTTTTTTTAAAACATGATAAATTAATTAACTATTATAAATGATAAATTCGTTTCACATGATTTACAATAAATTAAGAAATATTTAATTTTACATATTTTTACATATTCCGTAAATTTTGACAACAATTCCAATATGTATTTATAATTCGATAATATTAAAAGTGTACATAAGAATATGAAAGTATTAAGGCCTATGCAGTCTGTGGTATTAATAACTAGACTTTAGTTTATCTGTTTCTGTTCGATAACCATAGCTTAATGATCTTAGGTATATTAAGGTATGTATATCTTAGATTATATTTTTATAGATGATTTTTATATTTTCTTGGATATATTTTATTCAAATAACTGTGTAATGTATAATTTAATACTGATTACCTCTTAGGAGTTAAGACTTAGCTAAACCGTTTACGTATATCAAAAAAACCATCGGGTACCCGAAAATTTTGGGTAATGGGTACCCACTACCCAAAAACACTGACTACCCACAAAATCGGTTATTACCCGGATAAACGGGTACCCGGGTTTCTGGGTACCCGGGTTTTACCCACATCAAATCAAGAGCACTGGTTAGTGGCCTATTCAATTTTTTTCCTAATGTTGTTCTATTCCATTCTGATGATAAAACAAACTATTTCTATGTTAACAAATTTTTAATAACAATACTATATTATTTTATTATATGAACTTCTCTAAATAAAATATAGCTTTAAAATTGCCGTTTAGTTCAATTTAACCAGCAAAGGCAATTCCCCTTTTTGATGGTCTTTATGTGCTGTTGGTCGCAGTATTAAAAACTGTATTTAATAATAAAAAGTTAAACCCTGATGATATTTAAAATATTATTATGACAAATTTATACTTTCTAAATGTCTATACTGTGATAGTATAAAATTCGTATCGCCAAGAAATAGTGAGTGATATTACTATTTTATATAAAATTATTTTAATATTTTTAATTTATTGAATTTTTACGGCCTCAAAAATTCTTGCACAAGATTTGAAGTATTTAAAAAATCTCAAGTTACATAATTTATAACATTTTTTACACTAATATTTAGTTACATAAATATGTAATATAATTGAGTGAAAAATGTGAAATCATTAACTATAAGAAGACTATTGTTTAAGAGTTTTAGTTTTTTTGAAACAAAATTTTATATGATATTTGGCAAAGTGCTTCTTATACATACGATAGATTTCTAAAAAAAAATATTTATAAATAATGGTATAAAATCAATCTATCACTTCTATGATTAAAATTATAAGATCATTAAGCGATTTGGATAGATTAACCCTCACTCTTACGTATAAGCTTGTGGAGTAATAACTTCAAATAATGAATTCTAAGTAAAATAAGTATTACCATTGATTATAGAATAGATCTATTCTATAATCAATGGTATTACCAATAAATACTTAATATACTACATGCTTAATATTAAAACTTTTTTAATACTCGTATTAATATATATTAGTTCACGCATAATGAATTTAAAATTTAACTTTTGATATATTTATAGGGTAAGCAAAAAAATGTAGTGAATCTCTAAATTCCAAAAATAAAAATAAATAGCTTAATTGCATATTGCGTTTAAAAATATTTTGCTAGGAATAAAAATAAAAACCTGTCTATTATTTTATTTTTATATTCTCACTCTTACGTAATATTTCTGAATCTATAACGGCCACTCAAAACTCCATCCCATAAATTTGACTTAAATAGCACTATTATATTATATAAACAATTTATTATGTACATTTTATAAAATAGAAGTATACTTTACCATCAAGTTGTTTCAGAACCGATTTAAGGTCTGCACCGCTCATTTTTATTCGTTTCTTGAAACGGAACGTTTTTTTTTTTTTTTAAATCGTAGTTCCAATTGTATTACTAGGATTGTGATATAAAGATACAATGATTTGTGAGAAGTAAAATGCAAATAAACTCGGCTTGGGTCGAATGATATTATTTACTCAATAAATATACTCTGTGTTATAACAAATAGATTTATCATTTACATGATTTCTAGCCAGTATATATAATTATTATTACGGTCGCACCATCGATTTTAGTTTTTTTGTTTCTCTTTTCATTAATCGCATACCTATAATGAGTATATAGTAAATAGTTTGCAAACTATGTTCTGAACCTATTAAATTATTTATTTTAAATTGTGTGCAGAAAAATGCAATCATAAAACTATTGCTAAATTGTTTAATGATTCTTTGCCAATGCTACTCCATATATGGTTAAATCCGGTAGTAATTTGACAGCGTTTTTTCCTAAACTGGTTCATTTGACATATTTAGTGTATGTTTTTCATCGTGTTTCAAAAATAATAAGATGCAATTATACCGAAGTTGATCATTTAATAGCGACCATTAAAAAAATATTCTTTAAAGTACCAAGTCGTGTTTCAAAAATTAAAGAAATATATCCTGATCTTAATTTACCTCCTGAACCTATCATAATAAGATGAGTTACGTGACTTGAAGCCGTCCAATATCATTACGATCATTTCGATAAAATAAAAAACGTTATTTCAAATTTCGATAATGAATCAGCAGCAACTCACAAAAAAGCAAATTCATTAATGCAAAATATCAATTTAAAAAACAACTTTATAAATATATTTCTATACATTTTTGTTTTTTGATTCAGACAATTGAACAATTGGAAATTAAAAACATACCTTTGATAGAAAGAATTAGTACAGTAGAAAAAGCTGCAGACAAACTAGAAAAAACTCAAGGGCACATGGGAGAAATAGCCTAAATAAATTTGCCAATATAATTGAAAAAAATTCTGGATTTCAAACTATTAAAATCAATAGAGATATTTTAATAGGAAAAAATCAACAAGGATCTCTGGGTATTGAATTCACTTCTTCTGATTTAGCAAATATGAATTACGCCCCTATCACATCAGTTGACGGTCTGTTAGTCAATACAAAAATATTCTTCGACCAATTAAACCGTCGCAATTTTTTATTTGCAAGTCTTCAGCAATATGTTGTTGCTAATTGCTTTGTTCCAGAATAATACTCGTTTTATATACCTACATAATTTGTGTTACTTTTACTTAATATTTATCTACATAATACTAATACGAATACATTTTTTAAAATAACTTTATTTTTGTAATTTTTAGTACTAATAAATTTTTTCAATATTTACATATTTTGGATTTTTTCCCATATTAGCAAGTGCTTTCATCCACCTTGAATCAGGTGCTTAAATGTTAAACTGATGTTCTGAAAAACTTTAGTTATTACAATTCACCATACATGTATAAAATTAGATTTTGAAACCTATGCAACATTGAAAACATTTCAGTAAACAAATAATTTATTTTTATTATAATTTATTAAGTATTTTAATTAGGTATGTCATTCACAATCCTTATATAAATAAAATATACTAATATAATAAATAAAAAAATAATTTTGGTAATTTAAACCAATAAATAATTTTAGACATTATACAAATACTGTAAAAATAATATAAATTCACTTTTTTCTTTTATAATAATATAAATGATATAAATGATATATATATATAAGATAATTTCTTAAGATCACATTACATTTCAATTGATATTTAGTTGTTTACATTTATGTATTTATTTTTTCAACTCAATATATATTAATAATTTTTTCTTTTTTCATCACAAGTAGCAACTTATAATAATTATTGTAATTTATAATCAATCGGATGGCGTGATGGTGGTGACTTGGGTAGCCTGCTGTAAGTGTCCGTTTTCCCATTTTTTTTTATGTTGATCACCACCAAATCCTTCATCATAATTGCCTTTGGATATGAATAGACGCTTAAAATGTGGCAAGCAGTATAGACGGTTGTTATTCCATGTGAACGTATCCATTCTATATAAATAAAAAAAATCAATCATATTTAAGATCATAAGTGGTTACTTTAGAAATAACTATTTATAATGCAAAACAATTTTCAATGAGTCAAAAATTGAGTATTTGAAAGATATCACCTTTGCATTATACTAAATAACAAATAACTATTTTTAAGAAATTAAAGCAATTTTTATAAGTTTGCAATTATTTTGTACTTATTTTAAGACATTACATTTTTATTTCATTTTAACAATAAGAATATAATAATACTATGATAAAAATTTAACATATTTATAAAACAATTTATAAATTTAAAAAAAAATACTGGATAAATGAGTGACATTGGATTCTATTAACTTATACTTGAGGTGAGTAAAATAGTTTAGGGAAAAATAATTAGTTTTCCAAGAATTTGATGATTAACTGAAAGTCGGGAAATGTAGTTATCAAAACTATAATACTGAAATATTTAGAGTTGGAATTTGGAATTATTGGATTATTAGGCACTGAATGAGTGTTGATTATCTTTTCATTCTTTTAATTAATACCAATTTACATAAAATAAATAACAAAATGCAGTGAAAATTGAGTAGGAAAGAAAACGGTCATGAATATCAAATTTATTATTAACTTCAAGTTGCTACTAAACTAATTATTATAATTGTTTCCATACTTATACTTCTATAAAGCACACATTTTTGTTACTGACATCGGTTTATTTTAACTTAAAATATTATAAATATCATCTATTATTATATATTATACATTTTATTCATTATAATCAGTAAAATATTTACCAATTACATTTAATTACAGTTAAGAAACATTAAACAAAATTCTAAAGCCCACATCTTAAATTAGATTTGAGTTTTAAAGAAGTAACAAAATAAATGATACATAAAATTACATGTTATTATAATAAAAATCTCACTAACCGTAAGACACACTGGCATTGGGTGCACCTGAAACATGCTCGGTGAAATGGTCTACCTTCGATTTCAACCTTTTCTAAGGGATAAACTTTTTTCTCGCAGGATTCACAAACCGTAGACACATGATTATCAGATTGTTGCTAAATAAAAAATAGACAAACTTATGTTAATAATTAATAACAATGACAATGAAGTATAACATAATATTGTAGTAAGCTAAGAAATTATGAAGAGGAACAACCAAATATATTGGCATAGATGTGACAAAAAAAAATGCCAGTTAAGTCTGTATATTGACAGTCAAAATGTACATAAAAGAGCACAAGTGACTTTCACATGGGTTTTGCAGAGAAAACACTCTTTTGTCTCCAGCTGCTATACCAAGATGACAACCAAGAAAATAATATTACAAATATTAAAATATAATATTGAACACAGGTTGATGACAGTACAATATTTTTATTAATAGGTATAATATTCAAATCACAATCATCAATGGTATTATAATTATTACATTTAAAAATAGTTAAGTTTAAAATATATATTTGAGTATAGATTTAAAATAAAAACTCACAAGTATAATAACATCAATATATCCTTATTCTAAATTAAAAATGACAAACTAAAATTCAACCAGTCCGGAACAATATTAGTGATTTATTATTTTTATCTGTATGCTTAAACTCTTAAAATGGAAAAAGTTTGTTTTTTCCCACTTGTAAACATGGACATTTGATACTGAAATTTTTAAAAAAATACTAAAATTATACTTTGAAACAATTATAAACTAAATTTTTATATATTTAAAGTTAAACAATCAAAATATAACTAATTATAAATAAAACAATAATTAGATGTCAAATATAAAATGTGTTTGGTAAATATCAGTTTTTCAAACAACAATAAGGTGTTATTATTTTTAATTGATGAAGGCGATTGGATGAACTTATTTACTAAAGAATACTTTGAATCATAAGAGATATTCATTTAAAAACGATATTAACATTATTATTATAAAAAGATAAAGTATAAAATGAAAAGCCAAACAAATATGTTAGACCATACATGTGTAAGTAATTTTTGAATAAGTTTTATTTACACTAATGAAGTACACAGGTTGAACAGAGCTTCAGTTATTACTGAAACAAAAAAATAAAAATAAAAATTAATTATGAAGTGAATATGTTATTTTAATAAATTGTAAGTATATACACTCAATAGCATATTATACTCACCATAATTAACGTTATAATTGTATGGTAATATCATTAGAATAACAAAATGTATTATGAAACTAAATCATAATTATCATTGGAAAAAAAAAAAAAACAAAAACATTGCTTAATTATGACAAAACATTTTCTTTCATGCCAATGTGTTCAAATATAAAATTTTCATATATTTATCAACAATTAGAATAAAACATATATGTTGTTAACCTACCCACCAAAAATTAAAACTAATATGATAAAAAATAAATAAAAATGTTTTGTCGCAATTATGCTACGTATTGTTATAAAGCTGAAAATTAGATTAGATTAATATATTAAATAAAAATAAGAAATGAAATAAACAGTTGTTAAATAAACTCACCTTGTTCACAATATGAATCTAGTTGTATCTAGTATTTGCACACGTCTTACAGAATTGTTGTTAATGAATATAGTCTTGTAAGCTTTTCATTAGTATTAAAGTTTTAATCACAATAAACAATAAAATTAATTCTGAATTAAAAATTGTTAAACACAATTTTTTCACAAGCGCGACGATAATTGATTAGATTATTAATTTTGTTTTTAATTTAACACAATAACAAAAATATATTAATTACAAAATTATAACAATGTATATTAATAAGAAAATGTTTTAATATTTCATTTTATATGACAACACAGTATTGTCAGTATTATTAGATGAGTGATTTAAGATTGAACGTGATTATGATATATATAATTAACTTGTACACACAAGCTTAATTGAGTATCAGTAACGTATTGAGAATTATTTTTGGGATTATATTAAATATTAGTTATAAATAATATTATAAGTATTATTGCTACAGTTAAGCCATATATCAGAAAGTCATTCAAATATAAATCTTAGAAGTTAGACAATATTTAATATAAATATATTTTTAATTTAAATTATAAAAAATATAATATATATAATTTGTAAAAATAGATGTCTGGGGGTAATATAATATCATTAGCCATTCCTAAAATATGCAATTTAAAATGCTTGTATAAATTTATATTTATATATATATAGAATTGTTTGAAATGACACTTATGATATTCATAAAGAGTGATAGATTTGTAAAATTAAATTATATTTTTTTTAATAAAGAAAGTTTCTTATCACAGAAAACATAATTTTCAGCCAACTGCATAGTGATTATACAATTAATACATTTTGAGATTGTTAATAATATGTAATTGTTGCTTAATAGCAAAATATTTGATTTAAAAATAAAATAATTATATTGTGAAAATGAATTCTTTAAAATATTGATAAGTTATCTCCATACTTTGTATTATAAAAATAAAAACATTTTTTTAAATTTTGTAAAATTTAAAAGTAAAAATTATAAATAAAGAAATTAAAAATAAAATAATTCACAAAAAAATAATATGAAATTCAAGTATGTGTAAAGAAAATTTAAAAGCAAATTAAAATATACTGTTTTAAATATATATAATGCATAAAAAACATATTAATAGTTTGTCAACAAAAACAGAGAAAAATAATAGAGAATATAAAAATTGTTTGTTAGTATAGTGACTCACTCTTAATATTTTGTACAATTATTTACAATTTTAATAAAATCAAAGAGCTCAATTAAAAATGACAACGAATAATTCTTAATTCATTCAATTGTATAAACAACTTTTATCAATGCTAACGCTATGTGTCGAAGACCCAACGAAATGCTACCGTTAAATTGGTTTCTCAACAAATACACATAAAAATTAACAAACATACATAATATAAACTTTTCGAAATTGCAAACATGTGTTTGTAGTAACTAAGAATAATCAAACTGGTAAATGGCAAAAAAAAAAAAAAAAAAAAAAAGAGTAAGTCTCTTTTTCTTTATGGTTAATAAATAACATAAATCGAACCAACCAACAAACGATTACCACATCCACATAAAAAGGAATTCTAATATTCCAGAAACTTTTTATCATTTACCTAATATAATGTATTGTTTAAGAATAATATATTTTTCTATGTCGTCACGTCAGACGTTAGTAAAAAAAGTCCCAATAAATGTCTTTTTTTCGTCCGACTGTCGACATATTAGCGTTGGCCTACAAAACAAAAAAACAAGAAGAAAAAACAGACAGGCCAAACGGAAGGAGATTAATCAAAAGCGTTGAAACTATAATTAAAATATTTAAAAATATTTACCAAGAATCGGTTCACTTTTGGTTTTGGCTTATCAGCTGGACGATCACCCTTTAACGATTCAAAACGAGCACGCAAAGATTTAGTTGATTCAATGCTTTCTTGTTCGGAGTCAAGCATTGTAATAGCATTATTCAATGAATGCTTGTCTGGTTCCCAATGTTCAAATTTTTCTTTTAATGATTTTGCCATTACTGCATTTTGAGGCTAAAAATTAGACAATTTGAATTATGTAATATATAAATATGAAATATATAAAAAAAACTTAATAAAATCATTTTAATTACTTTATATATTAATGATTCAATTTTTTTTTTTTTTTTTTTTTTTTAAATAAAATTCAAACTCACATTTTTTAAAAACTCATCTTCGACTTTCACAGATGATTTCACAACATCACCATCATTTTCACTGCATGAAGATTCTTCATTCTCGTTGTCATCATCACCACTAACCTCATCCTCAGAATCAGACTCTGTTTCTGATTCCTTATAGTCTGGCGGTGGAGTAAAACATTTTAGTGGTTTAGGACCATCAGGTACAGTTGGTCTAGCTACTTCCATTTGTCTAAACAAGGATAACATCTTAGCAGTTGTGTTACTTTTGACTAATTCTGCCGTCTCATCAACTGGGTCTTCGTTGCGCACCACATTAGGATCACGATATATATCACGTTCTGGAGATTCTCCCTAATATAAAATAAATAATATACAGTTAATAACAATAATAGAGATATATTTATTTAAATGTTATATTGGCAGTACATACTCTATGATTATTAAAATAAATATTAACTATGAATAACAACAAAATAATAAAGACACCAATTACATAAAGGAAGTATGATATTTGATATATAGAGACGATGATAGCAAAAGAACTATATACTTATTCAGAATTATCAGACTGAATGTTATATATACAATATTCTAAAACTTTTCATTTTAAATTTAAAAAAATAGTATAATTCATAGATTTAGGATTTATTTGTATTATTATGAAATATATTTTTAGTAGAAATATTATTTCTTAGTATATTGATTCTTAAAAATTATAATTATTATTAATAATACTATTTGAAGGACTTGTAATTCAATTTGAATTATTGATTTTATACAAGTCCTTCAAATAGTATTATTAATAATAATTATAATTTTTAAGAATCAATATAACTACAATAAGTAGTATTTGTACAAGTTACATTTTAATATAAAAAACTACAAGCATTTAAAATTGTGTATTTATAATTTGAAATTTTAGTTTTACATTGAATAATAAAACTAAATGATATTTGATGAAAACAGAATAATTAAAATATTTAAATCTATTACTGTCGAGTGTATGTTAAATTTTAGTTTTTGTTTTATTTTTTTATTAATATGTGATATTTAAAATGTTAGATATGTACACAAAGAATTCCTAAAATAAACTGTCACAAATTAGTAAGTAAACACAAAAAAATTATTGTTGTTGAACTTTATAAGATTAGTTGGTAAAGAAACCTATTTATTTTTAAATTATCTAATAGTAATATTATTAACAAATATACAAACAATTGATAATTTAAAAATTCCAAGTCTAATAATACAATAATTAGTATACTGGTTAGGAATGGTTAGGATTCGAATCAATTAGATAAGTATAGTAGATAGGAAACCTTAATTTGGCCTTCTCGTGGGGGTGTAATTCTGAATTGTTTCTTAATGACCTCAGGAGGCTTGTATGTTTCAAAGAATTTAAACTTTGAAGAAACTTCAGCTGTTTCCACAGAAACGTCTTCGATGCGGTCACTGCATTTGACCACATCATCAGACACTTGGCGGTTGTATATTGATGTAACCTGTCATATGTATACATATTCATATACATAAAGGCTTGAAATTATTTTTAATATTAACAATGAATAAAAGGTAATTGATAAGTAAATTTTAAAATAATAAATAATGAAAATAGGAATATAAATACTAAAAGAAGTATAAAAAAGATATAAACACTGAAAAATTATTTTAACTAAAATGTACGTAGTTAGTATTAATAAAACATTTAAAATTTTAAATGTTCATTGAACAATTTGTTCAAGTTTTTTTTATTGGTTTATATTATTCATGTAATCTACTTTTAGAGCACTCTTTATCTCATAATACGTAAGTATATAATTAAAAATATGCAGTTAAGAAACCAGTAGCAGATATAGGTTTTTTTTTATGGTAGGTGCTTTATTACATAATATCATGTTCTATGATATCATAGATAATATACAAAAAGTAATTTTTTGACAACCGAGCAGCTGACTGTTAACCTGTTCTAACTTATAGAAAATCAGTATACCTCAAAACTGTGCATGATCGCCGACCGATTTTTGCTACGCCACGGCGTACATTGGTAGCCCGTTCCAAATATTTGCCATTCGGTGAATTATTAATAATTTTTAATAAAAATACGCGGACCGGTGGGTGCTTCAGCTCCCAAGCACCTTCCCCCCCCCTTAAATCCACCACTGTAAGAAATTAATAAATTGCATTCTCAAATCAGAATTGAAAACTAGAAATTCATTTAAAAACATGGTTTATACGAGTACAGTTAATTATTTTTTGTAAAAACATAAATATTTGTATTCATACTATAGCTACATTTAACTGCAATAATTAATTAATTCAAATTTGTATTGCTAATCAGATTTATAATAAAATTATGCTTAATTAGTCAAATGTTTTATTTGGTTAAATAGTAAAAATAAAAAATAAAATACAAATGAAATAATACTTTAAACTTTCTAAAAAAATTGTTATTATCTGTTTACAACAGTAATTTAATTTAATTGATAAATCAGAAATTAAATATAAAATTGAGAGATAATAATTAATTGTAATAGGTTTATTAGTTTGTGAATCAGAGAATTTATAAGACAATGGATTGATAAACTTTTGACATTAATTTTGTCAAACCAAATCTGTTTGATTTTGATTTTCTTTTATTAGTATATGATCATGGAAAATACCAAATATTATTTAAATTATAAAGAAAAATGTATACTGGTTATTTACCTGTTTTGTTGTAGGAATATATTCTTTCTTGGTATTCACAATAGGTACAGTTTGTTTAGTCTTTATTGCATTTGCATCCAACTCCATGAATAGACTACGAGATGTTTTAGAAATTCCTAAAAACAACAATAAATAAATAAAAAAAAAAATAAAGTGAATATAAACTATCCAAACCTGCATCAAAAACACTCATCTCATCTTCATCATCATTGGCCGAAATGCTAGCGTTATTTTCATCTACATCACCATTTTCAGTGTTCACTATTTCGCCTCTTTCAAACTTCTCTTTGATGACTTTGGCTTTGTCAGATTTATTTATATTTAAATCACGTTTTATACCAGGACGTTCACTTTCAGCTACAGCTTGTTCATACATTTGCTTCATTTTTCCTTGTTTTCCCTAAAACGATTAAAATAAACCCCATTCTATACATTTATTTAAGTTGTAATTTAATAATTTAAAAAATAAAAATTCATACATAATATCAAATTTAATGTTAATCTTCATGATGGTCAAATTAGTTAATATAAAACAACTATTCATTAAAGTATTCATAAACATAGTCAATCAACTATTTAGGGCCATCAAACTTTATTTTTGTAAAATCAATATCAGAACACTAAATACTGCCTAATAGTGAATTTTAGTTAACTCCACAAACTTACTGCAAATAATTTAGATCTGATGTTTTGTATTTCTTGTTTATGTTCTTCTTTCATTTCTTCTCGGCGCATTTCCCAATTACGTTTAACAGACTCCATCTTATCAAAACTCATAGGTTTCTCTTTGGAAATACAATTTTTAAATACATCATTTTCTACATCATTATCTTCATCACTTTCGCTGCTTGATGAAGGCTCAAAAAATGCACCATTCAAAGCCTCATTGGAAACACCAACATTCATTCCTTTAGATTGAAACCTATTAAAGCAAGAAATAATTACCATTTTTTATAGGAAAAAAAATAAAAATATATAAAATACATACTTGGCTAATTTACTCAATATACTAGGTGAACGTTTAACACTGACTGGAGATTTTTCTAAATTGCCATTACCATTGGTAGAAGCATTTTCAAACGCTTGAAATCGTGATTTTACATTCAATGAGCCCAATTCTTCTAATCCCAAATCTGGTTTATCACTTGCTAAAATTATAAAACATTGAATTATTAGTGTTGAATCTAAAATAAAGTATCATTTTTCTGCAATATAATATAAAATTAAATTGTTTATCAATTAAAAAAAAAAAAAAGTGGTTTAATTTTATATTAACAAGGAAAAAGCATATTAATTACACTTATAAGGATTGCAGTATTAGTAATAATATATTGAAGTTCACTTAATATTAAATGAACTAAGAATCTAAAAAACCAAACAAACAAATGTGAGAAATTATAAAGACAAAACACAAAAGGGCTTAAAATACTGTCCATTATACCTCTAACCACATCTGGTGGTAATTCCATTGGTTGATTTTCACGTATTATCATTTCAGGTTTCTTGCGTCTAACTATGTTGTTTCAAATGATTTTTTTAAGTAAAATAACACAAAAAGATATAATATTACTGATGACTTTTAAATTAAATTTACACAGGTATCATTTTATTTATAATATTTTTAAGTATCATTAATTTCTAAGAGTTATAGTTTAAATTTAAAATATTAACTTAATATATTTATTGATTATCATTATTTTTCTATGAATATTTAAATTTATAACAATAGATGCTTACCTGGTTCTTCATCCTCAACAACTACTTTAGGTTTAAATAAGTCTTTGAAATGAGGCTTACAGTATAATACGCCTTCATGACTACTATAAATATCAAGTCTGAAATCAAAAAACAAAAAATTAATTATCGACTTATACGCTGCTCTCAAAATAAAACATGATTTAATATCTAAAACTTACGTCAATTGTTTATTGCATGTCATACACCGGAAACAGTTCTTATGCCAAACCTGACGTTCTGCTTTTATTTGTTCCATTGCATATACAGTCTTTGAACATGACTTACAAACAGGATTAACTTCTGGACGTAAAACTCCATTCTAAAAATTATTATAATTAAAAAATTAAAATAAATGAAGCATTTTAAATATATATATATATATATATAGAGCCACATTTAACTAGGAGCAAAGTCAAATTTTGGATGGTGATTCACTATACTTTAATACTGTAGTACCAGCATTAAAAGAGCAATTTATTTTAAATTTTCCCAAAAGACTGAGAAATAAAATTAAAGTTGAATGCAGCACTACATGTATATATAAATATAATCATGTAATACTGTATTTATATGAGTTAATATACTTGTTTTGTATCGCTTTTTTCAGATTCTGGAGATCTCTGTTGAAGAATTGATTTCTTTTCCAGTTGATCAAATTTTCCAAAACTTGATTTCTAAAATAAAACAATTATTTAAATATAAATGCATATAAATTTAATTAACACCAAAAAACTAACAAAATGCCATAAACCTTTGAAATAAATAAAAAGGAAAGCTAAAATGGAATAAAAAATAATTGATGAAAATGAAGACTTAAGTCATAAAGAACAAAACAAAATATTAAATTAATTTAAACCTTAATAATAATTATGAAAAAGTTCAATATTAGTAATTAATAGACAATGCTGTTTGCTATTGTATTTTATCATTTTGCTTCATGATTAAAACATGTAAATTGTAAAGGAACAAAGTCTATACCAGAAAGGAAAGTAAATATTAAATATACAAAAATATAACTCATTGACTTCAAAATTGAAAAAAAATTTCAGCTTATTATTTGTGAGTACACATTTAATGTGGAGGTGGTAGATTTATTATGTAAATGTAAAAATAATGTAATGTAGATCTTATGAAATTTCATAAAAAAAAAAGAATAATTAACTATATAATATTTTTAGATACTTTAATATGAATCATTTAACTTATATTAGTTTCTTTAATATTAAACACGAATACTTCTCGATGTAGATTCACAAATAAAATTATTATTTGTAGATTTCCACCTGATTTCTTTTATAATAAAACGAGCAACATAAACAAATTTAATAAATACACCTAAAAGAAGTTAAAATGTTAACACAACTTTCTCATATAATGATTATGCATACATATTTAAACTAACTTTAATTACTTGGCAAACATTTTAAAATCTAGTCTAGAAAGATTAAAAATGTATCGTTAAATAAATAGCTGATGATAAAACAATATTTTGTAACAAAATAAATAGCATTTTCTCGCATTGTTAAGAATCAAAAATTACATTCAACATCCCTTGAAATGAGTGCCTGGATTTTAGACGTGTAATTTAAATACACGTGTACATGAAGCACGTGTAATAAATATACACGTGTATTTAAAAAAGAAATTTATTTTCGTTATAAATTTCAATTTGAGTTAACGTACTTAGTATTTTCACAATTATACTTATGTTTGAGTTCATATAATTTAAATACACGGAATATTAAAAATAAAACTAAAATTTACAAGAGGGTTTTATCATTTTTAAATGGAGCACGCGTTGATTGTTTGCAAACCGTGATACAAAACTTTAGCCATCACGTCTTCTAGAAAATATAATTAATGGTATAGGAGTAAATAATGTATTAGTATAGTTTAACAAAAAAGTATTTATTGATATGAATTATATGAAAATTAAATTAAATCTTAGTAAAAAAGTAATTTTTTTTTTTTTACTTTAACATGTATTTCAATTACATGAACTCAGATATAAATATAATAATTATAATTTCAATTATTGAATAAATATATTGACCCAAATTCAAATTAATAAAAAAATAAATTTTTTTAAATACACGTGTTTCACGTGTAATAGAGACCTTGAAATACACTATGTATATTATTTATTAATTATTAACTCATAAGAATGTCTTATAATACATAATAGGTTTACTCGTATTGTACATATATATTGAAAATAAAATTATAATTTAAATTCAAAGGTTATTTTGGTACATATTTATAATTAATACCTCAACTAATATTTGTTTGGATATAACTATTTTTTTTCATATATAAGAACACAAATGCGAATGCTTACAAAGGAAAAACATTTTATAAGCCGTCCACTATATACAATATATAATTAAAATCTGACCCATATTAGTACTTGCTCGCATAATATCAATGTTTAAAGGTATTCTAATAATAACATACCTCAACTCAAAGTGATTACCAAAATAATAACAAGCAACCCTAATACAGCTAATCAAGATTAGAGATACATAATTTATTAATAACATCAATAATAATTAAAACAGTTCAAGAAGCCCATAACTTACCGAACAACCGTTTATCATTCCGTTTTCAAATCCGGATGGTTGTTTCTTATTTGCATCAACGAAATTTCGCTTCTTTACAAAACAAATAGCAAACAAACACGCATACAAAATTTATATAAATGCAAAAAAGACAAAAAGAAGCACTTATATACATGATAAGTAACTAATCGATTTGTTTTGAGGATAAGGAGGGAGAGAAAATAATTAACACTTTTACTTACCAATTCATTAATGGGAATAGAAGCAGGTACAGGCTCTTCTGGTACTACAGAGGATGATTTTCGATTAGCTTCGTCACAATAAGATTTTTTCTATCAAAGCACACATAAATAAAAAGTTACTCAAGCAAACTAATAAAAATGTCAATAATACGAGTATTTATATAATTGCTATACAACATGCAAACAAAATATATTTAATTTGAATGAATGAATTATATTTTTAATGTAAATTTGAAAACATAAGACATTTTTCATTTTACATATTTTATTAAACAGTTTTATTATATCCTAAATATATTGTAAATTAGAAACTTTATCTAGTAATTAATAATTAAATATCATATTAAAAATAAAATATAAATAATGGTATCATCACCTAATTTGTATAATACTCGTATTACTCATTATATTAACACATAACTTCATAAATACAAACTAAATACAAAACATATGGAAAGTAAAATATTTAAAGAAAATTAGTAGTTTAAAACATTTATGTGGTCTCAACATTATTTTTCTTAAATAAACTCATCATGCATCAACAACAAATGTTTCTCAGCAAAAAGAAGACTCACTAACTATTTTTAACTCACATCTATGGCACATCTCGCAGTTAATATTTCAAACGTTATCCATAAACAAGCTTAGTTTTCAAAATGCAACACTACTTTACCTTTTTCAATTTATTTTTGTAAGCCATTTTAAATGTAACACAAATAATATTTAACACCAACATTTAAATATGAATTTGATTATTAAATTAAATTGTAAATATAATACGAATTAAAAATTTAATTTGTTTTTCAAATGTTTGTTCAATTTTAAACTTCCGCTTAAATAAAATCATTAGATAGAATATCATTAACACATTTTCCTCTCTAAAATCCATTTTGTCATAACAATAAATCTTATCAAGTTCTAAAAACCTTCATCGAATCTCATTTTGTAATTTTGGTATTTATATTTATAAATACTAATTTTAACATTTAAAATTTAATCAAACTTAACATAATATGATTGCATTTAATGTATATTTTTTATGAGAAAAATATGTGTCAAACAGTGAGTATGATATATTCACATTAACACTATATATAAAATATATGTATAAATCATAAATATGATAATATAACTGTATGATACATATAGGATTATCAATTTGTCATTGGTTAGGTTATATTATTGAATATTTTAATTTGTATATTACCATCTTTTACATTTTATAAAAAGTTACGATCAGTAAATTATAATTTAATTGTTAACATAATTATTTAACCCTATCTAAGTAAATAATAATACTCAACTGGAGACCAAATATTTCTGTAAATATTTATATATAAATACTACATTGTTTATAAAAATTGAAATTAAAAAATTCGTAATTATTTTTTAATTAACCTTCTTTACTTTTTTTAATTTAAACCTCAAATACTGATAATTAGTAAGTATTTGGAGAGATGCTAAATTATATGATACATCAACGTTTTCTAAAAACTATTAATGAAAAAGAAATCTTAATTTTTTAAGTCTAATAGTTTTAAATAGTTGAAGTAAAAATGCATAGAACATGAATCATACAACCAAAAAATTACATAGGAAGAAATGTATACTATTAATCATAATTTCAAATGACTCACACAATTTATCACTTAAGCTTACTAGTATAGTTTTTATTTTATTTACTATTCTAAAAATTTTGATGACACAACAGTATAATATAATGTATACTATAATGCATCCTCGATATAGGAATCTTGCTCAAAAGTAGAACGAACCTTATGAGGTAATGAATCAAGATTAAAAAATAGAATAGGATACAATGATGTTAAATTTAAGTGGAGGTGGATAAATACAATTTAGAACCAATTAGTTTATTCAACCAAATGAATAATTCAAAAGCAATATGAACAAATGATGAAATATTTACAGTAAGAGCATGCCATATTTAGAGTATTTTACACTATTTTCATATTGCCACAGAATATCTTTTTTATAAAATTATTTATACATAACTAAAAATCGTAAAAATAATTTGTTAATAATCGTAATATTAAGTTAAATAAGAATTCATAAACTCTTAATTTATACGATTCATTGAATTGATAGCTTGTTATTAGTTCATTGTTAATAAATAATATAATCAATACTAAAATGCAACAAATCAAACTTTGATATAAAAAAACTATTTAATAACAAATTTTATAACGGTTTTAACGTATTCTGTGAAAGTTTTTATAAAAATAATATTATATAATTAAAATTGTAAAAAAATATTTCAACAATTTCTTATTTCTGTATTAGTTAAACCTTGTATAGATGTAAATTATTTTAACTTCTTGTGTAAGACATTTTACATACAGAATATAATTTTTTTTTTTATGCTAACAGTAGTTTCTACAGAAACATAACTCAAAACCCTTTTTCACACACACACACACACACACACACACACAAACTACTCCAAAACTAATTTCACGACATAATACTAGGCACAAAAGAATATATATAAGAAATCCAAGGTCAATATCCAATTAATTCTCGGACAATGTAAATGCTTGCACCCAAATCGACTATTGTAAACTAAAAAATCTCATTGTGTTGTTACAGATACTAATTGAGAAATAAATATCTACAAACTTCGAAGCTCGATTCAAAAACGAAATATTATAAATATATATTTAGGTACAAATATGTTACTTAAATACTTACGAGATCACGAACGCATACGTTAGATAAGTCATCTTCCTCGACAGTAATTTCATCATAATGATCAAATTTTGAATCATTTGTCAAATGGCCATTTAAATTCTACAAAAGCCATACAAAATACGCATATCGTAACACTAATAAATATATTTACACAATATGATATGGAATAAGTCCTACATCACTATAAAGCATTTACAGGAAAACATATTCTAAATATACTGAACAGCATCGAACTACAACTATTAAATGACCTTTTTTACACTAAAACATAAATCATGAGTTCTAAATTAGTAATTAAGAAACATATTTAATTAAATGCTCTAAAAAACAAGGAAAATGCTATTTCAAAGAAATACTATTTAATGCACTCATAACAGGCATTTTTTAAAAACTGCGCTCAAGTGTTCTAAAAATTATTTTTAAAATTAAAGACATTTGTATTGTAATAATAAGTTCTAATTTATTATTCGTCGTCTTTTATATTTTACTTAGAAAATAATTTCCAAAAAAGAATATACTATTTAGATATATGCATTATATTTTTGCCTTGTTTCATACGAATTTAATGTATGAACATATACATTTTAACTAAATTTTTATCAAATTCTATCCATTTTTTATATATAAATAACTTAAAAACATAAAAATGTTAAATAAAAGTTAATTTTTTGAATTCCTTGATGTATGTAATAAATTTTATGCTTGGTAAGTAACGTTTTCGAACATTCAGAAAAAAATGTAATTTGTATTCAAATCCGTTCTCAGTTGTTATTTTACAAAATTAATACTAATTCATAAAAAGATAAAAATAAAATAAATAGTATTAATCATTGTTTATCACAAAAAGCTTCAAATATAACAAAACAAAAAACAAAACTAAAATATGACCATCATATTGTTAATTAAATATTAATACTGAACAATTGTTATAAAAAATTACGTACCGATCAATTTGATGAGGAATAAGTAAAACATATTTTTACTTTGCTTTTAATATACATAATATACGGTAATCATTTCATATTAAGGTATAATAATTGGCAATAAAAAGATACTATTAAATCTATTTAGACATTATTTAGGACTACATATTTCTAAGTATTTTGTGCATTTATTTTATTAACTTCTCAATTAATCTTGTATATTTATATGTTCTAGGCTTCGTCAATTCTTTTTTAATAAATTAATTCTAAAAATTGTTCCTATAGGTATAAAATTGTTGTTTATATTCCATAATCAAAAAACTTACTTGTCCAGAAAATAATAGATAAATATTATTAATTTGGTTAATTAAAAGAGATAACTTTTTTCAATGTGCTATTTCAGTAATTTTTATTATGTGGTAAATTCTTGTACAACATGTTTGTAACTACGAAACATGCAATATTTAAGATGAATTGAAAATTCACTTGTCGATTGTATCATTTGTACATTCATCATATCAAGTAAGGATTGGTCAGTGATAGACATGGTGTAT